>CP139505.1:435384943-435739077 GCA_021014915.2 Artemisia tridentata subsp. tridentata | reverse complement strand
CCTTGCCTAGCGGAAGGGCTTCATTTCTTTGTCTGAAGTGGTTACAAAAAATTGCTTCAACAAATGGCGCCATCCGTGGGACCCCACCATTCGATCTACCAATGGTTTAGAATGACGGGTCTCATCTCCATTTCTTTTCTTACATGTCAGATCTGGGTAAATGGATTTAGATAGATCCGGTCTCAATTTCAGATCTTGGTCTAAAGTTGAAGGAAGGTATGGCTATGTTTGATCTCAAAACGGGGAGAAAAATGATCCGCTATATGTGGGTTTTGGCTCCTCGGCCGAATGGGTTGGAATCGATCGGATTGTTCGTCCGGTGTAGACGTCCGGTAAGGACGGGATGAAGTGAGCAAAGATTGTTCGGATCTTCTGTGTCATTCGGGGATAACATCTCGTTCGGATAGTGGTGCTGAGTATAAACGGCAATACGGACAGACGGAGGGCTGTCCGGTATAGTTTTGTCCGGTTCAGTCGGCCGAGATGATATCCCCCTCGGATATGTTGCATTATCCGGAAGGAACACTTTAGTGGGTCGATCGGTTTAGGAGTTGAATGTAGAAATTGATGATAAAGTCCTTCCATTTAAACCTTTAAAAAGTATGAATAAATGGGAAGATGTTGACTTGCAAATGGGAATACCGTGTCTCCGATGAGAACGGTTTGGTAGAGAAGAAGGGCTGAGGTATGTTTTATGGGTTATCTTTTTACTTTTATATATATTCGTTTGGTGTTATGTAATAATGCAAGACCAGGTGCCATAAAGATAACATATACGCTTTATTTAGAGAACCTTGAAATGGTTGACAAATTGCTCTTTCTTTTATACTTTTGCAAAGAAATGGTTGGCAAATAATTGTAAAGGATACACTTTTGGGAAAAGTTTGCTGGTGGGGTCTATTATTTATAACTCTTTTATCACCATCCCATCTTTTGTGCCGTTTGCTGCATCGTATCATCCTTTTCCCGTTGATCATTCGGTAGGGTGTCGTTTATTTGACAAAAGTTATAACATGTAAAAAAAAAACAACTTTAATAATTTCTATACTTGAAATGTTAAACATGAAAATAATATGGTTACAATTCAGTCATGATCCGAATATTTACTGATGCAAGTGGAATATTTTATTTGTTATACTTAACGGGAGAAAGCGAGAAAGCTTTCGAGTTTTTGTTCCGCAGGAAAGGCAAGCTTCGGAAAGGATGCATCATCCGAAGGACTGATCTCAAATCGGATATGCTTCTGATTTTGTTCGGATATACCGGTGATGGGTTTCATCCCTCGTGTACGTCACCGTGATGGTTGCACATCGGAATCTTCGTCAACAGATGTATACAAAAAATAGGTGATTGTGAGTTGGTTTCAAGGAAAATCGGTGGGATTTTGTTGTTAGAATATGGTTCAGATATTACACACATGGTGTCCTCGAAACCAATATATGTTTAAGTGTTTGATAGAGTGGGATTAGTGGTTGAATCATTCGGATTTTAAGGATATAGGATGGGAAAATAGGGGGCTCGATGCTTTTGAGAAATTGGATTGATTGTTTCACAAGTTGAAGGGTAATAAATGTGCTTTACCTAGTGGCGGATATGAAGCCGTTAAGGAGGGCAAGTATGGTATGTGGATATAGTGCGTAGTGGTGATGAGGGCAGTTCATGTTAACCTCACTTTTCAAGAGAAAAGTGTGATGATAGAAAACGTGGCTACAGTTTCCGAAGGGGATGTTTGGCGGTTCGGTCTTTAACGATTTTGATCACCTCACACGAGGTAGATTGATTATTCTGAAGCCGGGGTACCGAATCTGGCATGTTCCTTTTTATAAAGTCACCAAACAGAAGGTGAACCTAGAATGGATGTTCATAATGTACCAAGAGCCAAGGATAATAGGTCTCACTTCCCGTCCGGCACGGGCTTTGGGTTGTGAACGTTTGGTTATGATCGTTCAGTTGGGGACGCTCAGTTTTGGACATTCGGTTACAGTTGTGAACGTTTGGTTATGGTCGTTCGGTTGTGGACGGTCGGTTGTCAACATTCGTTTGCAGACGTTTGGTTATGAACGTTTGGTTATGGTCGTTCATTTGTGGACGGTCGGTTGTAGACGTTCGTTTACAGACTTTCGGTTGTGAACGTTTGGTTATGATCATTCAGTTGTGGACACTCGGTTGTGGACGTTCGGTTGCGGGCTTTCGGTTGTGAACGTGCGACTATGGTCGTTCAGCTGTGGACGCTCAGTTGTGGACACTCGGTTGTGGACGTTCGGTTGCGGGCTTTCGGTTGTGAACGTGCGACTATGGTCGTTCAGCTGTGGACGCTCAGTTGTGGATGCCCAGTTGTGGACGTTCGGTTATGAATGTTTGGTCGTGGACATTAGGTTGTGGATGTTCGCTATGCGCTGCCCGTACGTTATCTCGTTCGAATATGGGTCTGGGAGTCATACGAGTTTTAGGACCGATTCGATGCCAAAATCTAAGACCCTTTAGGTAGAATCATTGGTGGGACTTTGTATCTGGTCTTATGATTACTGCTGTTGTCTATTGAGGTTTGAAGTTTTTAAGGTTGGCGGTTCATATTCGCGAAGCTTATGTCTTGACTGCGCCCCTTTTGGCGAGTAGTACGACTATAGTGGCGTGTTTCTTTGGTAAGATATGGGGGATTCTGAAATAGGTTTGATGGCTGCTACTTTGGTTGCTATATGTCCCGGTTATATATTGAGGTTGTTAATACGGGATCGCTTACGAAAAGTTTAGCCTCGGCTTTTGGGTATTTTTATATGGCTTCGGCGTAGGATGGTTATGTGTTTATTATTAATTTGATTCTGTTACATGCGTTGGTGTTGTTGATTGCGGGGAGGTATTCGATGAGATTGTGTGTGGCGTATAATTGTACGTATAGTGTGAGGATATTGCTCGCTATGCACATTAGGTTTATTGGGTTTTGACAGGGTCGGTCGGGGTGAACATATGGCTGCTATCGGAGTTTTTCTTGGTTCAATAGCTATGGGTGCTATAGCTTTGGGAATGGACACAGCTTCTGGTTATACATCACCATGAACGGGGGTATTTCACTCTTTACTGGACCCTACACATGCAAAAGACCATGTCCCAACTACAGCTTCGGTCTCGGAGCATCGGCCTACGGCATGGTCATCCTTCAGGTTCGATGTTCATATCCTGCTTTGCCTCTTTCCAGCGGGTTGTGTTTCTGCTTCAAATGACTATCAGATACCACCATTTCGGAGGAACGCTAGTATGGATGTCATGAATGGGTCATATTTTCAGTCCGGTGCGGACGTTTGGTACGGCCATTCGGGCTTGACGTCCGAAATGGATGTCAAGTGTAACCAGTCTGGTATAACCTCCTTCGGTGAAGATTGTTCGAACATACTATATTGCTCGAGCATACTGGCTCGTTCAGCCATACGGTCTCGTCCGGACGTTAGGCCATCCGGAAGGACTGCCTCGTTCGGATACATTCGTTATGGGTTTCATCCGAATGGACGTGAAAAAGCAAAGTGGTGACGGGTTTGGTGAATAAAATTCCGACCCGTGTGTTCTTTCGAATCGATGATGTGAATCGGTTCCTTATATGTTTGTTTGATGCTAGCAGCAACTGTTTTCAGGGTCAATTCTGTCTTTTCGTCACGCTACATGCGAATCTTTTGATCCCTCGTCAATTGTATTCAAGATATTTGAGGGCTTTGGATGTCTCGGGGAATCAAGTACCACGGATAATGCTTGACAGTGCTGGTGAGCTGGGTGTTCTCTTGCTACACTTTTCTTTATTTGCATTTAGTCCTAGTGATGCTAAGGCACAAGTACAAGGTGTAAGGAAGTCTATTAAAGCTGCTAGTTTCGGGTTAAAGTTGCGAACTTTTAAGACGTTCGGGTTGGCCCGATGAGGCTGTGGTTTTTGCTTTGGCTACATTGCCTATTATTGAGCTTCGTGGTGCGATTCCTGTTGGGTATTGGCGGTAATTTAAACCTGTTGTGGTTACGGCTCTACCGGTCCTTGGGTTAGTTTGCTCTCCTAATACATTGCTTTTCTTTTTCTTTTTTTTTATATATGTTTTGATGTGTTATTTTCATGTATATAAATTGACATGGCTAATAGTCATGATTACTGAAACTGGAAATAGAGTAGTGGCTTCTGTGTACTAAGATGTTTCGGTTGTATGAATATGTGCTGCTGTATTAATTCTGTGATCGATGTTTATAGTGTTCCAACTGATGTATAGATGATTATTTACATGAAATAGTCTGTTGCATCATATATAATTGCTATGCTCGTTTATGCGCTAAGGTTTATATCAATTTATGCGCGTTGTCCGGTAATTTTTGTGCTGAAACAATGTTGATAGTGTTTAACTAGTACATAGATGATTATTTACGGTTTATGATGTTATGATGAACGTGCGTCCAGGCAGTTCAGTTTATATATCGTATATGTGCCGTACGTTTTGAATATGAGCTGATTTTGGGTATGTTGCTCTGTGAAGTGTATAAGGGAATGATGTCTATACTGCCTGATTGGTGTGTGTAGACGATTACCTACAAGTTTTAATATCTACAATTCACGTATGATATTTTTCCCTTTTAACTGCCGTAAGGAGAAACGGTAAGCTAATAGTTGTGGGTACCAAACTCAAACTGGGGGTTAATTTTTATGTCTGCATATCTTGTGGTCTAAGTATTTATTTCTGTTAATAACTGAGCTTTATGATTGTTAGTTCAATATATGGTGTGATAGGATCCGTTTGCTTATGTTTCGTTGCTCATGGTCTATTTTGTTCTGTAGTAAGGCACGCGAATGATTAACAGACTTTTTCATGTATTTTAATGGGCCTTTTTATTGTTAGAGAAACTATGTCAGTGATTGATTTTGCTTATAAAACAAATATTATGAAGTGATGGAAATGAAATGAAATTTAGAGATTGTTTTGCAAATATGCGCATGTTGGATGTAATACATGACAAAAAAGAGCTCTTAAACTATAAATTTTTGTGATCTGATGATATGGATAAGCTGAGTTGTGGAATTAATATGCTGTGTAGGGAGTGTTTTTCTATTTTGTACTGATGTCATAAGTTGAAGTGTGGACCAATATACATCATGGGTGAAGTGGTTAACTGTATTATTTTGTATTTTATGTAACCCTTTTTTTTTTAGAATCATTTAGTTTGTATCACTCAATAATTGACGCATACAAGTAGATAGAACAAGATGTTTTGCTTAATCATCTGGGCAACATTAGTACTCGTTATTTTCTTTCATTTACATGTGTTGGTGCTAGTTAATAAATGAAAGGCCAATAAACATGGCGTGGGGACCCATTTATTTATTGATACAAACGCCATATTTTGTTGGTCATATTTAACAAGAAAAAGAAAAAGAGCTTTCGTGTTTTACTCTGCAGGGATAGTTATACGAGGTTCCACACATATAGCAATTACAAATAGCCCGAACATAAGTTTAATGTGGCTCGTCCGGGTGACTCGCGACATCCGGGCGTAGTCAGTGTTCGAGGTTGGTTTTCCGAACATAAGTTTAATGTGGTTCGTCCGGGTGACTCGCGACATCCGGGCGTAGTCAATGTTCGAGGTTGGTTTTCTGGACATAATTAGAAAATGGCCCCCCCGAGAGGTTCACGCCCTCCGGGGAGTGTGTGGTCAATGTCCAAAGATGGTTGATACCCAAAAAGGGGTTGCCATAATCCTGGCGGAAAGGCGGAAAGGCTGAACCACCTGTAATATCTCGAACATAATTAGAAAGTGGTCCCTCTGAGAGGTTCGTGCCCTCCGGAGATTAGTGATCAATGTTCATTGTTTTCTGAACATAATTAGAAAGTGGCCCCTCCGAGAGGTTCGCGCCCTCCGGAGATTTTGTGGTCAATGTTCAAAGATGGTTGATACCCAAAAAGGGAAGGGGTTGCCATAATCCTGGCGGAAAGGCTGAATCATCTATCAAACTTTGAACATAAGTACAAAGTGACCCCTCCGAGAGGCTGGCCCCCTCCGGAGATTTTTGTGGTCAATGTTCAAAGGGGTTGCCGTGTAATCTGGGCGGAAAGGTCGAATGGCGTGTGTCGCCCAAAAACGCATAAGCTTGTACCTCCGGAACTATGCAAATAGTGAAGGTAATAACAAACAAGTATTATACGTTCATAACCCGAGCGTAGCTCGAACGTCAACAAGTGTTCGGTATACGTTTGGGGTCGATGTTTTACTTGTGCGGGGAACAAAGGGATGATGGGAAAAATATGTCTCGCTTCGGATTCAACAATGTTTAAGTATAGTATCATTAACCGCTGGTCAACAATACTATACTGGGGGCACATGATAATGTATATGTCTGAAAGACGCGCACCGGGGGGCAAATACAACACTAGTCCGAATGATTCAGGCCGAAAGGCCATAAGGTACTCTTTAAAGTATTACGTCAGTATTTTACTAATAATGCAATACGGGTGTTACATGTGGGCATGATGTTTTTGTTACTGAAAGGAAATTCTATATGAATCATTAAATTATTTGTTGTTAAAGAGGATCAGTTTAATCTGCCATCTTCGTGTTAAGGATGTTGGATGATGTGGAATAGGGTGTTGCGCAATTGCTTAAGTGAAAATTAAGGTAAAGAAATAATAGATTAACTATAGTAACATTAATAACCAACCAACTATTAGAAGCTTGAAATAGCTAAATTTCATAAAATAGGCATAAGTTTTTAATAAGAACCAACTATCTTTGAGTAAAAATATATTTTGCAATGCAAACTTGAGCCATATGACTGGAATACTTATTATGATGAGATTTTGAGCCTTAACTTCTTTGACAATGCGTGTTTGTAAATCTTAGTTTTAATCCCTACAGTACTGACAACAGTAGCAATGCTCTTTAGCACGGTGCGATGTATACATAAGTTAAAGAAACCAATACTCTAAAATCTGTAGTTGCGCTAAAACAGCTTACAAAACACGAGAAAGATATAGGTGAATATGGCTAGAAAACGAATCCCATCTTCTGGATGTTTTGCAGACAAGATTGGGTGGTTAGTTCTGTTTTCGCTGCTTAGGCCCTTGCTTTCATGGTTTACTGCCGGTAGATTGTTGATTTTGTGCTGGCTGTTGTATATATTCTATGGAATGAATTCTGCACTTCAATAAAGTATAGTTTGCGACGTTCGTTTTAAAGTTATATGATTGTTTTGCAAGTATTATCTTGGTTTGGACTTTTAACATTTTGACTATTATTATGTGTATATGTCCGAACGACGCATGCCGAAAGGCATAGAGGTATTATGTAAATATTGCAGGTATATGTGTCTGAAGGACGTTGCCGAAAGGCACCAAGGTATTATTTAAGTATTACATGTGTACATGTCCGAATGATGTTTGCCGAAAGGCACAAAGGTATTATTTAAGAATTGCAGGTGTGTGTCCGAGCAACGTGTGCCGAAAGGCATAAAGGTATTCTTTAAGTATTACATCATCGGTCTTCAACCGATAATGCAATACTGGGGGGACATGTTGACGGATGTGTCCGGACGGCCCATCTTGACTAGCCGTCCGAACGACGCGGAGCCATCCGGAAATACCGAAGGGCACGCGGAGCCATCCGGAAATACCGAAGGGCACGCGGAGCCATCCGGCTAATATCACTGTAAGTACTAGGACAGGTGGCGATACCCTTTGGACAGGTGGCAGCGCCAGACTATGCCACCTGACCCGGATATTAAGGGATATTGTCTCACCTTTTCTTCCCCTATAAATACTACTCCTTTATTTCATTATTATTAACTCAATATATCTTATCTCACTCTCTCTCTTGAATACATACAACACACACATAACAGTACATGCATCACACACACTAAATCCTCTCCATCGGAGGTTCTGACTTGACCGTCGGAGGGTGGTCCCCGGGGCTTCGGCCTCGGGACCACCTTCTAACGGGTTCTTTGATGTTTGCAGCATGCCTCGAAGCTTAGGACAAGGACGAATGGACCTAGGAGTCGTCCGGCCTTGCCTAGCGGAAGGGCTTCATTTCTTTGTCTGAAGTGGTTACAAAAAATTGCTTCAACACCATCCATTACTATTTATTCATTTTGAAATGTTGTTAAGCTATATACTTATAGCAATGATGTAGTTAAACAAATATTCCAGGAATAAAGGAGCAAGTGGGTAGTTTATTAATAGAAACAATGCCAAGTCAATCTTATTCCTACAAATTAATAAAGGTGAAACCCACGACTCAAAAAATCTCTGTCTCAAGCTTGTACCTTTAGCTTCGTAGCAAGTCAAACTTACCAACATCAACATAAAGTCAACAACAACAAAATAAAGATATTGCTTGTAACAGTGAAGATAGAGAATGTACACAAAACTACACTATTGGTAGCCCAAACGGACTAATGTTATTCTGGTGGGGGGTCCGACGGTTCGTACGTGCACTCCTCGATACCGTAGACCTCCTCCGTTCCCATCGTTGATCATACTAGCGCATTCAACACTTGAAAACTTTCAAGTCTCCTTCTATGCTGCACACACACAAATACAATATCAATAAAACATAAATGGCAGTGATTTTTCATATTGCATGGAACCCAATTATGTAGTAGTGGGAAATACTAAAGGAATGCTAAGAAATACTAATGAATATTATGATTCCATTAGTGTTGCCTGGTTGTTCCAATAATCATAACAATATTTAATAAGATGGTTATTGTATAGATGGGAGTTGGTTTTTCCATCCATCTAGAGCATGTGCAGCTCGTCATACTGTTCTGTCACATCATCATAAGAATGCAGTATAAACATGCTATACATAACCCCATGTGACAGTAGAAACTCGCACTAAAAAAGCACACAACCAAGCCGCATCAAATTGGTAAATCCATTGTCTGTCTATGCATCATTATTCCCCAAATCCAACACTCATCATGAATTCTATAATAACTAGTAACACTCGTATCCAATTGTACACTATTTCAAATATATTTGTTAAAACACTTTCAGATTTGATACCTAAATCTATCTTCACTAAAAACTTCACTTGATCACATGTACTGGTAGAAACTCACATAACGAAAGTACATAACTACACAACTCTTAAATAGTAGCCATCCACCTGCCTATCCAATATTGCATATAACCCAATAATAACTTGAAACACTCACTCTCCAACTCTCTCTCTATTAGTCTATTTTCAACTATTTGTTAACTAACAGAATATTGGATAACCGCACTCCATACCTAAATCCATTACGTAATTTGTCACTATGACTAAATAAACATCACATCAGTCACTTACTATCATAAGAAACACATAGGCACTGGTCTTATTGTTTTAGTGAAACTTATATAACAGATACAGTATATAAGGAACAATTAAATCTTGAAAGGAACAACTATATGTTGTAAGGAATAATTGATAATACTAAAGAACAAACATTATAAAACGCACCGGTTCGAGCCAGACTGACTCCGACACGCACCGGTTTGACACAACCAGACGTCGAACCGGACCAACACCGACATGCACCGGTTCAACCCGACCGGATGTCGACGCCCACTGGTTCGAACCTGAACGACTTCGATACGCACCGGTTTGACCTGTTCAGATGCTGAAGCGTCGAACCGCTACACGTCGGCATCAGGCCGGGTCGAACCGGTGCGCTTCAGCATCCGGCCATGTCGAATCGGTGCGTGTCTGAGTCGTTCCGGGTCGAACCCTTGCGCGTCGGAGTCGGTCGCACCAGTTCAATCGCTACATGTTGTGAGGAATAATTGATAACATACTAATACTTATAAAAAGGAACAAATGAATGGCTAGTTTTGTAATAAAATTTATTATTCTTTCATCTCTGCGGTGCCAGTCGGTACGGTGCCTTGGCCACTGGCTTATCTCCCGGAACCAAATCTATCCCAAATTCAAACTGGTATCTGGCATCTGTTGATCAACATCCACGAATGATTTATTCCGAAACACTTTTTCACATTCTTGACTAGCAGCAGTAGTTGCCAATACTTGAAGATTCTGACCGTCATCATAAATCAAAGCTGCATCACTTAAAACTGCATCACTTTTCTTTGCCAATTCTGCACAAAAAGATAAATAAATAAATAAATGATCATTTATTTATTTAGTTCTTTTATTAATGATCGGATAATAGTCATTTTCCATTTCAATACCAGAGACGTCATTCTTTTCATGCATTTCATCTTCATCCATCTTAACACCAGGAGCATTAGCCATTTCATCTTCCTCTCCTCTAGGGCATTGAAGATTTTCGATATCTTTTAGTGTTCTGTCCATAGCATGCAAGACCATCTTCTTTATCTGTTCCATGAAACCATACTTTTCTCATGCAAATTTAGTTAAAAATCAAGGTTGTAAAACCCGGCTGACTCAGCCGGGTACCCGGGCTTGGCTCGTGACTCAGCCACCTAACGGGTTGACTCGGGTTAACGCAGGTCAATAAACTTTTTAAGTTTCTATTACATATAAAAATCCCAATACGGGTAACTGCTGAGCTGAGTCCGAGTTTCCAAAAACTCGTGACCCGCCCCCTCTCGGAGTCGAGTTCCCCAACCTTGCAAAAAATATGATTACATTAAAGTGAGAATTTCATTACCTCCAGTTTGTCTTCGTGGGAGGGATGACCAGCTGGAACCTTACGAAACTCTTGTGTTATTCTGATACATTCTGATATGCTTTCAGGAGAAACAAAGTCCATGACTACTTTCGTACATGACTGCACGAAAATAAGCAATATGAGAAATTTGTATGAATAAGCAATGACCTGTTTCGGATGTTATTCAATAGATGTAAAGAGGGGGAGGGGGGGGGGGGGGGTGTTATTATATTATAGTGAGAGTAGAAAAGCCTTACTTTAAGATTTCGTAGTTGGTGTGGACATCCGGCAGGAATAAAGACGGCTTCTCCAAGATGTTGGGTAATGGTCTGATGAAATTTGTTTCATATGGTTCTCTAATGATGCAGAAAGTTGCAACAGTAACTCCGGTCTTATTGTTTCTTTTTTATCCTTGATAAGACGAGATAGATTCTTCATGACTTTGCAAATATTATCCACCACTTTGCCTCTCTTTGGAGGAGCGTTGTCAAGCTGTAATTAGGGGGGAATCAGTTAAAAAATCACAAAAGTCATAATACTAATAAATATAATAAAATATGGCACACAATTTCACTAACCATAACCCTTCAATCACTTTTTTTTTTTATCAAACTTAGAAACTTTCAACCCTTCCATAACTTTCAACCCTCTCATCTTCATACAATACAATTGTAAAAATAATACACACCCCCCAATATTCCTCTCTGCCCCTTTCCCGGTTTGGTAATTTTGAATGCCCTCCTTGAGAGTATTCATAGCAATTTATACCCACGGTTGTGTATTGAGACTACCAACATCACGCACATACCACAACCAATTCTTCCCGACCAATTAACACACACATTTTCTTGATGTAATCCTTTTATTGTACTTGTTTAACTTGATGTAATCCTTTTATTGTACTTGTTGCCTTAACCACTATTTGGTGGTTGGGCTAATGTAAATAATACTTAACTTTCAAAAAAAAAAAAATTAACTTATTTAACTGAATTTACATATTTACAGTAGCCATCATATATTGATTTTGTTTCAAAGAAAATCCATCCAATATATCGAACTTTTATTGTTTGAGAACCTGTTCTTTTTAGCTTGAATATTATTTATTTTTTTAATTAATTTTAAATAATGACTTATTTAACCAAATGTAAAAAAATTAAATTAAACTTTCAACATAACATTATACTCTGAGAAAAATTTCTTAAATTATTAAGTTACATTGTATCTTATTTTTCGTAACAAACATAATTCATGCTACAGATGGTGTTAGTGTTGACCCAACCCGACCAATTAACACACACATTTTCGATTTAAATAAGCCAAGGACCAGGACCTACCTGGTTCGGAACACATGGTGAACTCAGAAAAGATATAGCCCCTCGTGAACTCACTGAAGATCCGAAATCCAAATTCTCATGGCATCTCAACGAGCTCATAGTGCCGCATCTCAACGAGCTCATAGTGCCTACAAAATCAATGCAAAAATTGGGAATTCATAAATCTATATAGCTCTGAAGCCAAATGTTCCGCATTCCTAACCCGCTATACATACAACATAAAATAAATTAATAACGAGCTATATATAAACATTATATAGACCTTTAAAAATCAAAAAATTAGTTCAAGGGTACTTGGCTCAAAGTGTTGTTCTGAAAAGTAAGTCATTGATTTAACTGATCTCACTATGTCACATATATACTTATTTTTGTAGTGTAGTTGCTAGTTTTAGGCAAACTACTGAAGATCTCACTTCTAATAAGGCCATTTTCAATCAGCCAATTAACCTTCTAATGTAACTGTTTTTTTTTTTTTTTTTTTTTTTTGAAAGGCATTAAGTCAAAGAAAGAAAGTCCAAGATTTGAGTAAACATAGTCTCAAAAAACACAAAAGCATTATGGTAGAATAAGACACATAAATTAATAACACAAAAGCATTATGGTAGAATAAGTTTTCTGACATAACATTAATTAACTTAAAACAAACAAAATTACCTTAATCTTTAATACAAATTAAAAGCACAATTAATCTAATTTCTTATTCGAAGTTACCTTTCTTCGGTTCCGTTAATCGAACCAATGAATCCATGTGTCCTGGTGTCGAACAAACAAATATCGCTGTTTTGGCAGAAAGTAAACAACGTTCAGATGTTAAAAATACATAAAAAATATATGTTGAACAAAAACTTTAACGTACTTTCTTTGAAGCCTTCAGCCGGAAGGGTTACATGTTTAGCATATTCACTGAAGGATCCGATATCCACTACTCTTACGTACGTGGAACTGCATTAAAAAAAACATTTCAAAAACCAAGTATATAAAAAAAATGAACACTTTAATTAATATTTACCAAATCAGCAGCAGCTTCCACAAAATGAGAATGAAAGCCATCATCGATGCGGCTGCAACCAAAAAAATCATCAAGAAAAGCGCAGGATATACTGTAGTAAAAAGTTGACGAAATAAGGATACATACTCCTCTGCCAATGTGTCCCAATATTCTACCATTTGATCATCGTTCATCATCCTACAATACCTCCAATTGTACATTTTTAGCTGTAATTCAAGAAAATAGTTGTTAAGTTTTAATAGTATTAATACTAGTAAAGAACTACTAGTTATTCGCTACAGTACAAAAAAAATTCAAAATTTTAAATTGCAGAGCATATGAAATAACATAAACAGCCTCGCGTTTACAAAGCCTCAAGCGTGCTTACCTGAGAGACATAAACAGCCTCGCGAATGCGTCGGTGGTTTCTAACATGTCCAAAGATCTGGTGGGATAGAGACTGGGTATACTGTTAGGGCCGAGAATGCGAAACGGTAGTGCTGAAGCCTCATGCGCAAACGCTCCCTATGATCAGCAGGTTCTCTGGGCTGGTGATCTCGAAGGTGCACATAACGGCTAAAAGGAGTAGAGACCCTAGAGTTCAAATAAAAAAACAAATTAAAAGGAGTAGAGACCCTAGAGTTCAAATAAAAATACATAACAAATAAAAATACACACAAGACCAAAACTGATCCAAACACCCCAATACTCTACACTAAAGAGATACATGATGTAAACTTAAAACATATTACCAAACAAATATCTAGAACCAATCACAGCACATAATTATTTGACCCACAGGAGGTAAAATCTTTCAAGAAGCCATGAACACTTTAACAGCAATATCAGACATAATCACTTATCCAAAATTCTTAGACTACCACTTGCATTACTTTTTAAACCTTCAGCTGAACTTGTAGACAAAACTCAGTAACCATTTAACACATGTAACGAACTATACCCCAGGCCCAAAGAGATTTGAGAACCAAGATATAACAAGAGAAAAAAGCAAGAACAAAAAACACAGTGAGCTAACTTGACACAGCCAACTGTCACCTTACTGTGATCTTTGAATCCTTGACACAACCTCAAGCCTCACTCACTGAACTCACTGTAACAGAGTTGTATACAACTATACATTGCATATGCACATTCTCTCACACGTATATGCACGTTCTCTCACACAGGAACAATACCAAATCATCAGACTAAACTTTTCGACCATCACTTTGAGGGTCCCATAACCATTGATGCCAATATATCTCTTTGTACTTATAAATTTTACTTTACCCTTTTTATGAAGCTATATTAGTATATAATGGCTTAATTATCTATACTGTTGTTGAGATTATTTCTATTAGTTTTACTTCTCAAGATATTTATGTTGTGTGCCAAATTTAAAATAACAACTTACATGTGTTTATCACAAACAAAACGAATGTCTCACCTGTGTTTATTTTTATGAAAGTAGTCTAGTCCACATGACAAGAAGAGCTCGATCGACTGAAATAAATCAAAAGCCATAAGCTAAGTGGCAGTGGCAGATGTAAGCTGATTTTGATGGAAGAGAAAAGTAGTAGAGAAGGAGGCGGATGTTTACAACTGATTAGGGTAATAAGAGTTTATCACATGTGTTGGGCCTTTTACTCGATTGGATTATTTTGGAAGTAGACTGGGCTACATTATTGTATTGGGTTGGTATCCGAATATAAGTATATCATGGCCAAATGTTTCTTAAGATTTGAATTAGAAGTTTAAGATATCAAAAGTGTATTATTTCGAGTTTTTATACGTTTTTTTAATGCACAAAAAACGAAATTTTGATGCACAAAATTTTCAACTTGTTATAGTGCGATGCGCAATCAAATTTTGATGCAAAATGTCAAAAAAATTTCATAATTTTTTGGGAAAAAACTATCCACTTTTAGAAAAACTTTCATTTAAACACATATAAACATATATGAACTGTTTATAACCCATGCGTAAATTTTGTGCTTTGCATAGCAAGTTTTAATAAGTTTTTCAATGACGTTATGAAAGATTCTACCATTATGTAAACATTTTTTTAATATAGTTTAGACGGCTCAAAATGTAATTATGTAACATTTAATTTTGCATTAGACAACGTTAGCAAGATGTGTTGCTTGCTAGGTTACACTAGCGACATGCCATAAAGAAGCTAGCCAAAAAGCAAGTGAGACAGGCGAGCGATAGTACAAGCAAGCTAATATAGGTTTCTCTTGACAAAATAAGGATCCTTGTCTATCACACGGGTGTCGGTATACTGTGACGCTACTTACAAGTTAAGAGGCTTTTGCCCCATCATTCCGGCAATGAAGTGAATTGTAAAACCTTACACTTTCAAAAAATCTTTGCATTTTACTCCGTATTATCCTTAATATCAAGTATCATTCAACTAAAAACTCTACATTTTGATTCTTGAATACACAACTTATGAGTTAAACGTGTAAAATGGAAACATCATAGGGCGAGTCATTTTTTCATAGCCTATCTAACAAATACACGTCAAGGATCTGTTTAGCAAAACTAACCAGATCTGATATACCCAAATATCAAAATGGAACATATAATTTGATGTTTCCATTTCATCTTTTACAAGTCTTTATATGAAAGAGAAATAAGAAAGGATTTACGTTATTCAAAATACAAAAAGAAACATCTGTAACTTATACATTTGCATGAAGTATAATAAACAATCTCGAGTCATGGGCCGGTTGAAGTATTGGCCGAATTTTAAACTTAGTCTTCATTTATTGGGCTCTCGATTTTTGGTCTTTAAGCTTTAAAAAGTCTTCTACTCTACCACAAAAGTGACACATGACATTTAAGTTTCACAAAGACTCTCTTACTTGATAGCTATACCTAAACCATCATATCAAATACTTATTCGCACGCCGGAGGTGATTCGCAGGATCCAACCCCTGCATATCATCTAACGTAGTTTCTTCGTTTGTCTTATTTCAGGTTACAAACAACTTGACTAGATCCTCACACACCCCTCAATTCTTCGATAACCATCGCAAGGCTTAATAGTGCAAATTATTGTATGATCACTTATCTTTTGTAATCCACATCTTTACCACAAAAGTTACATATGACACTTAAATTTTATGACAAATTATAAACACATAGACTACGTCTTCTTTTTTTACTTATTGCCGCTTATCATCTCATACTCACGCCATAAAATAGGCTACTTTTTTAAAAAGAGTTACAAGTTGCCCAATAATAACATGAAATAAGTGCATCATTATTACATTTCCTAAATTTTGGTCACCATTTTAAAAAAGAAATATATATAAAAAAAAAGAAATAGATAAAAAAAAAAAGCCTTAAAAATCGCAAATTTGTAAAACCCCTCACAATCGCAAATTTGTGCCGTTTAGTTGTAGAAAAATTTTCCTCTTTTTCCGTTTCTAAATTCTTTGAGAAGGGAATGACTTTTCTTCTCTACGGAAGAGTTTGAGAATTTTGAAAACCCGTTTAGTTGGAGTTATATTTTCCTTTTTAAAAATGATAAGAAGATTACCTCAAATTGCGACGGTGACAGCGACGGCGGGCGGTGGCGGCGACAGTGGGCGGTGGAGGATGACACGAGAGATTAGGGGTAGAATGGTGTATGTGTTTTTTTGGAGTTGAGAAAAAAATGAGAAAGAAAAAAGTGAGAATGGTAGAATGGGCTTTTCAATTTCTTAGTTAAAATTTAGAAAATGAGAATTTCATTTTTTTTGAAAATTGTTGGAAAAAAGTGTGACTAAACGTATTTTCAATTTTTTCATTTTCACATGAAAATTTTCCTAGAAAAATGGGATATTTTTCTCCAACTAAACGCACCCTAAAACTCTTATTGTATAAAGTTAGTTACTTTTTGCAAATTAAATTCTGGCTACTCATCTTTTTACTTAATTGAAGAAACCCATGTTCAAATTTTGTAAAAATTAAGGTTCTTGTTATGTAAAGATTGTTACTTTTTGCATATTTGGATAATGGGTACTTATCTTCTTACTTGATTAAGAATACCCAAGTTGGAATTTTGTTTAAATTTAGGTTATTTTCGACTTTGCGAATGAAGCATAGTTTTAGCCGAAATGACTTATATGATCTCAATTGGGTATTTAAAAGTAGTTTAGTTTGATTTGCATAGCCGGAAAAACCTTACCTCATTTTACTCGAATTTAGTTTCATTTTGTTCTTAATTTTGATTATTAAGTCATACATTACATAGGACTTGTTTATGTTGTATCTATAAGACTAAAAACATGAATATGTGTTCTAGGTAAAAAAATTATGATGACTTTATGCCTATGAATAGATGAACTCCTTAGGTGTTTTCTAGGTTTAAGGAGATTTACAATAGTAATGAAATGCGGTTGCTAGAGCCGGACTGCCCCATCTATATGTGATATAATTTTATTCGTAAGCGCCCTATGGGTCTTCTCGACTCTAAAAATATCTTAGGACCTTAGGTATCACTTCAGCGTTATTAATTACATGGACTATCTAACAAGATGATCCTTCCCTCTTTTCCAATTCTAAAATGGGATCAAGTCTTTTGGTTGGAATTAGTTCAGGCTCGACAAAGAGTAACATCAATAATAAGTAGTAACTTTGACGGTTGAGTTCATTGTCTATCGTGTATAATCTTTTAAGCTATTCACATTGTACTAGTGATTTTGTATGAGCTGTCAACCCTCTTTGTGTTTAAACATTTGTACACCTTTTTTTTTGCTGCTCTGCTAAATTTTTTTTTTTTTTTTTTTTTCCGTCTCTTTGTCTTTGCCTCTGTGTTTGGTTGCTTTGCCTTAGCTTTAGGCCCCGTGCGTTGCCCTGTTTTGCTTTGTTTTTCTCCCTTAGGTATGGTGCTTTGCTCTTTGCTTATGTGCTTTTTGCCTGTGGTTCTGCATGTGCCCCCTATTCTCTTTGACTTTCTTCGGGTCCTTTGTTTTGTTTCAGCTTGGTTTATGTGTTTGCTTGTTTATGTGTTTGTTTGTTTTGCCTGCTTGTTGCTTGGTATGCTCTGACTCGGTTGCCCTCTTGCCTTTGCTCTCTCACGCGCACACATGCACTTGCCGGAGGTCTCTTTGGAAGCAGTCTCTCTACTCCCAGGTTTACCTTGGAGTAGGGGTAGGATCTGTCTACATTCTACCTCCCCCATACCCTGCCCCGGCGGGATTGAGTTTGTTGTTGTTGTTGTTGTTGTTTTTATTCCTAATGCAGTGTATGCTCGGAGGTTTATGAATATTTAGCTTCATGGTTTTGTAATTCGGAGTAATAAGTTATATGAGCATGGAGAAACTGATACCCGACTGCCCTTACCCTGGATGTTTCTTCTGTGTCATGAAAGAAGGGAATCCAAACAAACGGATAGCAAGCATCTTGAAATTATTTTTAGAGCTTCCTTCGCAAGATGATGACGGTCAAGCTCTCCCGATAAGTGGCCTTTGGAATACGGCTATGGCACATCCTAATGATCCGGAGTTTATTGAGTTGGGTATATTTGAGTGCATGGCAGCGCTTATTTGGAAGGGTATAAAGAATCGCCGTTGGCTGTCTCGTGATCAGAATATCTATATCCCCTATTATGCCGCACATATAATCGGATCTTACACCATGAACATGGAAGATTTTGCAGAAACTGCCGTCAATGCTGGTGTAATCCCACCTTTGGTTGAGTTTTTGAGGGGCAGGTTGACTTGGGTTGACAAAGAGTCGTTGTACGAGGTGTAGGACACTTGGCTACATATGCAAGCACTTTTCTGGCTGTAGCAAGTCATGGCGAGATCCTTGAGCTTTGCATCCAGTTAGCGATGAGTTCTCTTGAGATTGTTTACTCTCACTTTTATCAGTACGCTGACAGAAGGCTTAGCTACCATTGTGATCTTCTTACGCGGGGCATGGGCGGTGTAGAGATGGAATCGAGGAAAGCCGAGGAATGGGCTAGTCAATTACAGTGTTGGTCTCTTCAACTTATAAATTGTTTTGCCTTTAAGCCCGAGTTTCTTCCAACAAAATGATAATTCACCAGCGGGTATAGGCTTGCTAAGAACTATCTGTCACCATAAACATGGAAGAGGGCCTGTTAGCAGCTGCCCTGGTGTAATTGAGGAATTATGTAATATCGCACAATCGTCAGATGACTGGAAATATATGGCGATTGATTGTCTTTTATGGTTGCTCCAAGATCCCAATACCTTTCATAAGGTAATATCTAATATACTGTTCACTTGTACTAATGACGAAATATAATGATAAACTGATAGAAAATGAAAGCAACATACTAATTTGCAAGAGTATGCCTGCTATTAAAAAGGCTTGAGAAAAACGTAACAGATTTGGAATTTTGTGTTTTTCTGCAGTAATATGATAAAAAATGAATGCTCATCCTTTTAAAAAAAAAGTTTTTATGCAAAGTGTAATATTCTGTTACGTAGGTTATAGAAAAGGCAGCACCTGCAGTTTTGGACCTAGTAGAAATCTCATCTCTCGGGGATCATAAAAAGCTTGGAGATTCCATTCTCAGTGTTCTTCAGGAATGTATTCAGTCACATGGAACCGGTCATAATTCTGTCAGTAATCGAACTAAAGAGTCGTACTGTACCGCAATCGTGCCCAATGTTATCTTTTGCTGCAACAACCATTGGGTGCAATAAGTGATGCTACTCGTGCGCCTTGTCTTCATAATCCTGTCAATCGACATGCTAAAAGTCTATGGAGGAGAGCAAAGGCTTATGATATTTTGGGTTTGGCTAAAGAGAGCTTGTTGGATGCTATTTTGTTTATAAACGAGTGTTCTCAGTCAACAGATCCCGATCTGTCATCTAGGCAGAATAAAGTGCCTGATTATGCTGAGAGGCTGGTTAAGACGCAGATGCGTGCTGCTTGGTTGTTTAGGGAAGCTGCTATAAAACATGGGGGTATTGATTGTGAGGCGGAAGACGGTAATGTCTATGGGCAAGGGAGTGATGATTCTGAATGGGAGACTGCCAGTGAAAGCGATGTAGGAGATGACGGTAGAAAAGGGATGAGCAATAACGAGGAGGGGAATGCAGACAAGAGCAATAAACTTTCTGCAAGAGGTATCATCTTTCACTTCTCTTATTCCTATCAAAAACTCATGTTCACATATTCAGTTAAAAACCATGCCAACAATAAATAACATTGACGTGTCACTAGTGAACATATGAAACTATACTTAGAAGAATGAAAATATAAACCGAGGGTGTGTCATCCCCTCTACTCAGCCTACTCTATAGTATACTGATGCATGGGCTGTACTGAATTTGAAAGTAGCAGAATTTAAATTTACCTGCCATTAAGCATCGAAATCTACAGGAAAGATTACTGTCTATGTATGCCACTTGGGCTACGCCACCCGTCTATATATTGAAATATAGGTCCTGACTAATTCAAACATTTTAATATTTATCGGTCATCATTAAGTGTACTAGGTCCAGCTGTAACAAAAGAAAGAGAAGTCAATGGCCACATAACTAGTGCAAATTTTCTAATAAATATTGTGTTAGTGCAGTGACAAGAGCGTTTACACTGTTTATGATACTCGCCGTGGTCTTTAGTTCAACCTTTTATAGGCGTTGATTTATCAAGTTTTTACTTTAAATAGTAACTCACAAATGTAGGATCTGTGGATTACAAGGATAACATACCCTGACTAAGCAATACTGACGCTTTATTTGTCGAAACCTCTAATGTTAACCTATTGTATTGCCTTACTTATACATATGTGATGAATAAGTACCTCACACCTTTTAGGAAGTACAAGTTTAGAAACACAACTTAGATTAACATCCTAATGTCGTCATCATTGAAAAAGACTAATTGGTATCATTATTATGGGTCACAGATTGTTGCAGGCATTTCTTGTTTTTGTAGTCTTAGAACATTGTAAAAGTTATAGAATTGTTTTTGTAGTATTAGCGTTATAACTTTCAACCGCAAGCAAGCACCAGATTTTAAAAACAATTCTATAACTATTACAATGTTTATATTCTTAGGTATTAATTTCTTTTGGTTTTTCTGAAATGATATTTTGCACAAATAGAAATCAGCCTCTTATCTTCCATAAACCAATTAGTGCGAGTTCAATTTAGAGCCACATTGGTTGGCACTTAAGTACACTTGCTACTGTGCCTTAATCTCATCAAAATTAAGAAAGTTAGTGTTTTGAAACTGCTGATCGTCTCTTAAAATGTTTGCTTAATATGTAAGGGGTTGTTTGTCTAAGCTATATTTTGGTTATAAGCTTATGCTCAATAAGTAGCTTATGGCTTATGATGAAAAAGGTGGAAAAAAGGCTTATCAACTTATATAAGCCCATAAGCCACAAAAAAGGGGTTTAGAAGCTCAAAAGCCTATGCTTATAAGCTCATCCAAACACTTCAATGGATCTTTTTAGGCTATATAAGCTAATAAGCCCCATAAAAAAAGCTAAAAAACACCCCCTTAAAGTAAATCGAGTAATTAACTTCAAATATTTTAGAGAATACAAGAACAATTCTGTTAAATGGTCTAATTAATTAACGTGCATAACTCACATCGCTAATTAGGCTTCAGGAGGTCACTCGATGGTCTGATTCATTTGATTTTATCACTGTTCGTTTTTGTTCATTCTACAATTTAAGGATCGGGTGACCTTGTCATTAGTGGTTGAATATATTGGTTGTAGGCTTTGGAACATCCTTATAATTTATGATCAATTCGATGCATGCATGCTAGAAGTGGCAAACTGAGTGGGTTGGTTAACAGATCAAAACGACTAATTTTAAAAAGGGTTCAATGCTCAAACCAGGTTGAGTTAATGTATCCTGATTGAAAACTGAAATTGTTTTAAGGTAGTTGGGAGTAGTCTATTTGTTTGAATAGTAAGTTTAAAAGTAAACCAAGTATTACACTTCGGCTCACTACGACCCGCTCAACTGGTTTGGCATGTTTCATAATGAACCAAGTCTATAAGTTTAGTTATTTGATCTGTTACATATAAATTATAATTCAACTATTTCTGAATAAATTCATGATTAGTGCTTCTTATATTTACATCTGATTTTAGAATGATGTGAGTGAGAGAGAACTGTCTGCACTATAAGGCCGAGATCAAGTGCATCGAAGATCATAAGCTTGAAGATCAGTACACATTGGCCCCACTTCAAAAACAGATACTTTAGCTCGAGAAAGCAATGCAGACAAAAAGCTAGCCACAGAAGTTTTACTGCTTTAGTATGGAAAACTTTGTGAAAAATGAAAAAAAAAAAAAAAAAAAAAAAAAAATGTTAATGTTTAGCTCTAAACTTGGTTGTATTAGCTGACAATGAAAATGTAATCCTCTAATATTTGAACTTCTCTATCTTTAGTTACTTATTGTGTCTGATTTCGCTACTTGATGGTATATATACTCCTCTATATAAGGGGTGTAACATTTTGATTTTTGATGTCGAATGTTATTGGTCACCCATATGTCAAACTATAGTTTTGGGATAGGTGATTAACATTATTTCACCCAGAAATATGTCTCACGAGTTTTATGCATACATAGTTGCGGTTGGTATTACTGTTTGAGGGTATATGGCGAAGGTGTACCCTCTTTTTACACTAAGAAACCTTTTGGAAGAAAACAATTTACTATCAAAACACATGAAGACCCAAATTTTAAAGCTCTGTGACTTTAGTGTTCAAGTAAAAAGAGGAGAAAGATAAATGTAAGTTGTATTCCAAACAATAGGATTCGCTATCCAAACACCTCATGACCCAAGTCCACTAATGAGTTTTTCACCAGAGAACTTACGAATTATACTGATTTTACACTAAACTAACTATTCTCCTAACAAATCAACTATCATTATAGTTGCAATATCTCATTTTCGTCTGATTGATAGTCTCTCTTTGATTTTTCAACATTACATATAATCATGCTACCACTTTGTTCTAAAACTGATCATGCTAACAAGATAAGTATATAAATCATACATCATAACCAAGATTTCACATGAAGCTCGCCCGCTCATCAGGCAGGTCATGAAGTCGTAGTGTCAAAAATTTGAGTTTTAGCGAGACGCTTTTAGTGTCAAAAATAAAAAATTTATACCTTTATAAAAGTTGTGTAATTTGATCAACCCCAATTATTACGTAGTATTCATTATATACAGAGGTTAACATAATTATTTGATTATTGCAAAGTATGTTCTAAACATACTTTGCCACTCTCAGTCATGGATACTTGAGATAACCTGTATGCAAAAGAGCACCACGCAAAAGTCAGATTACAACTGGATTATAAAAAAATTAACCATGGGATGTCCTGATAAGATACTGTGAGAACCAAACTAATGAGGTATTTCCTTTGATAAAAGCCATCTAAGTAGCTAAAACCAAGTAATAACCAACAACACCAATTTCAATCTCATTTTAACAACATAATCAAAGATCTCACACTAGTAACTTTTTGAGGATAGCTATATACCGGTTTGTCAACTCCACCTTGCAAGGTATAATTTTATTTACAAGAATCACGCTCCCAACGATAGTTTTAGCTTTTTGAGGATATCTATATACCGGTTTGTCATCTCCGCGGTTAAACAGGTGTTGGAAGAACGTATTTAAGATTAGGTGTTGGTAGCCCAAATGGACTAATAATGCTAACTAATCAATCGTTGTGCCATCTACTTGTTTCGGAGGGAGGGAGCAGTCGGGACTTCCGCTGCGTGATGTCGGTCACATGCTCCCTTCCCATTAGGAGGATTCTTTCTTTAAACATGGACCAACACTCGTCTTCACACCTTGGATCTTTAGGATCATTAGGAGGATTCTTCTTATGTGCTGGAGGCAGCACAGCCGGTAGGCTAAGGGGAGCCATTTTCTTATCGTCTTTAGTTATTAAACTCAGTTGCCCATCCTCAGAGATATTTGTGATCTCGTACTCTGCGTCGTAGACAAAAAGACACCGACACTCTCCTCCCTTCACTTGAACTTGATGTGTGTGCAAATATATACCTGTATACAAAAGAGCACCAAGCAGAAGTCTGGATTAGAAAAAAGTTAACCATGGGATGTCCTGATAAGATGTTGTGAGAACCAAACTAATTGGGATAAAAGTAAAGGATTCAAATTGGGAAGTAAGTATGCTGATACAAGGAATGCAGTCAAAGGGAAACAAAGTAGCATGATAAATCACTATCTGTCTTAGAAATATAAGTTGTCTTTGGATAAAAGTGTTGTAATATTCTATGAGGTATTTCCTTTGATAAAAGTCATCTAAGTAGCTATGGATGTGTCATAGTACTAGATGTGTCTTTATGAATAAAAAGTCTATGAGGGTACAGTATTTCCTTTGATAAAAGACATATCATTTATATATAGAAGGAACCAAAACACAATACAATACGAGCCAACCCAACTTCTTAACAAGACAATTAAAAAGATTGGGTCCCTAGGAACAAATACATCACAAAATACTCCATGTGCTAAATCCTAACCAATGTTTTAAAACCCGGTTTTTTAATTGACCCGGCCGAGTCACAGGGTCACGGTTCAACCGGTTTAACTGGCTGTTCAACTGGGTTTTTCGCTCGAAACCGCCTTCCGGTCACCCGACCGGTTCAACCGGGTTTTAAAACACTGATCCTAACAATAGGAGGCTTGTGCTAAAGACGATACCCCTTATATTTTTTTTGAGATACTGACAAACTCAAATGACAGCCAAGGAATCAATAAAGGACATAGATACAATAGATACACTAACATCGGCTACTGACAACTTACAAAATTGACTACAATACCAACACACTTACCGACAATAAAAACCAAATTGAAATACTGATGAATCACATGTAAGCTGATTCAATTCTTAACTACATAATAAATCATCCAAACAAAACGAATGTCTAACCTGTGTTTATTATTATGAAAGTAGTCTATTCCACAGGACAAGAAGAGCTCGATCGACTGAAAGAAATCAAAAGCCATAAGCTAAGCGGCAGATGGAAGAACGTGGCGCGTGGAGTACAAAACGTGAGCAAAACTAGGAATTCATCTTCCAAGGTCGTCTATATTAGTGGATCTATACATGAGAGGGATTAAAGGTGGGTTTGTTGTGGTTTAGGTGTTTGTGATGGTGGTGTAGAGGTGGTGGAGGTGGTGGTGGTGTTATGTTGGGCGGCGGCTGCAAATGAGAGGAGAGAGAGAAAAAGATGTGTTAAGTTTAGGGATAAGTGGAAATGAGGGTGGTGTGGGGTTTTATTAGTCCCCAGGGACCATTTCTGTCAATTCGTATAAACTTGGAGGGCGCGGACGTAACTAACGCAAGGAGGGGCCAAAAGTTGCAGTTTTTATTAAACTTTCATTATATCGTGTTTCGGGCTCAATTAACACAGTAAAAATTCTCGTGAGTCGTTTTAACTTGCGCCAATATTTTTAAAATCATTTTTTAAATAATAATGACATGGTTATGAGTGATGAGATAGGTATATGTTGACTGATTTTGATGAAGAGAAAAGTAGTAGAGAGATTGTTGGAGAATGTTTCAAAGTGTGTTTGTGTGTGTGTTTAGGCCTTAAGGTTTACACAAATGATACAACTAAGAGTTTACACATGTGTTATAAACCTTCTCCAATTAATGTTATCTTAACCATTTTAAAGCATTTTTGATCGGTTGAAGTATAAAGTATCAGAAACGCATAATCGTACAAAGATACATGTGCGGTTTAGGCGTTATATAGTTGAGCCTAAAATCTTAAATCACTAGGCTTTGTGTTTTGTACTACAAAATAATCTAAGAATGGACAATGATCATAAGTAATAACTGCCAAACTTAAATTAAACAAAACATTTGTGTTAATTTTGATGTTAAGAAAAATGAATAAACATAACAGTAAATTAAAAATGTACGAGTAATTATTGGTTTAGCATAGCAATATACCAACTTTGTTTACCATTGGGCGTTTTTGCTAGGATTTGCGGTTATATTCAAGGAGGGGGAAATGATTTTTTTTTTATTTTTTTATTTTTTTTAATCCAAAGGCTATATAGATGTTTAAGGGGTAAAGTGATTTTTTTTCCCCTTAACGCAACGTTAAAGGGTTAACGCAGCCCTTTAACGCTACGTTAACGCAGACGACTCAGTGTGGTTAACGCACCCTTAACGCAGGCACGTTAAAGTTTAACGCAGGGGTGCGTTAACCGTTGCGTGTGCTCTAATGTGTGATTCTATATAAGGCAAAGAATACATAAGTTACAACCAGCAATATTAAAAGTTTATTCCAATTAAATG
Source organism: Artemisia tridentata subsp. tridentata (assembly GCA_021014915.2). Taxonomy (NCBI): domain Eukaryota; kingdom Viridiplantae; phylum Streptophyta; class Magnoliopsida; order Asterales; family Asteraceae; genus Artemisia; species Artemisia tridentata. Next base: position 435,712,825 of record CP139505.1, on the reverse strand, counting down.
GCAAACATCAAATGAAAATAATAAAACAAATCATTGAAAACAAAATTTGAAAAGAAAAATCAACTACACTAACTACTAAACTATAAACTCATCAAAATAATTATATGAGTAAATTACACGGATCATCCCTGTGGTTTGTCTAAAATTTCACGCATAGTCCCTCGAGTTTCAAAGTTGCGTGTATAGTCCCTCTGACTGCAAAAGAATAACACCTATGGTCCCTATCGTTAACTGACGTTATCTTTTCCGTTAGCAAGTGTCAACGTTAGTCCATTAACCAAACAAGCGTTTGCAACGTTAGTCCTTTTCCTTAACGGCCGTTTGCAGCGTTTGCAACGTTAGTCCTTTTCCTTAATCGTCCCTAAAGTTTGGCCGTTGAGTCCGTTTTTCTTCCGTTTTTTACATTTTCTTACGTTTTTTTCCGTTTTTCTTACGTTTTTGTCCGTTTTCTTCCGTTTTTTACGTTTTCGTCCATTTTTCTTACGTTTTTTCCGTTTTCGTCCGTTTTTATCCATTTTTGTCCGTTTTTCTTATGTTTTCGACCGTTTTTCTTCCGTTTTTTACGTTTTCGTCCGTTTTTCTTACGTTTTTTCAGTTTTTGTCAGTTTTTATCCGTTTTTGTCTGTTTTTTTTACATTTTTTTACGTTTTTTTTCGTTTTCATACGTTTTTCTTACATTTTTTTCCGTTTTTCTTACAATTTTATCCGTTTTTATACGTTTTCGCCCGTTTTCTTGCGCTTTCATCCGTTTTTATCGTTTTCGGACGTTTTTCTTACGTTTTTGTCTGTTTTATCCGTTTTTGTTCATTTTCCTTACGTTTTTGTACGTTTTCTTAAGTTTTTTTCCATTTTCTTTCTTTTTTGTCCGAATTTTTTTATTTAGTCCGAATTTTTTGTCCGATTTTTTTTTACCAAATTTTTTAAAAAATCAAAATTTTTGTCCGAATTTTTTGTCCCATTTTTTTTCTTTTTTCTCCGAATTTAAAAAAAATAATAAAAAAAGTTCAAAATTTTTATCCGATTTTTTTTTTCTTTTTTGTCCGAATTTTTTTAAAAAAAATAAATAAAATAAAAAAATTCAAATTTTTTGTCCGATTTTTTTTCTTCTTTTTTGTCCGAATAATTTAAAAAATATAAAAAATTCAAATTTTTTTTAAATATATAAATAAAATAAAAAAAAAATCGGACAAAAATTTTGAATTTTTTTTTTTTTAAATTCCGACAAAAAAGAAAAAAAATTTCGGACAAAAATTTTGAATTTTTTTATTTTTTTTATTTTTTTTTTAATTTGGTCAAAAAAAAATCGGTCAAAAAATTCGGACTAAATAAAAAATTCTGACAAAATAAAAAAATTCGGACAAAAAAAAGAAAACGGAAAAAAACGTAAGAAAACGTACAAAAACGTAAGGAAAATGAACAAAAACGGATAAAACAGACAAAAACGTAAGAAAGACGTCCGAAAACGATAAAAACGGATGAAAGCGCAAGAAAACGGGCGAAAACGTATAAAAACGGATAAAATTGTAAGAAAAACGGACAAAAACGGAAAAAACGTAAGAAAAATATTTTTCTAAAAAAAAATATTTTTCTTAAAAAAAATTATTTCAAAAAAAAATATTTTTCTATAAAAATTATTTCGAAAAAAAAATATATATTTTTTTAGAAAAATATTTTTCTAAAAAAATTATTTCGAAAAAAAAATATTTTTCAAAAAAGGACTAACGTTGCAAACGTTGCAAACGGCCGTTAAGGAAAAGGACTAACGTTGCAAACGCTTGTTTGGTTAATGGACTAACGTTGACACTTGCTAACGGAAAAGATAACGTCAGTTAACGATAGGGACCATAGGTGTTATTCTTTTGCAGTCAGAGGGACTATACACGCAACTTTGAAACTCGAGGGACTATGCGTGAAATTTTAGACAAACCACAGGGACGATCCGTGTAATTTACTCTAATTATATTTACAAAAACATAAACAAAAACATTTTAGATACCAAATTCGTGCGTAGCGGGTTCTGCATGTCTCGTTATATATTATTACTCCGTAGTACTATGTTTGACCAGGTCTACAAGAAAGTAAATGCATTAACATGGGCCACTGTACCTCTTCCATCAGCACTTATTTGTATATCCGCGGGTTAAAGTTGTGTGTCAAAAGTCTTTTAATTACTGTTTGGCATTTCTTGCAAGGGTAATAACTTTAGGAACTAGGAATCTAGGATGCATAAACGTACTTGTATATGTACGAAATAAAAGTGTGTATGCATAACATTGAGATGATTTAAACTTGTGTCTACAAATGATATATATATATATATATATATATATATATATATATATATATATATATATATATATATATATATATATATATATATATATATTTTAAGTAAAGGGTCTTCACCCGGTAAAATATATTACACAAAAAAAGAAAAAGAAAAAGAAAAAGAAAAAACTGTTAAGTATAATGAAATGTGGTTGAAGTACCACATTAACCTCAAGCAACCGCTTGAACAACCACTAAATCATTTATGACAGGCCACAAACGATCAACTAGCTACAAACAACTAAACTACCAAACATGAACTAGCATAAACTAAGGCACATCAAAATCTATGCAAATCAAAAGAAGAATAACCTATCCAAGTCTGATGTCATGGATGCCCAGCAGCCTTTAGTTCGGCTGTAGAGAGACCACAATCGTCAAAGTAACCATCGTCATAAGTATTGTAGTCGTATGTATCCTCTCTCCATTGCTCCAAAAGACTCTTCAGGTTCCCTTCACCACCAGAATAATTAGTTACGTTGGGATAATCCAACACCTCATCATCATCCTCACTATCAGAGACTACCACATCGCCAACTTTAGAAAACGAATTACCCACCCTTTTTCCTTTTTTTTTCCTAGATTAGAAGAACTAGGAATATCACCAGAACTAACCTTTTTTATTTGAAAAATAGTTTTGATGTGCTTATGGAGCAAGATTCTATTTTGGAACGTGTGATTGATCCTACATGTGCTCCCGAGAGTAATATTGCCTTGGGCGATTTTAGTAGCACATGTAGGATCAATCACACATTCCAAAATAGAATCTTGCTTCATAAGCACATCAAAACTATTTTTTCTAGTAGTGTTTGGTCAAAAATATGGAGTTGGTGGAGGATTCGCTCAAATCCAGATACTTTTCTTCGAGATATAATTCTAGGAAAAGTCGATTCTATTGAGAGTAAATTGGTTTCAAAGTCTATACATGGGGTTTGTTTTGTTGCTCTGTGGTCTATATGGCATTGGAGAAATCGGATTTTGCATGCTTCCCTACATGATGTGGATAGTGTCAGACAAGAAGACATTTTCCCATCTATACAAAGACTTTCTCTTCTTTGGATTTCCAATAGATGCTCTCGTTCCAACCTTAAGTGGTGCGGATGGGTTTCGAATCCTCGTGGAGCCGTATTTTTAGATTTTTTTTATTTTTGCTTGGTGCTCCATCTTAGAGCCCATGTGGGGTAGTTGTTTCTTTGGTGCTTTAATATATTTATCTTTGCTTTTCAAAAAAAAAAGCATAATCTATAACATTTTAAATATTCACTTATCCCATTAAGTTAGTGTGGTATCCATATATAACATTGTATTTGACATAACAAGGCAGTATAATCGCGTATGTCTAATTAGTGCCAGAAGTGGCAACTCATGACATGTAGTTGATCATAAGCCATGCATACGATAAACACTTTTTACTTGCCAACCATTTTGTCGTTCGTTTATCATCTTATTCGTTTTATTTTTCGTACTAATAAAAAAACTATTTGGAAAAAATGTGATCACGAAACTCGATAAATTCATCGTTGCGACAAATATTGGCTTTTGTTTGTACCTCATTTTTGTTAAAAGTAAACACTTTTCACACAAACAATGTTGTGAGACACTATTTATGAACATGCATGCATGTGGGTTTTGGGGGTGGATGGGGAGTTTTATGTTTAGATTTAATGTTCATATGTTGCTTTAGATGATATATAGTTGCGTGTGGGATAGTTATTGTACTACTTTAATGAAGACTTCACGTACGTTAGGGCATGTTGATATTCAAAAGCCATAAATAGTAGGGCTTCCACTACAAAAAATGGGAAGCTTTGGAACTACAATATCGTCCCAAATCATGAAGCAAAGTCGAGACAAACAATTTGGGTCGACAACCTCGACCCTTTTTGGTCGTATCATTTTTTTTTTGTCCCAAAGTCAATTTGTCTAGACATAATTTCAAAGCAGTGGGACGACAGTACAAGGGGACCCACATACCAGTCAAACCTTTAAATTGCAGTTTGAGTCGACACATTATTGCAAATTTGGTACGATATTATCGTACCAAATCCTTTTTCCTTTTTTTATTTTTCGTAAATCGTTTATTTAAATACGTAAAATAGTTTTCAGAAATTCAAAATAGTACGACATTGTTGTACCAAATATTTATTTATTTTCGGTAAATCATTTATTTAATTTCGTAAAATATATTAGGAAATACAAAATGGTACGACAATGTCGTACCAAACATTTAAAATATTTAAAAAAAAAATCGTAAAATATATTAGAAAATACAGTTTGGCACGACAATCATTTAAAATATTAAAAATTTGTTACAATTTGGTACGATAATGTCGTACCAAATTTAATGTATTAAGCACTGTTTATCTGCATTTCAGCAAAATGGGACGATACTTGTCGACCCAAATTGTCAACTATGCAAAAAAAAAATGCTGCAACAGCCTGTATTTTTAGGTTTTTTCAAGAATATTTTCTGGAAAAAACCTACCATTACACCTGTAAATCAACCAATATCCGCAACCAATTCGGCAATATGATACAATGCCAAATTACTCATCTATGACTTAAATTCGACAAATACGATACAAATTAAACTAACAAATACAAACTTTATACAAAAACAAACCAAAATTCGGCAATAGATTCTTGTATTACATAACTAATAACAAATACGATACAAATTAAACTACGCCTACTCATACATACTCCTCCTCCCCCCCCCCCCCTCCTCACCACCACTAGCATTAAAATTCTCGGCAATGCGGCTCAAATGAGGATTAGTTTGTCTTATGTATTGGTTAAGGACACCATTAAGGTCGGGTGTCGGCTCGGCATAATTAGGACTAGGACCCGGGTTAGAACTAGAACCCGGGCATGTAGTAGAGTCGGAAAAGACGGGACGATAACAATTGTCCAAGGATGAATTATTATTAGGGATGTGAAATTATTAGGGATGTGAAAGGGATTAGGACCGGGATTAAGGTCGGGAAATGAGGGATATGTGGGAAAGTTAACGGGAAACGAATTACCTGATTGGTTGTTGTAGTGGCTGAAAAACTGCCCCAAGATAGATTCGACGCCGGTTTGTCGAGCGTGAATCTGTTGACACTTGATTTTGCCTCCTCAACAACTCATTCTCTTGTTCCTTTTGCCTTAAAGCCTATCCTCCCGAGTAGCAAAGTTTTGTGCAAACGGCTGTTGTGCGGACCTCGATGAAGCTTTGCCGCCGCCCGACAGTAGCCTGCCAACGCCCTTAAAATTTTGCCGGTTGTCACTATGAGCTGTCTTATCCAGTACTTGCTTCTCGGTCATCAACGGGGCCGTACCGGCTTTAACTCGATCCCAGAGATCCTTCATCGCCAACTGTGTATGTCAAAAAAACAAAAAACAAAAAAACAAAAAAAACAAAAAAAAAAAAAAAATGTTAAAAACAGGTAAGTTAAAAAAAAAAACAAATAACTTGATCTTAATGACGCATGTTAAGAGATAAATTACCTATATAAGACGTCTCGTTTTCTTGACTTTTAAAGACGCCCCCTTTTGTTGAATGGTACCTCCTCCACGTCTCGACGAGTTCTTCATTCTGCCCTGCATTCCTAACCCGCTATACATACAACATAAAATAAATTAATAACGAGTTATATATAAACATTATATAGACATTTGAAAATCAAAAAATTATAATGAGTCTTACGTGCTCGATTCGTCCTTGTACGAACGACTTCCTCCCTTGGTGGGTTAAAGCCTTGTTCTTTGCCCGGTTTTCTGCATTTTTTGCAGATCTCTTCATTCGTTCCGGAGTCGACCACCAGTCGACCAACGACTCCCACTCCGCTGGGCTTCTGGTACCCCAATCTTTCGACAGCGGCGGATTTTGCTTTGCCGTCTCGGGTTCCGGTTGTGTGTCAAAGTACTTTTTCTTCATCCTATATTTATGTTTGCGCCATAGTATCCGCAGCTGAAGTTGAATCCCAAGAGTTACCCGTTCCCCCACCGTGTACACACACTGCCCAACCTTCACTTGGCTTTGGCTGTTTAACCAAGGCGCGAGCTGGAAATAAGTCTGCAAATAAATATACGCATTTAAATAAACAAACAATTTAAATATAACACGCATATCTAAACGGTCGATAACGATAAGAATACAAATAAAATAAACAATTAATACCTCGAGAACGGGAAGTATGTGAGCCTTAAAAGGCGCCGGAATCTCGTGCCACTCGCAGTCAAAGGGAAGTGGACTAACTACTTCCCCCAAAAGACTACTGAACTGCGTGGCATACGTGCCCACAGGCGAAAAGGTGCCTAGATCATCAGAGTCAAAGCTGATCGGCAAAGGACGATTACCGTTACGCCTTCCTTAAGGCCCGATTTGAGGTATTACTCGGCATCGAACCTACAAATATAAGTTATTGAGTCGTGAAAATACAAGTAAAAAAATTTAGTTTTATCAATAAAAAACTTAAAATAAACATCACAATTTCTTACCTGCACAGTAGCCCGGCGTAGTAAAATAGGGCCGGCGTGGTGGATCACCACCGGCATCCCCGCCGTGTGATTGGGGAGCTACACACGCCATCTGTAAAATTACAAGTACAAGAACACACAATTTCGTGGACCAATTAATACTAATACACACATTCATATAAATATACACATTTAAACATAACATAACACGCAATTTCATTCAAATAAAAGTTACACGTTTAAAAAAACAGTTTCAAATAAATGAACATGTATATATATATATATTATATATATATATATATATATATATATATATATATATATATATATATATATATATATATATATGCAAATAAACACTATTTACACAAAAGATAAACACTATTTACACCCCGTTTGAATTTCGCTGCGTATCATGAAATTGGGGGTGTTACAAAAGATAAGGTCACGCGTAAATGGACAAGACTTGGCAGTGAATGTCAAAAATTCAACGCTATTTACACACATTTGCAGCGTACAATTGGGGAAAATGACAGTGAAATACTCATGAATGCAAAGGCCATTTTTGAACAACGATTTGAGGGGAGAAGCTTCGAATATGTTCACGTGTGGGAGATTTTGAGAAACCACCTCAAATGGGATGAATGAAATGTTTAACGGTGTTGTATGATTTGTTTTCTGTATCGTGTTTATCTTTCCCCGTATCGTTTTTAATATGTTGTACTGTTAGTTTACGTTCGTATCGTATTGTGATTTGTATTTAAAATTTCGTAGCATGTTTTTTTTTTTTTTTTTCGTATCGTATGTTTTTAAATTTGGTGTATTGTATTTTTATTTTAATGAAATGAATTTAGTATATTTGGGTATTTGAATAAAAGAAATAAAAATAGATAGTGGTGGGCCCAAATGAGTAAATTGTGGTATGTTATAGGAACGGGATTATTAGTTGTGGTATGTCATGATGACGTGACACTCGTGAGGCCCGAATGAGGAGTTTGGGTTATGGCATGACAACTCCTGGTCTAATACTATGTTACCCTTTATTTTTAGAGTACATGCCTTGGAAAGAGACACCGCAGCTTTTATTTCCGGTTGTTTCTCAAAACCAATGCACATTTATAGTTCATTTTTTTTCTTTCTAATTTACAATACTTTCTAAGGGAGGAAGGAGTGGACAAGCGAGTAGCTCAGCGAGCTGGCGAGCTTAGCGGGAACACCGCCGCCGCTTGAGCGAGCTCCTCGAGCGGGTTGGGTTTGCGGGCTTTGAGCTCGAAGCGAGTTGGAGAGATAGCAATGGTCATGTGACCGTTTGAGGGTTGTTTTTGAAATTATTTTGGAGCCGTTGGTGGAGCGGAGAAAAAAAAAATTGGTCCCTATTTTTTCACTATATATAGAAGCGTGAGATAGCTGCGAAATATAATTGGCCTTGGACTTGGGGCGATTTGTAGTTTTTTATTTTTATGATTTGTAGTTTTTTATTTTTAGGATTTGTAGTTTTTAATTTCTAGGAATTGTAGTTTTATTTTTAATCAAGTGTTTGCTTTTTTTTATATAATTGTTTTGTTTCTAATATAAGATGGAAGGGCTAATTATGCGCATATGAAAATGTTAGGGACAAATTATGAATATTTAAAAAAAGATTTGGGAGGGTTGAGAATGATGGGCGCCACTAAAAAAGGTTGAATAGAGGGTTGGAGGGTTGAAATGAGGTGGAGGAATTTGATTGGGTAATTTTGGGAGGGTTGAGAAAATCCACTTCTTGCACCCTAAGTTTCAAGTTTAAACCATCTTTACACTTGGGTCTTTGGAAGCATGTGCCCTTCTTTATTTCTACCATTAGCTGTAAAGTTGGTTCCTTTCTTAGTTCAAGGGTACTTGGGTGTTGTAATGAAAAGTAAGTCATTGATTTAACTGATCTCATTATGTCACATATATACTTAGGGGGAGTTATTTTTGTAGTGTAGTTGCTAGTTTCAGGCAAACTACTGAATATCTCACTTCAAATAGGCCATTTTCAATCAACCAATTAGCCTTCTAATGTAACTAGCTTTTCTTTTCTTTTTTTTTCTTTTTTTTTTTTTTTTTTTTTGAAAGGCAATAACTTTATAAAACATAAAGAAAACAAAAAATAAAGAGAAGTCACCCCCAACTAATCAAGCAAATTAAAAGGAGGAGAGACGCTAGAGTTCCAATAAAAATACAGAACAAATAAAAATACACACAAGACCAAAACTGATCCAAACACCCCAATACTCTACACTAAAGAGATACATGATGTAAACTTGAAACATATTACCAAACAAATATCTAGAACCAATCACAGCACATAATTATTTGACCCACAGGAGGTAAAATCTTTCAAGAAGCCATGAACACTTTAACAGGAATATCAGACATAATCACTTATCCACAATTCTTAGACTACCACTTGCATTACCTTTTAAACACCTTGTAGACAAATTTAAAATAACAACCTACATGTGTTTATCACAAACAAAAAGAATGTCTAACCTGTTTATTCTTATGAAAGTAGTGTAGACCACAGGACAAGGAGAGCTGGATCGACTGAAAGAAATCAAAAGCCATAAGCTAAGCGGCAGATGGAAGAACGTGGCGCGTGGAGTACAAAACGTGAGCAAAACTAGGAATTCATCTTCCAAGGTCGTCTATATTAGTGGATCTATACATGAGAGGGATGATGATGGTGTTTGGTTGCTTGGGGCGCACGGTGGTGGCGCGTAGAGGGGAGTTAACGCGTGTACTCCTCAGGTCGAGGGTGAGGAGGGTGGATTAAAGGTGGGTTTGTTGTGGTTTAAGCGTTTGTGATGGTGGTGTAGAGGTGGTGGAGGTGGTGGTGTTATGTTGGGCGGCGGCTGCAAATGAAAGGAGAGAGACACAAAAAGATAGTTTTAACTTTCAAGTATGATAAATGAACAGTACGGAGATGATAAATGAATTTGCTTTCTATCCTTGCATGAGGATCCCATCAATCAAGGGACATACAAAACACTAATGTATCTATATATTCTAATATACCCGGTTGAAAAAGACGTTAAATGCCTTTTAAAAAAGTGAATGCTGAATTTTTAGAATGTCTAGATTGGTCATTTTGAATACACAAAAATGAAATTACCAATTAATAAAGGAAGACAAACATTATTTTCGTTAACAATTTAAAATGTCAAATCTTTCAATGGAAGAACCAGCTTTTTCGGACCAACTGTAACTCATTCCAAAAACCTAAACCCAAGATTAAAAAAACCTAAGCCGCCATCACCATCAAAAATCAACACAAATGTGCATCTTGGATTCTTCATAATTGTAATCATAGAAAGAATATTGTTTTCTCAATTCAGAACAGCAAGTACATTGTTTTTAACCGATCATCAAATCTTTACTCTTTTGTTGTAGGGATGAATAAAATTGAAGGAATTCATTTACAAAGGAGTATTGGAGATAGTGCATTCTTTACAAGTGCAGGTATTCTTGATTTCTTTATGAGTCTGTAATATGTGTTAGATTAAAATGTTTGAGGTTCGGTTTTCCAATGCAAGATTGATTTGAAGCTGCGTTTCTTTTAGAGTGTCATGATAGTATTTCTTATAATGATTTGTTTGAAAATGGTATAAGGTGAATATGTATCTTTATTGAATTACACGGGTGTAGTGAAGTAGCGGTTGCGGTTGCGGATTGCTGGCTGCCGGTTGCACCTTTGTAGTTTATTATTGATGGTGTGTGTTGTTTTCCAGGTTATGCTTTTCTTTTGCAGCAACTTTAAGCTTTTAAATGAATTCATTTCACTTTTGAGTTTGTAAAGTACCAGATTTGAATTATAAAAAGTCTTTGTACTCATTGTAGGTAAATCTCTTCCAATTTATACAAGAATTTGGTCATTTTTTGCTTATGAGAGTTTGGACGCACAAATAAATTTTTTTGTTACTTTCTGTTCATGATGAACACAAATTGTTTGATTAAATGCATGTATGAAAAAATGATTTGAATGGAGAACTCTCCGTCTAATCTGCAAAATTTTGATTCAATATTAGAGTTCAATTTTCATTGTTTTTTTAAACATGTTTTGGGCTTTGCTTGAAATGTTGGGAGTTTAATTCAATTTAATTGATGTAAGGAGTTTAATGCATTTATGTAAAAAAAAATAATTTTTGTTTCCCGTCTTTTTTTGATGGTTTTGAAATTAACTTCAGTTATTGCATAATTTTGGTTCTTTATATTGATATCAAAATCACAACAATAGAGTTGGTGAAACGTTGCAAGTGTTTGTATTTTTCGGTACTTTATATTATAGAAGATCACAAAGATTTTTTTTTTTTTTTAGAAAGATAGGGGCTGTTTGGTTTTTTCTTGAAATGGTATTGTATGTTTTTATTGACAAAATGGTACTAATAGTGATATGAGAGTATTATAGGGTTGCTTCTTTAAAAGCTTAGACCGGTTGATCAAATGAGAAGGCATTTAGTTTGTTGGATAAGGCTATTATGCATGTTACACAAGCTCAATAGATCAGGTTAGTCTCTTTTGTTAACAGATGGTTAGTGTCTCTTTTAATTGACATATTATAGGTGAAGGTATATAGCGTTGGTAGCCTATATAATATATGTGTTATCGTTGGTAGCCTATTATATATGTTCCAAAAGACAATTCGTGTTAATTTAGTATTTGATTATGAGCTGCTACTTTATTGAGAAACTATAATAAAAATGTTGTGATCATGTTGCTCACCGAATATAAGTGTGATGGTTGGTACCTATATATGATAGCGGTTTATGTCAACAATATTGCTTATAGCCATGTGTTTTTGTTCTTACCTTCAGATTGTGGATCTTCAAATTTTGTACTTTATATAAAATCAAGCCACTAGATGCTGAAGGTGTTAAGTTCAGGAACTCCTTTAATATGTAGCTATTTCATGAGTGTTTACATTGGACATGTTTGTCCTCTTTACATGTTACCATGAAACTATGGATATCTTGAATTTTACAAATACATGTGAACAAATTGATGTACTAAATGCTTTTTCCTACTCATTATGATGAAGTATGCTATATGAGTGATGGAGTTAAACTACTAATTAAGTTTCTAATATTGTACTACAGAAATAGAAAACTTATAACAGTATTGTACTACAAGAGTCACTTTGTATACACATGCAATCTTTTAGTAAACAAAAGCTTTATTCCCTTTTATTTATTTCTTACAAATTGAAGACTTATGGTTTTTTGGATGATATGCTACTTTAGGTGGGGAGAGAAAGACGGCCATATTTGTTCGTATATGCGAGAGATGGATGTTGTTGGAGACACTGGATACACTTAAGTTTTCAGAATGGGTCGCCACTTAAAATGCTGGATGTTGTCGGATGTAAAAGACTCAAAGAACAGGTACTAACACATCCATATAGACTTCGTGTTTAGTAAGATGTTTGGTGTATAAGCCTTACACATAAGCTAACCCGAACACCCAGTAGTTCCAATAGTTTCAGGGTCTTGATGAAAAAACTGGAATATCAGGTGAAAGTCTGAGGTATTGATTATATAAAATATTTGAGTACCTGGGTTATTGATGAAGGATTATAGGACATTATAAAATATTTTATGCATACCATGCCTTTATCAAGGCCCTAAATCTGATTCAGCTAACCTATGTGCAGTTATTGACGAAGTGTGCTCTCTTACCCATTTTAAGTGGTATGTTACATTCTTGGGGTCAATATCTTGCCGTAATTAGGCTGGCCTATGTTTTGTTACTTTAGATATTCTCTTGATTAAGATCAGGTCTATTACGCAAGTTTATGCTAAGTTTTTATTTTTTTAATTATATACATGACTATGAAAATGGTAGTGGAACCTCTTACTATAGAGCATTTCAGTGATGATTCTTACGTAAGTTTGTGCCGTTATCAATGAAGTGTGCTCTCTTACCCATTTAAAGTGATGATTTGTTGGTCTGCACTTAGCTTATGTTGTTTAACATTTCAGCACCAACTGCAATTTTCCAGTCTTTGGACTAAATCTGCAATTTCGCGAAACTTTAAGGACGATTCTTGCAATTAACTCTTTATTTTATTAGGTCTACTCACTAGATTCCTTTCTAGTGAGATTTTTATTTTATTTTTCTAGGTTTTCTTTAGTCTATCTTTTTTTCTTCGTTTCTTTGTTCGTAACCATTACCATCCGACATCATGGAAGGTGGTAATATCCTTGATCCCAACAACCCACCACCACAACAACACCCACCTCCTAGAGCCCGTACCTTAGGAGACTACTCCCGTCCTAGCCACCATGGCTATCGAAACACCATTGAGCTCACTCAAGGAGCCAATGTCACTCCCTTGCGATCCGACACCATCCGGTTGGTGCAAAGCGGATGCGCATTCCATGGACTTCGTTCTGAAGATCCTAATCAACATCTCAAGGACTTTCTCAAAATCGTTGATTCCATAGACCTTGATGTTTCCACTCGAGAGACGACCCGTCTGCGTCTCTTTCAATTCTCTCTGCGGGACCAAGCTAGTCAATGGCTAGAGCGTCTACCCGCAGGATCCATCACCTCTTGGGATGATCTCACCACTCGTTTCCTTGCTCAGTTTTTCCCACCGGGAAGAACTACCAAGCTAAGGAATGATATCTTGATGTTCCAACAACATCAAGGCGAAACCCTCTACGAGGCATGGACTCGATTCAAGGACTTACTCCAAAAAGTCCCTCACCATGGCATAGAACTTTGGCTCCAAGTCCAAATCTTTTATGACCATATCAATCTCTCCACGAGGCAAACCATTGACCAATCGGCCGGTGGTAAGCTACGTGATCTAAGTGCGGAACAATCATGGGCTCTCCTAGAAGATCTTGCTCTTTATGACAACGAAAGTTGGAGTGACCCCCGTGATTTGAATAAAACGGTCAAGGCAATATCTTTGCCTTCGAACAATTCAAGCACTTCCGACTGTAGGATCATAGAACTTGAAGACCAAGTCAAGTTTCTTATGAAATCCTACGAGGCTCCTAAACCTTCAGGCCAAGTGAACAAAATCACTTCTTCATGTGAATTATGTAGTGGTCCCCACGACACTCGTGAGTGCATGGAACTCCCCGAACAAGCTTTTGCGGACTACGTATCCTCGCGTACCGACGGAGCGGGAGACAAGTGGTACACTTTCAAACCCGAGCCAAACCCCTACGGTGATTCATACAACCCCTCATGGAAAAATCACCCAAACCTTAGGTGGAAACAAAACCAAAACACACAACAAACCAATTCTTCCAACCCACCTAATCGTTTCCAATCAAGCGGTTCCAACTCGAACCGTACTTTCAACAACAATCCTTCCAGCAATGGTAGTACCAATAACTTTGAAGGATTGATGTCTCAATTTATGGCATCTCAAGAAGCTCGTTTGGCCAAGTTTGAAGCCGATTTCAAACAAAAACAAAGCGAGATGACCAATAAGATTGACACTTTGTTGAAAGCCCTCAATGACCGAGAAATGGGAGCACTCCCTAGCAACACAGTCAAGAACCCGAAACTAAACGTCAACGCCATCTCGTCGGTTTCGTCTCCTAGTTCTTGTCCACAATATTATTCGGTCAATTCCATGAGCACGTGTTTCAAACAAACCCAAGTCGTTCAAAATGACCAAGAAGTTATGATACCCAAATTGGTCAACAACATAGTTGAAACACCTCCCACTCAAAACCTTGACAATGAATTCAAGGAGCTCCACCTTGAAAGTCCGGTTATTGATGTGTTGGATGATAAAAAGCTCAAGTTAGGCGAAAAAGGGACCGCCTTTGTTCAAAACAAGCTACCTAAGAAGTTAGATGATCCGGGCTTATTTGTTCTACTTTGAAAGATCGGTAATTCGGAGGCTTATGACACATTAGCCGATCTTGGATCAAGCCTTAACCTACTTCCGTTACCTCTCTACACCTCTCTAAAACTAGGAAAACTTGAAGAAACTGAGGTGATAATAGGCTTAGCGGATGGAAGTGTTGCTTACCCGGTTGGAGTAGTTAAGGACGTGTTAGTACACATAGGAAAACTAACCATTTTAGCCGATTTCCACGTCCTTGATATGGTTAGCGACCCTACATGCCCTTTGTTGATAGGTAGAGGATTTTTGGCGACCGCTAGTGTTATGATTGATTGTAAGGAATCTAAGATAGTGGTAGGAGAAGGAGATACTTGGTCAGTCTATGATGTGAAGAAACATGCCTATGATACAAAAAAAAAAAATGAGAAAAAGAAAAAAATAGAAAAAACATGCGGACTACCATCCCGTTTCATTTTATGTTTATTTTATGTTTTTGTTATTTTGTTTTTAGCTTAAGTCGAGTCTAGTCTTGGCTTAGCAACGCCATATTGTACATGTAATTAATCAAGATCTTTAACTCGCCACCAGTAAAATATCCCTTATCCAACAAAACCGTGTTTATCATATCCCTACACCTCACGTTATAACCCATGTAAAAGCCCTCTTTGATAGTTTATCTTAGGTGCTTACGCCTAGTGGAGAAGGTTTTCGATCCTTTCCCAAGCCTATGGTAATCTATTTGCTATGACAGGTAGTGAGAGATATTATCCGTTTTCATTTATGAGATTTATTTTGATGACACCTGAGAGATGTGAGTATCTAAACACTACTTGTGAGGTGCTAGTTTGTAATCTCCGTGCTTATTATGATTAAAGTGGAACGACTATTTGTTGTAATTACTTTTATATTAGCATTAAATGACCCCTAACTTGTATTTTGATTAGAATAAAAGCGCATTTGCTTGAGGACAAGCAAATCTCAAGTGTAAGGGTATTTGATGAAGCGAAAAGTGTACCGCTTTTAGGGGGTCATTTAAGCCCTAAATCGTATTTATTTGATCAAATATTGCCCTAAATCGTTCCTTTTGTCATTTTAGGTACTTTGGAGAAGAAATCTGGAAAAGGAAGCATTTTGGACGTTTTTGGAGCATAAAAGTGAAGAAAACGACAAAGTCTCAAAATCGGCTGGAAAAGTACCTATATTATTCTTTATCCAAACCTTTGATTTATTGAGATTAGGGATTTGAGCAATCTTAAGTATCGTAGTCGTGGATTCGGCTATGTATTTATGATTTTGTCGCCCTTTTTGATATAATATTATTGGTGAAGATTACTTGGTCCTATCTTTAGCCTATTCGAGTTAAGGATTTGAGCAATTGCAAGTATCATGTTCATGGATTCGATCATGTATTTGTGATTTTGTCGCCTTTTATGGAATTTGAGATCGATAGAGATTAAGGAGAATGATTAACCCTTAAACCTCAAAACCCTTTTTACCGCTTTAGACTTGTTATTCCTTGGCTTTAGTGGGGGAGATGTGTATACTTGCCAAGCTTATGATAGAATATTCGTCACGACTGGACAGTTAAACGATTAGATTTGCTTTTATCAAATTATTTTATTTTACTTCTAATTCGTTAAGTGTTTGGTTGTGTGATTATGACAAAAATGAATACATGCTTAAATATAAAAATAAATCCTAATATCTTTTAGGATACATTTTCATAAGATTAATTCTAAGGTTTACTTGGGGACAAGTAAAGTTCAAGTGGGGGGATATTTGATGAACTCAAATAAGTACATTTTATTACTATCATTTATCCTATTTATTTGACTTGTTTTATTATATTATCTGTGAGAATTGATACTTAATCGTTTACTTTTGTAATTCTCAGTTAAAAACAAGCATTTGGTGAAACTTGGCGATTTTGGACTAATTATGGAGCAAAACAAGCAAGAAGTTAAGAGTCTACTGAAATATACAAGATCAAGACTATTCTGCTCCAGATGCGCCGCATTATACTTCTTACATACGGCGCATCGCTATCAAGATTTCACAAGATATTATCCAAGACAGCAAAGGACATGCGCCGCATCCTAGAATGAAGATACGCCGCATCTTCTGGCGGTGTACGAATATTCCTGAATATATTAATCTTGGACCCCACGCGAAGTTAAGTCAATGCGCCGCATCTACTTACTAGATGCGCCGCATCTTACCTTCAGACAGAAACTATAAATACCCCAAGGCCAGACGTATTCGAGAGCCGGAGTTCGACAGTTTTAGAAGACCGAAGACCACAGAAACCTAAGGCCGAATTCAGACGATTAGGCAGCACAAGACACACCCGAACGAAGATACAAGAGCTGTAAGAAGGTCCTGCATGTATTTAATTCATTAAGTAGTTTTGTTTTATTGTGTTAGTAAACTTTAATTCATCAGGATTGGTGGCTTGTGTAATGTGACGAGAAAGATTGCACTCCCTTAAAACTGTTTTCCCATCAATTAAAGTTTATATATTGATGTCTTTGGTTACTACTTATTAGTGCATTGATAACCTCTGTGTTTATTAGTGGCCTGCGCATTTGACTACGGAAGAGAATGTGGCTCCCACGGTTGTTACTAAATTGATCACTTAGGAATAACTTTTAGACATAAGTAATCATTAAGGGATTTCTCGCCGATAAGATTAGGACCAACGAGAAAGGGTTAACTACATACACTTCATATAAAACTATCAATAAAACAAGTGACAATCTACTTAATCATCAGGACAGGTCTTCTTATTGTCTCGAGTATTTATCTGTGTACGTGCATGCCTATCGCTGATTCGTGCTCATTAGTTTAGTTTATTATTTAATTGCAACCGAAACGTGCCAGTCTCTCAGGCTGAACCCCCTTGCGTTAGATTAGGTTGTATAGCTAACTTAGAATATTAAAATACTGATTAGAATGACTAGATAATACGTTCCACTCTTAGTGATCGACACTCTACTTACCATTATATTCATACTGACCGGGTACACTGCTCGTTAAGTGTGTGTGTTATTGATAAGTTGGCTAAATATAAATTTAAAACTTGAGTAGGCATTAATACTGCTAAACCGCAACGACACATAACGCAACCATCACATTCACATGATTCCCTAAACCTAGGATTTCCAAAAACCCATTTATGTTGCAAAACCTAATCCAAAATTAATCACTAAATTCGGATTATGGTTGATTATTTGCAATGGAATCATGTTTAGGATGATTAAAATTGGATTAGGAACGTTCTGCATTAAAGCTTTTCAATCTTAAAGCTTGTTGGCGCCATGTTGAGGCATTTGCCAAACACCCCAATTCGATCATTTTTCGAAAAACTTCACAAGTCTAGGATCATGAAATCTTTTTCATGCATTGTTGATGCAAGTTAAAAACGTTTTTGCATGCATACATGAACTCTCAAATATGGCTCGAAGTACATAATTGATATGTATTGTTTGACATATTTGATTGAGCAAAAGTGAAGTTAGGAGCGTTTGGGTAATCTCTTTAGGATAATTTTAGAGTCGAGATTGCCGCACCTCCACATTGTTTGCATTTAGGCACACACACTAGAAGTGTATTCATTAAAATGCAAAGAACTAACATATACAAAAAAAAATTTGTAGACAAACAATGCCTCGAAATGATTATCAAGATACCAAACCATACATTCTTAGTACTCTTGAAAATCTAAACATTCCTGATGAGCAAAGAGCTTATCTCGCAAAAGTCCAAAATCGATACATACACGAAGGGCGTGTAGTCGATGCACTCTATGTCACGACAGACAACATCAGTGCCTGTTTTCCTTCTATCGAGTTCGATTGTTTATACAAAATAAACGATCAAGTCTGTCCTCGTTTCATTCTCGAGTTCTATAGTCGTGTCCGTACCTACACCGATCTTGACGGAAACGTCTTTCTTGATTTTTGGATTCGACACCAAAATATCATCTTGTCTGTCACCGAGATTGGTTACATTCTCGGTATTCCCTCATATGGTCAGTGTGCATTCACTAAAGACCATTCTCTAGAGTCTCTTTACTACAATCTTGAGAACGAAGGTGCCTATTGTACCGAAGTTCCCGACATTGAAGTAATTAAACAAGTAATCCAAATCCCTCGAGTCACCAACACGTATAAAAAACGTGATGGTTCCATTGTCTACCTCGACCCAAACAAAATATACCTCAAAGAGCTCCGTCCCGATATTAGAAATTGGGAACTTCTTCTGCGTGAGAACGCGTTAAGCCTTGCAGGCAACCGTGATCACGTTCCGGCAAGTCTTGCCCACATGCTCTACTGTCTTAGTATCGAGGAACCTTACAACCTCGCATACTACATGGTCAAACGGATGGCCAGTATTCATCGTCGTTCCGATGAGCTCATGCCATACGGCATGTTGCTTACTCGTTTATTCAGGTGGGTTATACAAACCTACCCATCTCTCAATGATGTCGACTATGTCCTAGTCAATCCGGTTATGAAACCTCTTGGTGGACCACGACGTCGCACAAAGCAACGTAAGGACAAAGGGTCCACACGTGGTCGTAAATCCACTTCCGATATTCCCCATTCATCCTCCTCCTTCGGTCACGAATCATCATCTGAACCCATGGATGAGGACGATGATGAGGTGAATGAAGAAGGAACGTCTAGTTCTCAAATCCCTTCTCTCGACACCTACTTTCGTAACCTTGATACCTCATCATTTCGACGTACAACCGACCTCGAAAATGGGATGGTAAATCTATCCCACGTGATGAGAAGGCAAACCACAATGTACAATAGACAAGTGGAGATGCATGAGCAAACTATCGGGGGATTCAAGTCCATCGGCAAGGCGATCAAAGGGCTTAGGAACAAAATTAAGAAGTTGGGGAAAAGAAAGGATTAGATGGAAATAACTTAAGTAGTATTATTAATATAAGTATTATGATTAAAATACTACTAATAGTTTGTGGCATTGTTGCCTAATACATTAACTTGCTTGATGTGTTTCCTTTTAACACTTGAACATGATTAATTCTCTTGTTAATTAATCCTCATGTTGGTTTATCTTGCCTAAATCATGCATGTTAGCTTATTTTATTACATGCACTAGATGTTAAAAATGCTTGAATTCATGCATGCTTAATAGTTGCCTAAATACATAGATGATCACATGATCATGTTAGTTGCTAGTTGAAACTAGCTTTAGGAATTCTATGTGCTTAGTAATTTGAGGCTTTGAGATTTGCAGCCAATGGATTCCCCAGAAATTTCCCCATTTAGGCTGCCTAAAACCTGCAGACCTGGAAAGAAGGTCAAAAGAGCCCACGGCTCCATTAAATAGGCCACGGCTCCACTAAATTTAGTGGTGCCGTAGCACCTTTAATGGTGTCGTGCCTCTGGAAGACGAAAACTGCTATTCTCTTCCACTTTTTGACTTTTTTTCCCTGAAAAACTGCAACCATAACCTGATTCCCATGCACCTAAATCCCCAAATCCAACATTTCAAACTTGCATGCTTATGTTTTGGCTATTTAAGCTAACATTATGCATTGCCATCCTTACACCCATCCTTACACCTTCACATTCACCATACCATCATCATGGGATCAAAAGTATTCAAGAAACCTAGATTCAACATCAAACCAACCAACCAAACCTCTCTAGTTGATCAATGGATCAAGAATGTCAACACACCCCAATCAACAACTAAACCTATCACCAATGACATTCCCCTCATTGATCTCACCTTGGATGATGAAGATGAAACCCATACACCCATAACCTCTACCAAATCATCATCTTCCTTCACTACACCCCAAGCTCCATCCAAGGCAACCTCTATTCAACCTACATCCTCATCCTGCACAACAAGAATCAACATACACTTATCTCAACCTAGTCCCATTCACCCTTTAACCTTAACACTCAACTCATCACCATCAACTTCCCTTGAATTGGGAACTAACACAACACCCTCATCACTTTCAACATCACCACAACCTCTAACTCTCACCCTCACCCTTTCACCAAACACTCCCTTTGAATTTGGGAGCAACACATCATCACCTTCACTATCACCATCACCTCAACCCTTAATGGGTTATCCCATCATGTATCCCCTTCACTCACACACCTTGAGTTGCCCTTGTTGCAACTACAACCTTGAACTCATCATGAACCTTAGAGATGAGCTTAGCTTTAGGTTTTCATACCTAGAACATCTCCTCACACCACCCATAGGACCCATCATCCTTCCACCACCTCCACCACACAATAGCCCAAACTAAACATGGTTATGTTTAGTCCCTTCAATAAATGATTAGGAGCCTTTTGAAGTTGGAAGCAAATCTAGAAGCCTCATGTTACTTTAGATGTTTATGTGTCTTCTTGTTAGATTAATTTGCTTTCCTATTGTAGTCATACTTATGTGTGACATCTATTTTATATTTATGAAATGGGCTTTTCATTTTGGCTACTTAGCCATATTTTCTTTGTGTGGATGGATATTTGTCAAATGTGCTACTTGTTAGATATTGTATCCTTGTCATCTAACCTTGTTTTGTAGCACGAACCATTGCTCGATTCCTTTGTGTTCTCCAAATGAGGGGGAGTACACATTAAGGGGGAGCCTTAACCACCTTTTTGATTTGACAAAAAGGGGGAGAAATGGGAGTAAACTCATTAAAAACTTGTTAAAACTAATTTTAACCTAAAATGAGTTTATATTTTATCATCATCAAAAAGGGGGAGATTGTTGATGCAAATAATGTTCTAAAAACGTTATTTATATCTTTCGATTACTTCACGTTTTGAGGATGACAAAATGTGAACTC
Organism: Artemisia tridentata subsp. tridentata; assembly: GCA_021014915.2. Taxonomy (NCBI): domain Eukaryota; kingdom Viridiplantae; phylum Streptophyta; class Magnoliopsida; order Asterales; family Asteraceae; genus Artemisia; species Artemisia tridentata. The sequence goes on along the minus strand of CP139505.1, from coordinate 435,691,346 downwards.
ACGTTATGTTAAAATTAACGTTAACAAGTTTTTAATCGGAAGATCCCGTTTCTACGCAAATCACTCTTGAACAAAGTTACAACTTGAACTAGTGATCAAAGAAGTGAATTTATGTTTTGAAAATTCACATTTTAAATGGGACAAAACATTTTTTCAAAAATACACATGACAAATTATTTTTGAAATATTAAGAAATGTTTTAATGGAAAAATTAGTTTGAAAATCACAACAGCTATTTTCCCCCCCAAAATCAGCTCCAACCTTCCCCAAATAAGTTTTCACCAGAAAAGACAAAATTTGGAGCGTCCTAGTCTACCACGGCTCCACGGTACCGTTAAATTTAACGGAGCCGTGGGTCATTTAATGGAGCCGTCCGTACCATTTTGAATTGTAACGTTCAGATTTTCTTTGCCTATAAATACCCACCTCTTTCACAGTTTTAGGCACCCTTCACACACAGAAAAATCCCTTAGCTAAATCCTCTCACACCTTTCACTTCTTAGGGTCATTTAGATTAGTTTTTCTTTGTTTCAAGAGTGATCCAATGATCCTTCAAGTGATCCTCTTCATACCTCTTCACTAGCAAGAGAAGAACACAAGTATCCAAGTTGATACAAGGTGTTGTCATCCCTCTTCATTAGCAAAAGAAGAACTCAAGTAATCAAGAAGATACTAGAGTTATAGTTGATAGGTTTTTGTAACACTTGTTACAACCTTGTTGTGTCTTAGCATACATCAAGTTTATTTTCTTTTTGTGAGTGAGAGTGAAGATCAAGTGTGATCTATAGAGATAGTGAACATCTCTTGAAGCCATTGGGCTTGTGTGATTGATCAAGAAGATCAAGGGTCATTAGGTTAGTGTTAGTTGAGTAGAGTGAAGTGAGTGTTGATCATTGTGATCGTGTTGAGATCTTGGTGATCTCTTGAAGCCACTGGGCTTGAGTGTTTGGTCACGTGGACCTTGGTAGATTGGTGCTAGCTAAGATTAGCACTCGACATCTAGCTTAGTGTCGGTAATAGGATAAGCGACGTGTACGGTTTTCTCCGCCTGAAGGGAGGTTGTTGATATAGTGTTTGAAACTCTCGAGTGTGGTACTCGGGGAGTGGAGTAGGGCGAAGAAGAGCTTCGTAGCTGAACCACTATAAATCCTCTGTCTCGGTTTGATCTTTCCAACTCTACTATTTACTTTTATTTGTTATTATTACTTAGCTTAGTGTGTAGTTCATATTGGTGTTGATTGATTATACATAGAGTTCGAATCAAAGTTTCCAATAGCATACTTTTAAAACAAGATTTTTAAAAGAAGTTTTTAAACCGGTAAACTATTCAACCCCCTTCTAGTTTCCCACACAGATGGTACCATAGAAAAGTATAAGGCTCGTTTAGTAGCCAAAAGATACCGTCAAAAAGAAGGTCAAGATTTCTTTGACACTTATTCACTGGTTACAAGGATAACCTCTATAAGAACGTTAATGGCTATAGCAGCAATTCACAACCTGATTATACATCAAATGGATGTAAAGACTGCGTTCCTAAATGGTGAATTAGATGAAGAAATCTATATGCAACAACCCGAGGGGTTTGTTGTCAAAGGTCAAGAGCAGAAGATATGTAAATTGGTTAAATCTCATTATGGCCTTAAACAAGCTCCAAAGCAATGGCATGAGAAGTTTGATAACACTCTCTTATGAAACGGCTATCAAATAAATGAATGTGATAAATGTGTTTATGTTAAACAATACAAAAATGCATTTGTCATTATTTGTTTATATGTGGATGATATGCTGATCATGGGTACAAATATGGATGTTATAAACCAAACCAAAAAAATGCTTCATTCTTCATTTGATATGAAAGACATGGGAGAAGCTGATGTTATTCTTGGCATAAGAATTCAAAAGAATTCCAATGGATACATCCTTACCCAATCTCATTACATCGAGAAGACCCTTAAGAAATTTGGGCATTATGATGACAGACCAGTTGTAACTCCCCTTGATCCTAAGGTTCAACTCAAGAAGAACAAAGGACAAAGCATATCTCAGTTACAATATACACAAGTATTAGGAAGCTTGATGTATATAATGAACTGTACACGACCAGATTTGGCATATAGTGTAAGTCGACTTAGTCGATATTCACACAACCCTGGGAGAGATCATTGGGATGCACTAGTAAGAGTGCTTCAATATCTTAAGCATTCAATGGCTTATGGGTTACATTACACTAAGTATCCTCCTGTATTAGAAGGATTTTGTGATTCCAATTGGATTTCCAACCATAATGAAGGAAAGTCCACAAGTGGCTATGTATTTACACTTGGAGGGGCTGCTGTATCATGGAAATCATCTAAGAAAACTGTGAATACCAGATCAACTATGGAAGCAGAATTTGTAGCCTTAGACAAAGCTGCTTAAGAAGCAGAATGGCTTAGAAGCTTTCTAGAGGGTATTCCATTGTGGCCAAAACCTGTTACTGCTGTGTGTATGCATTGTGATAGTATGGCTGCTCTTACCAGAGCAAAGAATCAAATCTATAACGGCAAGTCAAGACATATAAGACGTCGCCACAACACGATAAAGGACTTGTTAAGAAATGGAATCATTTCCATCGACTACGTTAAGTCAAAGGAAAATATAGCAGATCCTTTGACAAAAGGCCTTTGTAGAGAACAAGTCATATTTACATCGAGGGGTATGGGCTTAAAGCCAACACAATGAGTGACAACTCGGCGGAAACCTAACCTAGCAAAATTGGAAATCCCATGGTCTAGGTTCAATAGGAAAAGTAGTTGAGGAAAACTCAAAAGTACTAACACACAGGTATGCCCGTTCCTAAGATTATTTTTGTGTGTGTTTTTCCGTTGATGATTAAGGGCTGAATTTTAATTCTTAATAATGCTAATGGATTTTCAGAGTGGAATACTACGGAATATTCTTGATTCGCATTACCTATACGAGATTGATGTGGGGTTGCATCTTTGGGAACCAGATGGCTAAGTTCTCTAAAATTCTCATGAATAAGGATATGTTCACGACCGAAATGAACACAACGGTAAGAATCTGTTATTGCATAAATATGATATGTGTGATACTTATTGTCTCGATTTACTACAAAACGTGGCTAGTTCAAGACTTATGTTCACTATCCACAAAGTAGATCTGATATGTACTCACTAGGATAGGTTCAAGTCCAAAAGACACCTAATCTAATGCATCTCATATTACATTTGATGGAAATAGAATAATAAGTAATTGTCTTATTTTCTATTCAAATGTGGGGTATTATTGGTGTTTGAATAGAAAATATGGGGTATTGTTGGAACATTACTAAATAATAGTTTTGTTGTTTTTAGTGTTTGCCACGAAATGGAGATTAGTGACAGTTTTTCTGTCACTAAACCGTCACAAAACCGTCTCTAATGAACCATCACCATCATAAAGACGTGTCTATTCGAAATGGTGGTGGTTATATCTGTTGAAAAGGCATCACTGAGCGAACCATCGCGACTGTTTGAACCAGTGGCAGTTAGCGACGGTTATTCTGTCGCTAGGTCGTCGCTAAAGCGTCGCTAATTCTGAACCATTGTGACTGTTACGAAAAGAAGTGTCTTTAAGGCCATTTGAAGAGGTATTGTGACTGTTTTGAAGGGTCACCATGTGCCTATATATAGAGGACGAATTTGTCACTTTGGAATCATCAAAAACACACAAACATCATTCATTTCCATCATCGTAACATAGCCGATTCGTTAGATTCAAGTTTCATACTTGATTTGATTGTTGTATCCACTAAACAGTTCTTACTAGATAGGACAAATTTCTGTTTAAGGACACTGCTAATTGCAGGCCTCAATCTGTTGTTGTAATCTTACGATTTTATACAAAGCAAATTGTATTACGTTTATATTATTCCTAACACATAATTCTTCAATAATCATTAAATTTTTAACCAGGGTAGACTGCCGATGGATGTTAAGGCTTCTAGCCCTTGCCCTTTATGCAATGTTGTTACTGCCTGGCCTTCTCAGAGGTTCGTTTTAGAGTAAACTACAAAATACATCCCTGTGATTTACACCTTTTGGCACTTTACATCTCTGTCAGAAACTATTGGCAATATACATCTCCCGTTAGCCAACGTTTGCCACATTACATCCCTAAGTTGGATGGACGTTATCTTTCTCCGTTAAGTGTTTGCATCGTTAGTCCCTCCGTTAAAATGTTTGCACCGTTAGTTCTATGGGTTAAGTCTATTTGCACCGTTAGTCCTTCGTTACGTTTTCGTCCGTTTTTTTTACGTTTTCGTATGGTTTTTTACGTTTTCGTCCGGTTTTTTACATTTTCGTCCGATTTTTTACGTTTTCGTCCGATTTTTTACGTTTTAGTCTGTTTTTTTACGTTTTCGTCCGATTTTTTACGTTTTCGTCCGATTTATTACGTTTTCGTCCCTTTTTTACGTTTTCGTCCGATTTTTTACGTTTTCGTCCGATTTTTTACGTTTTCGTATGTTTTTTTACGTTTTCGTCCAATTTTTTACTTTTTCGTCCGATATTTTTCGTTTTCATCCGATTTATTACTTTTTCGTCCCTTTTTTTTACGTTTTCGTCTGTTTTTTTACGTTTTCGTCCGATTTTTTACATTTTCGTCTGTTTTTTTAAGTTTTCATCCATTTTTTTTACGTTTTCGTCTGTTTTTTTACGTTTTCGTCTCTTTTTTTACGTTTTCGTCTGATTTTTTACGTTTTCGTCTGTTTTTTTACGTTTTCGCCTGATTTTTTACGTTTTAGTCCCTTTTTTACGTTTTCGTCCGAAAACGTAAAAAAAAGGACAAAAACGAAAAAAATGATGAAAACGTAAAAAAGCGGACAAAAACATAAAAAAACAGACGAAAATGTAAAAAAATGGACAAAAACGAAAAAAATCGGACGAAAACGTAAAAAAACAAACGAAAACGTAAAAAATCGGACAAAAACGTAAAAAAATCGGACGAAAACGGAAAATAATGGACGAAAATGAAAAAAATCGGACGAAAACGTAAAAAATCAGACGAAAACGTAAAAAATCGGACGAAAACGTAAAAAAACAGACGAAAACGTAAAAAACTAGACGAAAACTTAAAAAAAGGGACGAAAACATAATAAATCGGACGAAAACGAAAAAAATCGGACGAAAACGTAAAAAAACAGACGAAAACGAAAAAAATCGGACGAAAACGTAACGAAGGACTAACGGTGCAAATAGACTTAACCCATAGGACTAACGGTGCAAACATTTTAACAGAGGGACTAACGATGCATACACTTAACGGAGAAAGATAACGCCCATCCAACTTAGGATGTAATGTGGCAAACGTTTGCCTAACGGGGGATGTATATTGCCAATAGTTTCTGACAGGGATGTAATGTGCCAAAAGGTGTAAACCACAGGGATGTATTTTGCAGTTTACTCTTCGTTTTATAATAGTTTACTTTTTGGCATCCATTTTCACTTTATCAAGTTATTACATGTTACAATGATGCTGCCAGTTATTAAGATATGCAAGCTAACTATTTCTTTTATTCTTCTTGCAGTTGTATATAAATTTTACTACTCAAACAATGTCTGTAGAAGTATAGTTTACGGTGACCAGCCAAGGAAATACAAAAAATGATGGACATGATGGACAGACTAATGGAGGAGCCACAAACATAATGTGATGGTAGCGGTGGCGAGTAACCCTAAGCCACTAAAAAAATCAGAAGGCATAACAAGGTATCACATATACATATTTCAATGTTACATATTACATATGCATATTTCAATGTTACATATCAATATTTCAATGTTGGAGTATTTCATTGTTCAAATTAAACTTGGGAAGCTATCAAAAATAGTTTTGAGTCTAATATAATACATAAGGTTATCAAATTGCGGGTCAAATGGGTCAAAAGTGAGAATTTTCATAAATCATGAGTTTGATGAACTTCTTTCCATCTGTTAGTGATACCCTCAGCAGTAGCACTGGCGTTATCTTTTTCGGCTGCAGGGTTCTACATTCTGCATAGCCAAATTGGCTTGTGAACAACAAGATGATGAGAAGAATGACATAGCATAAAGTCTTCATGTATATAACTTTAGCTTGTGAGTAAATATGATTGAGTGGGTATTTTGGTAGATGAAGTTGTTGGTGAAGTGAGATGTGGTAGATTGGCAGCTACGACTCGTTATACATATGGAAATGAGATGGTGGAGGACTTTTGAAGTCAGGTCCCATATAAATAATTGTTCTAACACCACCTCCAACTATGTCAAATTTCACACCATTTGACTTTTGTAGAACACTAAGCATAAATTTAAACTCAAGTACAAGAAAGGAAATCATGAGTACTTGTTAGTTTTGCAATATATGTCGCTATAATTGTTGCGTTTGACGGATAACGGATTCCGTTTGTTGGTTATGGCATTGTGAATATGGTACTTTTTATTTTCATAGAGCGCGCAATACTCAGTACTCGAGCATTTCTGTAACTCTACTAATATAAGGAAAGTTGTAGTTCATATAACTTTATCTTCAGGAACCGGCAGTACCTTCAAAATAGGGGAAACACTTAAAAAATGTATCGAACTTTACGTGAATATCGGTTTTGTGTACCCAACAAAAAAAATTTTTAAAAAGTGTAGTTAACTTCCAACAATACATCTATTTATGCAACATGTGACCTGCCCAGCAGGTTGCAGGTTTTTTTAAACAATAAACACAAATTTTTTTTTGAAATGACCTTTTTACCCTTCCTTATTTTGCAAATTGCAGCCACAGTCCTTACACTAAATTACACAAATAGTCCCTGTCGTTACGCTAAATTGCGTCCAACGTCCAAAATCATATTTTTTTAAAAAAATTATATTTATTTTCCGAAAATAATTTTTTAAGAAAAATAAATGTTTTTTTAGAAAAAATTTAAAAATTTTCTGAAAATTTTAAAAAATTTTTTTTTTTTCCGAAATTAATTATTTTAGAAAAAAAAATTAGAATTTTTTTTTAAAAAATAATTAATTTTTTTTTCCGAAATGAATTTTTTAGGAAAAATAAATATTTTTTTTTAAATATTTTTTTCCTAAAATAAAATAAAAAAATTTAAAAATTATTTTCCGAAAATAATTTTTTTTAGAAAAATAAAAAAAAAAATAAAAAATATTATTTTCGGAAAAAAAATATTTTTTGTAAAAAAAAAATTTTTTTTTCCGAAATTTTTAATTTTAAAAATATTTTTTTCCGAAAATTATTTTTTTTAAAATAAAAAAAAATTCTAAAAATTTTTTTTCGGAAAAAAAATATTTTTTAGGAAAAAAAAAAAATTTTCCGAAAAAAAATTTTTTTAGAAAATTTTTTTTTCCGAAAATAATTTTTTTTAGAATTTTTTTTTTATTTTTAATTTTAATTTCGGAAAAAAAAACATTTATTTTTCTAAAAAAATTTATTTTGGAAAAAAATTTTAATTTTTCTAAAAAAAATATGATTTTGGACGTTGGACGCAAGTTAGTGTAACGAGAGGGACCATTTATGTAAATTCGGGTTGGTAGGGTACATGTGGAGGAAAAAAAAAAAAAAACTTGCTGACGTGGCGGAAACCTGCTAGGCAGGTCACATGTTGCATAAATAGATGTATTGTTGGAAGTTAACTACACCTTTTTAAAAAAAAATTAGTTGGGTACACAAAACCGATATTCACGTAAAGTTCGATACATTTTTTAATAGTTTCCCCATCAAAATACTAGCTAGCATAAACATAAAAACCCTCGTACGTATTTACTAAGATAAACGTTGGGCGTCTGGCCTATTATTATGTGAGTGAAGATGTAACAAAGAGGTTGTGAATTCAAGTATATACTAACGTGGAATTTAATGTGAATATTTGTCTTTAAAAAACATGTAAATCTATTGCAAAAACATAGGAAGTAAAATAAAAGACTCAGAAATGTGTAAGGGCCTTAATTATTAGTTTCAATATTCACTTATTCAGTAGTGTGTATGGAAGCATGTTGAAGTTTGGAATATGAGGGTAGAGTTTTTTTTTTTTTTTTTTTTTTTTTTTTTTTTTTGGGTAAAGGGGACACTACCCCGGTAAATTATATTACACCAAAAAAGTCAATGAAGTACAATGGAATGTGGCCGTGTGCCACATTAACCTCAAGCTAACCAGCTTGAACAGCCCCTACTCATATGACATGCCATATGAGAACTAACAACCATTACATACCCAATTACACCAATAGGAAAGAACCATCTAATAGTACATAAGCAATAAAACATGGTTACTTTAACATAGACAAAGGCAGCTCCCAAAAACGCGAAAATAGAACCGCATCCTTGGACTTCTTGAAACAACACGAAAGAAGTTTCAAACGAACGGAGGACATAATGCAATCCACCACTTCCTGGACTGATCTCTTCGATTGCTTGAACAGCCGAAAATTACGCTCTTGCCACACAAAATAAGCAGCAGCCGCAAGAGAAAGCTTCCCAATACAGCTCCGAAAAGACTTCCGCTTAGCAATAGGCATAAGGATTGAAACAATGGAGTCAAGAGAGGAATCCGAACCCGTGAGACCAGCCAAATGCTCAATACGACTCCAAACCTGATAAGAGAAGGAGCACTCAAAGAATAAGTGCTCGTGAGAGTCCGGCTGCATCTCACAAAGAGAACATACACTCGTTAGACCAGCAGCCACATCCCAAGAGCTCAATGTGTCTTGCGTTTTCAATCTTTTCTTTATAATAAGCCACATAATAACAGCATGCCTAGGAATACAAGATGAAAACCACACCAAATCATACCATGGAACCTCAATATCCCTAGGACGAATAGTGTCCCACACACGCTGAACCAAGAAAGGACTATAGGACCCATCACTATTGCGCCATTCCAACACATCAGATTTAGCATCATTAAGAACCGGAACAGCAATAGAGTTTAAAATAGGATACTTTACCAACCAATCATTCGGCCAACTCCACATACCATCATGAATACATTCACGAACCTTCGATGCAAGGCTAAAACCAGCCCTCGCAATGTCACGGGCTGAAATGATGTTATACAAAGGGCTAGCATTACACCATATATCGAACCACATAGAAACTTTCGAGCCATTACCAATATATATTGACTTTTTAAATTCTTGTCCCACAGAACCTTCACGGTAAAAGGTATGAGAAATCTAATCACCAATTCCTCTCAATCTCCTTACCTGAAACCAACTAGTTGGAATACACTTGTTCCAATCAAGGTCAATATCGCTTCTTGGAGGATCACAAATCAAAGAATGGCAACTAGAATCAACTTGGATCATAGGGGCATTGACCTTCACTCAGTTCGTTGCCCAATTTGCGATAATGATCTTGAGACGGAAGAGCACATCTTTGTCAATTGTTGTGTTGCAAAAACTACATGGAAAGAAGTTCTCAAGTGGTGGAATTTACACAATATACACATTGACAACCTTAACGATGTGTTTACTCTTGCAAGCCGTGCAAATGTTCCACCAAAAAGATCCATCTTGCTTGATGCCGTTGCTCGATCTACTCTATGGATCCTTTGGCGCTTCCGGAATGAATCTACCTTCAACTCCAAAAGACCAAATAAAGACCTCATTCTTAATGATGTTAAGCAATACACGTTTACGTGGATCTCAAATAGATATAGGAAAGCATCATTTGATTGGTTTGAGTGGCTTTGTAACCCTTGTAATGCCCTCTCCGACTCATTGTAATTATTTTTCTAGCTCCTTGTTAGTTTTTAATCAAATTGCCGTTTCAAAAAAAAAAAAAAAAAAAAAAAAATCTTGTCCCACAGGGCACAGCCAAGACGTTGTTTTGGAATCTGCTTGCACTGCAAGCAGCAATCTTATTTTCACACAGAATTTGATATCACACGCTTTTACCCTTTTGTTGGGTGCTTTCTGTTTATACTTTACGGCCAAGGGCATATATCAAACCAAAAACTAAAAAGGAGTCGTTGAAGGAAATGCATGGTTGGCATTATGAAAAACCGTGTTTTAATCGGTATCCCTTTTTATATTGACGGTGCATTTATACAACTCAAGGCTAAAGAATTCTTTTTTCTTTGCTCCATCATATGTAGCATATATATTATCATAGAAAATTGGAAAAATATATTATGTTAATTCGCATTAAGTTATGGATAATATATAAGTTCCCATCCAAATATCAAATTTTGTCATAAATCGTTAAAATATTTAAGGGGCTTTTGCATATATATGTTGTTTATGTGTGGTAAATAGGGGTGAGATTGGTATCCTGATAGCAATTAGAAGTCACGAATAGTACGCTTTCAGATCGATTAAATTGGAGTGTATACCAATTAACGACCCGATAAAATCTAATTGATTCAAGTTTGTGAATGATTGTATGTTTGCAGTAAAACGGGATCAAAATATGGTTCATGAGCCTTTTCTATTCTCTAACTGAATAGATAATATGTAAGACGGTTTATGGGGCAGTTATTAGGGCCTAATAACTGTAAAACAGTTATACTCAGCACTAACAGCAGAATCTGCACTAGCAGCAGGAACCGTTAACTATCAGCAGGAACCGTTAACTATCAGCAGGAACCATCAGCTATCAGCAGGAACCATCTGCTATCAGCAGGAACCATAGCAGCAGAAACCAAGCATTATCAGCAGAAACAAGCATCAACTTTATATGTTTTATTTGGTGAAAAAACCAAGCATTATCAGCAGGAACCTAGCAGGCTCTGTCCCTTGGACCCTGCCAGGGGCTGCCGCCCCTTGGACCCTGCTTCTCTCAGGGGCGTTGCCCCCGAACCCCCACCAAGGGGGCTACGACCCTGCCAGGGGCTGCCGCCCCTTGGACCCTGCTTCTTTCAGGGGCGTTGCCCCCGAACCCCCACCAAGGGGGCTTTGGAACCCCCGTTAGTCCAGTGTTAGTCCAGTTAATATCCAAATAAGTGTCGACCCTTATTTGAATATTAAACTCAATCTATTTTACACTAAAATACCAACAATATATCCTCCCGAAAATGCAAAATTGCATATATATCCAAATCATGCATAAAAACCATTGTACTATGTGTATCAAAAACTTATACAAAAGATATATATATATATATATATATATATATATATATATATATATATATATATATATGCAATTATTCACTTTAGACGAGATATATATATTATTTATACAACTCGATCAAGGCTAAAGAATTCTTTTTTCTTTGCTCTATCATATTTAGTATATTATGTTTATTCTCATTATAGGTTATGGATAATATATACACTACAACATTGAGATCTTTCGGAGGGGACTTTTTTCCCCGCCAATACTCTTTCGGCGGGGATACGTCCTCGCCGAAACGTCCTCGCAGAAAGCTCATCGCTGATACTTTGGGTGGGGACTTGTGGGTCCCACCGCCTTTTAGCTTGTCAAAGGTTGTCCAGCGTGCCAACACTTTTGGCGGGGACATGTCCCCGCCAAAAACTGTAATAATTAACCAAAAAATTACTTAATCAAGTAGTTACATTAATTAATTAAGCCTTTTGCCGGGGACGTGTCCCCGCCGAAAGTGTCTTCCACTATTGAGTTAACCTCTTTTGGCGGGGACGTGTCCCTGCCGAAAGAGGCTTCCACTGTTGTTTTAATTCCTTTTGGCGGGGACATGTCCCCGTCAATAAGCTTAAACATGTAAATCTTCTTCAACCTTCATATTGCTGCAAAATGGGTAATTTCCAGATTTTTTCCGGAATTTTTTCGAAAAAAATCTACCAAATGCACCCAATTCCAGAACCTGTTTTTACAATAACAACAACAAATTCGCCAACTTCGCCAACAACAAATTCGCTAAACATACAACAACAACAACAACAAACCCAAATTCGCTAAAAATAATATGAATCCAAATTCGCCAACTTCGCTAAACATAGAACCTGTTTTTACATAGAACCTGTTTTTACAATAACTATCCAAATTCGCTAAACATAATCATATGAATCCAAATTCGCCAAAAACGGTTCAAAAACCGTGATCACATGATATTCTACAAAACTATACATAAGCTAGCGGGGAACAATTTAGCGGGAATCCTAACACATAAACTACATAAACACATAATAATCCCTCTAAATCTACACAACTTTGTCCAATACCCCAAAACAAATATAAACTGACCCATTGGACCCAAAGAAGCCACACACTACTCCCCAGTCTCCCCACTACCCTCCCCGGTAGGTGTAGACTCACCCTGTGACGCATTTTGGGATCTTGATGTCCCCGGTAAGCCACTCGCTAGCTCCTCGGTAAAACCCGGCTGTCTCCTGGCCCAATCCAGCAAAATATCAATCTGTGTCCCACGCGTGGACAGCTCCTGGGATTGCTTCTTCACGGTCTCCTGCAGCGAGGGCGAGGAGGCTTGCTCACGAGCTCGTGAGGAGCTGAGAGTCGTTTTGTGACCACTTCCCGGTAACACCCCTACGCCAGGAACATGACCGCATTGCTTGCATTGCTTACCGCCGATCACCTAGCGCAAAATATCCAGGTCAGCCATACGCGTCCCGGAAGAGGTGCTCTCTGTCCGCAGCCGTACCATCTCATTCTGTTTAGTTACAAAAAAACAAGAAAAGTAATATATAAGTCGTGATTTATTATATTGCATTAATGTGGGTGAGTTTTTGGAAATAAATTATACTTACGTATCTGGCCTCGGACAGTGGAGACTCAAAGGCGTCGCCTCTCGTATGGGTGTGTCTGTAAAGGTCGATCAAGTCTCTACGATCCGCGGAGTCAGTGGGGGAGCTCAACTGTTTATAAATAAAATCAATCAAGACTCACCCAACACTATATATATAAATAAAATGATTAAAAAGTGTCTTAAACAGCTAAGGAATGGGATCCGTGAGAGCTAGAACTCGTGCTCGCGAGCCGGTTTTTCCTGTTGACCTCCCCGATCCTCAACTTCTTCGGGTCTGACCAGTGCTTCACCTGCTTATTATAAATAATAAAAACTATTATATAAATAAATTATTATTATTATTATTATTATTATTATTATTATTATTATTATAATAATAATAATAATAATAATAATAATAATAATAATAATAATAATAATAATAATAATAATAATAATAATAATAATAATAATAATAATAATAATTTCGCCTTTTCTACGTTCGGGAATTTGATACAGAGGCTTTGAACACCTTTTCACGTATTAAGTCTATCGCTAATAGCCACTCAAATAATGTTAAGTGTGGTGTTTTTATCTTTCATAGAGTTAGCTTTTGTATTCAGAAAGGAGTGGGAGCACAACTTGTGTCTAGACTCCCATCCAACCTTATGTAAAAAATTTCAAGTTTAATGAAAATTATTATTATAATAAAAAAATAAAAAATAAAATAAAAATAATAATAATAATAATAATAACGAGGAAAAAACGTTCCCGCCGCGTTGCGGCGGGGCTATTTGTTAGATTTATGTATGTGTTGGTAGAATAGTTGTTGCTTGGATAAACCTGGGTACAAAGTAAGAGTTTGCAAGTAGTTTGGATTTTCACATTTGAAGCACTCTTAATAACTGTTAAACATAGGTATCGTCAGACAAATGATATTATTGAGACAACTGCACACGCATAACTTAACCAACTTCCCCAATGTATACTCACATAAATAAGTTGTAAGAGTCCAATTCGTAAGAAGGCATACAGTCTTATAGGCATCTCCGATGAACACTGCTCTTCATAGCCATCCACGACTCCCGAAGGCAATATCCATTGTAACGTTGGAATGATAAGAGATCTCAGAATCAATATACTGCAAGCAAAACAAATTTAGGTCACCCTAAGCATAAGGTCGAATAAATAAGTTGTTGCATTTTAAAACCTATCCAAACGAAAACTTAAAAAAAAAAAAAAAAAAAAAAAAAAAAAACCTACCAATTATGCCCCATCACATGATCTGTAACACTAAAGATAGAATTTGCTGCATAATAATCTGGTAGTAACTTAGGAACCTGATTATGTATTTCCAATGATCTTACAACCAATCACTAAGAAAACAGTGTACGTCAACATTACAATAACAATATATTATGGAGTTATATCAATCAATATAGGCAGAAAGCACACAAATTTATACATGAAATCCCACTCTAAACACTTCAAAGTGAGAAAAGATTACTCCCGTCCATTTAGATGTGTTCAGTATTTAATTTGGACTGTTTGGTTATGGTTTTTGACTGTTTGGTTTCTGGATTGATTTGGACCAAAACCTATATTTAATTTTCGCTTTTAAATTAGTTTTAGCTACTATTGAAAGACCCAAAAAGCAAACAACGTATCAGTTTTGTAACGCCCCAACCCGACAAGGGTAAAGATGTCACACTAATGGTTTCTTATCAGATCAAAACAAAGCATACATTACAGTAATACAAGGAATCTCAAAGGTTACAACTGAAATACTGAATTACAAGGTTACAAATGCGAATACAAATGCTAACAATATAATAACTTCTAATCATCTCTAAGCCAAAATAACTATCAAGTCTTCTAAGTCCGAAAGTCTCTTCACTCATACCCATCTTCCAACTAAAACCTGCCGCAGGAAAAGAAATGCGGCTGAGCTTAAAAAGCCCAGTGAACAGATATAACGGTAACAAGCAGTAATACAGAATAATGGACAGTAAATGAAATACGAATCAATCAGAGTTATAGCATAAGAAAAGGTAACAGTAATGAGAAGTACAAGGGTATAAGGTGTAGGAAACAGTAATCCTCTACGAGCCCAGTAACAGTAACAGTATCATCATGTAGCCATATATAGAGGGGAGACCTCTCAGTAATCAGTAATCAGTAAGTGGAGTAGCTAGCTCCCAGAGTGTGAAAGACGTGTATCGCACACACCATTAATACAGTCACCAGTAATACAGTAATCAGTAATCAGTAACAGTAACAGTTCTAGGATGCATCCATACGCCCCAGGTGGCCATAAACCTCCCAACACACCAAATAAAATACAGTCAGGGACGGAACAGGTCATCACTCTCCTGCCCTAGAGTCATGCCATCGGTGCATCAATGACATGGTCATGAAACCCTCATGACTAGTTATGGCTCGTAGTATCAAACTGTGGGTCAGTGGTCAAGTATCAGTATTCAGTATTCAGTTTAGTTTCATAGGTCAATATCCAGTTCAGTTATATTAGAAAGTTCATATCAGATGGTCCAATATCAGAAGGTTCAGTATCAGTAGGTTCAGTATCAGTAGGTTCAGTATTCAATATCAGAAAGGTCATATCAAGAGTTCACAAACAAAGGGGAACATAGCAATGGCTTAGGGAAATCCTATGATGAGTCAGAAATCAGAAAATCATGAGTACGAAGGCATCTTACTGAGAAGGGCAGAATATCTGTACCTTATGCAAAAGAAGGCAAATGGGAAAACGAACACAAGGAAAAGTGGATCACTCATTCTTCTCCGAATCTACACGAATTATAATCATATATTATTTATCAGTCCATTTATCATATTATAACGTAACTGATTATTGCCATTAGTAGCTATTGTTATTAGTTAAACCCTTTAATATTATATGATTAAGTTTTAGGGTTTGATTATATTTAGTAAGAACATAGGTTTTCAATTCGGGTTCTACTACTCCCTCCGTCCCATAATAGAATGATTCGTTTAGGTTTTTTTCTATTTATATGTATGACATTGTAAATTATGTATCCCATGTCAAGTCCAGAAGAAAGTTAACGATTAATAACCAAGGGTTGAAACCAGGTCTGATCGAAGGGAAAGAAAACCAAGTGCGACATCATTGTTAACCACATATCGTGTGATACCCTTAATAACCAAAGCATGCTATGCTAGGGTTCTTATATTAACGTATGACTGATTTAGATGACACATGTTTATAGTATGTTATGTGTGACAAAGTTAAAGATAAAAATTACCTTCAGGCTGAACTAGGAAGGATCGAAGAGATTAAAACCCAAACACGACTGCTGTTACGAGACCAAAGCTGCGACACTAATCGACATAGCATGCGAGCCCCAGAAACCTTCTTGTACAGGACGCAAAAATCAAAATAACGATTCGAACTAGAATTAGAGGAATTTCTAACTTGTATATAATATACAGGGATAACATGGTTTAGGATTGTTTAGGCTTTTATAGCGTTTGGAAGCAATCACTGAGGTATATGAGAATTTAGAAAACGTGTGGGGACATGTATAAGAATGGCATGTCACGTTTTTTTTGTTTAAGGCAAGAAGATATGGTGTATCTTCTCAACATATACACGAGTGGGTTTGAATACAAGTCAAATGGGATTGAATATTTTCTGTCAAAAGCGCGCGTGTGGGTTAAGGTTTTAGGGTTTTAGTTTAGAGAATTGGTGTGATATGGAAAGAAAGATGTGCATGTATACATATGGAGAAAACGTGTAAGAGATTTTCTTAAGATAGGAAAGCAATAATATACGGTTTGTAATTGAAGGAAACAAATGAGTGCATGATTTGGCTATAACAGCGTGTGAATGAATTTTCTCAATTTAGGTAAATTGTAATTTGTGTGATATAATTTGGGGACCCATTAAATGTGATATACTTTCAAATAATTGTTACACGATTTTACTTAAGTATGAAAATTCGGTTAGGGTATTATTTGGCGTGTGATGATATTAAATTTTATAACATTCGTTTTATCATAAGTCTTTAATATCGTTTTACTTTTATTCGTTCAATTATTAACGGTTAAATGCTTAGGTTATAAGTTCATATAGTGTGGTCTCGAGTCATAACATGTTATATAACTCCAATTTTAATTTATAGCGTATTTTATAAGTTCTTAAAATTTCAAAATTAGAGGGTATTTTGGTCATTTCAGATTGTGGTAAATTTGGGGTTTTACAATTCTTCCCCTCTAAAAGAAAATTTTCGTCCTCGAAAATTGAAGTGAAACGAAACGGAACACAATGGACAGTGAACAGAAATGTGTAAGACTTGTTTCTCATGACTCTATCTTGTCGATCAAAATAGCTTCGGTTTCTTCAGAAAGGACATACCATACTGAATCCAGATCAAAAGAATAATATACCAAACGTAATAGATGATAATCATATTCTCTCGGGAGAGATACAGGAAATACGTAGGATTTGACGGATATGCCGTCCATAGAATGTGATTAGACAAATCAGATGAGAACGTACAGAGAACAGATTGTTTGATAACATCAACCGGCAGGAAGCTCTACAACAGGACCTAAGATTCTTATCGGAAGTACAGAGGTCAGCAAACGCGTGTCGAGTATCCAAACGTATCAAATCGTATAACAGTGAAGGCAGATTAAGCGTATAGGTAGAATGAACCTAAAGTCTCACTAACGCAGATAATCTCAAACAGCTATCAGAAATTCTAAGGCTCTAAGGCACTTCTCGAAATATCCTATGATCACAATAAGTGCACGTTATATGATGTAAGTATTATCACGTTGATCAGGCGTCATAATACTAGCATCATATAAGTATGCCCTCATGATGGTCATACTTTATCTCAAGTCGCGAACAAAATAACCTATCTTAATCCACCTAGTCCAACTATAGTCTCAGAGGTCATCAAAATCAAATAACATAACTAAGAGGAGAACGAAGCCACTCGTAAGCGTAACAGAAATCCTAGAATGCCTATCGGAATTAAGGTACGTCGTTAATAGCGTCAATCCTTCATCACTCACCGAAATTAACTCAGCCAATATAAGTGGTTGCTTCAAAAATTCGCCCATTTCTGGACATGAATCTCAAGGTTCCTCCCACAATTCGTCAAAAATCGCATAACAAAACCACCAGCCAACATACGCAGAATGAACACAGAACAGAATTACTAATAGAGAACCTAAATCATTCAAAGGATCTTGTCATCAGGTAACGGAAATTTAAGTAGGTTAAGAGGGAGTAAATTACGTCATCCATAGCTTCATCCTTCACAGAATCAACTCTTCCAAACACAAACGTTCGCTTCAGAATTTTCATCCATTCAAATACATGATCTTAAACCTCTTCCAAGTCCAAGCAGTCTGTCTACGTTTGTCCATATGATCATAGGGTGGAAAGGAATTATAAACTTGAGTCTGGTCCCTCAAGCCTTCGGCACCTCCTCTGGACACTGTGGTGTGGTAACGTGAATTCCTCCTTGGATGCTTCTTCCATGGTAACGCCGGCCGCGAACATCTTCTACTACTCTTCTACAAGGTTCCTAACTCTAACTATGGTCTTCAATCTTGGTCCTTCCTGTGGAAAACTCTGTCATCGCAAGATACCTGGTAGTGCTGTCTGCTACAATCTCTGAACGCCAATCAAATCTACTCTTCCAGAACAAAGGGTCATTCTGCTTAATACGAAGATGATCTACGTATTCCTCTTTCGTCTCTGAGCATAAACACACTGTCATACTATGACAATTGTTCAACTACTCGCGAAAACATGATTCTATTAGACAATACAATTGGCATCATTTAAAACTCATAATGATCACCACGAGTACGAAAGCAGCTTCAAGAATCGTCTCAGGGAAAACTTCATATCTACTTCACATCACCTATCTTCCTCTTTACGAATAAAACTGAAATGCTTCATGGAGGTTACTCTCAGTTAGTCATCTCCCTTCTTAGAAGTTCTTGTGGTTGCTTCTTTAGTCCTTCAAACATTCAATGAGGCTGTCTGATACGGAGTTTCAAAGATAGACCAAATCGATCATTGATACGCGGAAATGGATAATGATTTCGGATAGTGATATGGTTAAGTTCACGATAGTCGATACGCCACCGCATACTTCTCTCTTTCTTCTTCATGAGCCAACAGGAAAATCCCAGGATAAACACTAGGGTGAAGACAATCATATTTCATCAGTTCCTTTAATCTCTCAACTTCTATGGCATCATGGTTTCGTCAACTGAGATCAATTTGATGCCAACTCTACTTCCCAAGCAGGAGGGAATTCTAAGAGGTTCATCAGAAAATACCAGCAAAATTGTACAATAAAACTTCCAATGCCAGAGCTCTCTAAGGGTGGATACTAATAGGTGTCAGGAGAACTTGACAATCTAATGAGATCGGAATATGTGCTTTCATAGCAACATTAATCTTAACAGATTTAAGCGATTGAGGGTCATCATAACAAAAGTAGGGTGAAGCAGATTGTTAAGAGTCACATTTCGGATACGGTAGTCTATGGTAGCTTTACGAAGAGCCATCCAATCCATAACTAAAAGACCTCAAAGTCAATTATATCAAAAGTAAACGGATTCGTAGAACGAATGCGGTTGTCAAAATATACGGATAGTTCATATATCAGATTCAAGTACATGGTTCATCAAAGTGTTGAGATAGATGAGCGAACAATTCAAGGTGTTGGAATTTTGTTCAGCTTTTAGCCTAAATGGCAGGTAGGGTGTATATCATTGGTAATATGAGCATCGTATAACCGTCAAAAGTGAGGCATATCGAATATCAGTTATCAGCATCATCATGCTCAGTTAACAATTTCATACTGAGATAGTATTTACATTATATCCTTCCAAAGGAACTGGTTGGCAGGCAAGTTTAATCATTCAAAGGGAGGGAACAAAACTTCCTATATCCATGATTAATAATTACCAGAGTTCTCATAGGAGTAGTAATGGATTATGCAGATTCAAGTAATATCAGGTGATACATTTATATCCCACACGGGTAATGAATTCATAGAATGTGTCAAACACATTAGGGCTAAATGACCTTCGGGATGGTCGGAAATGTATCAAACTGTTTATCAAACAGATCGGAAGTGGAGATCAAAATCAGGAAGTGAAACTTAAATGGTGCAAGGTATCCATGTAGTTTTCGAGAAATTCCAAACTTACTTGGTTATTAAGCTTAAGTCGCAAAACTTTCAAGCTTCGGAAACAAGTGTTCTTATAAGGCTTAGCTAAAGGCAAAGGCACGAATCAGAGTGATGCGGAAGCAATGCTACTTACATAGATGTCCTAGCCTACCCATTCCTCACCGGTTATAACTTATGTTCCTATGGGGTAATCCTAAAGCAAATTCCCAAAGGTTGTCTTATGAGCGCCTACGGTGGAAACTTAGTGGTCCAAACTTCACAGGTCAAGGGTAAATGTATTACGAGTCGCAGCCTGTCGCTCTGATACCATAATTGTAACGCCCCAACCCGACAAGGGTAAAGATGTCACACTAATGGTTTCTTATCAGATCAAAACAAAGCATACATTACAGTAATACAAGGAATCTCAAAGGTTACAACTGAAATACTGAATTACAAGGTTACAAATGCGAATACAAATGCTAACAATATAATGACTTCTAATCATCTCTAAGCCAAAATAACTATCAAGTCTTCTAAGTCCGAAAGTTTTTTCACTCATACCCAGCTTCCAACTAAAACCTGCCGCAGGAAAAGAAATGCGGCTGAGCTTAAAAAGCCCAGTGAACAGATATAACGGTAACAAGCAGTAATACAGAATAATGGACAGTAAATGAAATACGAATCAATCAGAGTTATAGCATAAGAAAAGGTAACAGTAATGAGAAGTACAAGGGTATAAGGTGTAGGAAACAGTAATCCTCTACGAGCCCAGTAACAGTAACAGTATCATCATGTAGCCATATATAGAGGGGAGACCTCTCATTAATCAGTAATCAGTAAGTGGAGTAGCTAGCTCCCAGAGTGTGAAAGACGTGTATCGCACACACCATCAGTCACTAGTAATACAGTAATCAGTAACAGTAACAGTTCTAGGATGCATCCATACGCCCCAGGTGGCCATAAACCTCCCAACACACCAAATAAAATACAGTCAGGGACGGAACAGGTCATCACTCTCCTGCCCTAGAGTCATGCCATCGGTGCATCAATGACATGGTCATGAAACCCTCATGACTAGTTATGGCTCGTAGTATCAAACTGTGGGTCAGTGGTCAAGTATCAGTATTCAGTATTCAGTTTAGTTTCATAGGTCAATATCCAGTTCAGTTATATTAGAAAGTTCATATCAGATGGTCCAATATCAGAAGGTTCAGTATCAGTAGGTTCAGTATTCAATATCAGAAAGGTCATATCAAGAGTTCACAAACAAAGGGGAACATAGCAATGGCTTAGGGAAATCCTATGATGAGCCAGAAATCAGAAAATCATGAGTACGAAGGCATCTTACTGAGAAGGGCAGAATATCTGTACCTTATGCAAAAGAAGGCAAATGGGAAAACGAACACAAGGAAAAGTGGATCACTCATTCTTCTCCGAATCTACACGAATTATAATCATATATTATTTATCAGTCCATTTATCATATTATAACGTAACTGATTATTGCCATTAGTAGCTATTGTTATTAGTTAAACCCTTTAATATTATATGATTAAGTTTTAGGGTTTGATTATATTTAGTAAGAACATAGGTTTTCAATTCGGGTTCTACTACTCCCTCCGTCCCATAATAGAATGATTCGTTTAGGTTTTTTTCTATTTATATGTATGACATTGTAAATTATGTATCCCATGTCAAGTCCAGAAGAAAGTTAACGATTAATAACCAAGGGTTGAAACCAGGTCTGATCGAAGGGAAAGAAAACCAAGTGCGACATCATTGTTAACCACATATCGTGTGATACCCTTAATAACCAAAGCATGCTATGCTAGGGTTCTTATATTAACGTATGACTGATTTAGATGACACATGTTTATAGTATGTTATGTGTGACAAAGTTAAAGATAAAAATTACCTTCAGGCTGAACTAGGAAGGATCGAAGAGATTAAAACCCAAACACGACTGCTGTTACGAGACCAAAGCTGCGACACTAATCGACATAGCATGCGAGCCCCAGAAACCTTCTTGTACAGGACGCAAAAATCAAAATAACGATTCGAACTAGAATTAGAGGAATTTCTAACTTGTATATAATATACAGGGATAACATGGTTTAGGATTGTTTAGGCTTTTATAGCGTTTGGAAGCAATCACTGAGGTATATGAGAATTTAGAAAACGTGTGGGGACATGTATAAGAATGGCATGTCACGTTTTTTTTTGTTTAAGGCAAGAAGATATGGTGTATCTTCTCAACATATACACGAGTGGGTTTGAATACAAGTCAAATGGGATTGAATATTTTCTGTCAAAAGCGCGCGTGTGGGTTAAGGTTTTAGGGTTTTAGTTTAGAGAATTGGTGTGATATGGAAAGAAAGATGTGCATGTATACATATGGAGAAAACGTGTAAGAGATTTTCTTAAGATAGGAAAGCAATAATATACGGTTTGTAATTGAAGGAAACAAATGAGTGCATGATTTGGCTATAACAGCGTGTGAATGAATTTTCTCAATTTAGGTAAATTGTAATTTGTGTGATATAATTTGGGGACCCATTAAATGTGATATACTTTCAAATAATTGTTACACGATTTTACTTAAGTATGAAAATTCGGTTAGGGTATTATTTGGCGTGTGATGATATTAAATTTTATAACATTCGTTTTATCATAAGTCTTTAATATCGTTTTACTTTTATTCGTTCAATTATTAACGGTTAAATGCTTAGGTTATAAGTTCATATAGTGTGGTCTCGAGTCATAACATGTTATATAACTCCAATTTTAATTTATAGCGTATTTTATAAGTTCTTAAAATTTCAAAATTAGAGGGTATTTTGGTCATTTCAGATTGTGGTAAATTTGGGGTTTTACAAAAAGCAAACAACGTATCAGTTTGACCATATGCATCTAACTGAACACATCCAAAAGCAAATGCATTTCTAAATTCTATAATTCAAGCCTATTTCATTACAATGCTTCTTACACCTAGGGTAAGTTTGGCAATGAGCTTTTAAAAGCGTTGGTTTATTATTTTTTAATTATTTCTTGCAGTTTTTAATGAGTGGCTGCGACTCAAATTGAACTCCTTTAGCTCACAACCTTACTATCTGACTCTAGCTACAGGGTTTCGTGTGTGATCAAACATGTTTTGAACTCAACTTGACAGCAAGAGAGTATGCTCAAGTAATTTTCAGTAAAATAAGAATGGTGCAAAAATGAGGACAAACTGTAACTACCTTTTTAACAATTGTCCAGGTAACATTTTGGTCGCCTGCAGCTTAGGATTTGGTTCTTTCACGTCCGGTGATGTGATTCTTCATGATGACAGCCTCCAAGACCTGACCACAGCACAACAATCCATCAAACGTTAACATAAATTTCCACAAATTATGATCAAAACATACCAACACACAAACCGAAAGTTACATCCTGCAATATTACAACCAAGTAATGTAGATTAGAACCACAGCAATCAAAACTGATCGTTCAAAATATTTTTTGACCGCTCATCTAAACACCCCCATACATTGCAAGACTGAATTTACCTGTGTAGAGCCATTACCAACCTGCTTGTGTATCTACCCAACCTGTTTGTTTATCTACTGTAACGCCATCCCATGACTCGTTAAATTATTCCAACTAATTCATACACATATTCGCACTACCATAAGCGTTTCCTGGTGTTTGGGTATAGTGAAAGTGATTCCGTTTTCGATACAACTTAAGGTTGTTCTATATCTAAATCCGTAAATAACATATACCACACCAATAAGTCAGACTGTCGGTCAATATATCCCCCAGTAACACTATTATCTTGGTAGTCTACTAATAACACATTACCTCGGCCTTTAGAATAAAACGCCTTCTAGATTCATCTATAATGTAGATTGTCGAAGTCATGAGTTCTGCAAGGTTTTTAAGCATAATTAATACAGAGAACATATATATTTATGCACAACTAAGAAATAATAGTCCTTAAGAATGCCCACTCTTTTTTTGTCAGAGACCCATTGTTATTGAGAACTATTGTTACGTTACTGGTCCCAAAATGCGTAATTTCAATGCGGCCTTGCAAAAATTTATATCCAAATCTTAATTATTGTTAAGGCATTAAACATAACAATAAATATGACAAAACAACATGAACATGTGTCATATTAAACATGAAACTCACATATGCAAAATAATCATCAATCAGACTCATGAGAGGCTGCCATAGTCGACATCGCTGTCACTGACAATGTAAATCTCTTATAACTTCAATAAAATCCTGACATTAAGAATAAGCATCCGCTGCAAATCAAAAACCCAAATCATTACCTTTTCTTTGATTATTCTGTTCGTGTTTGTTGTTAGAAGAGCATAGTAAATCTGAAAGCTGCAGCAAAGTAGGAAACTGGAAATACAGTTATTGTAACACATGTTGCTTTTACTGTTGTACATATAATTTCATGCAGCATAGATTTGGTGAAATTGCATCACAATATCTATGAGCGTTTCTATAAAAGCTATTCGTAAATTTGAGCAAGCAAGTTAAAGAAATTATAAGGAAGAAGAAATAGTATTTCATAATCAAATTAGTATTTTTCTACTTGTCGACTAAAAACTCTCAATATTTATTGCTCACTTACAGTCTCGTCTTTTCTTTATTGAGTTCCAAATATAGATAAAGTTAATCTAAACTATATGACAACTCAGATTTTATTGACTACTTAAAGTAGCTTGTTAGCATGCCCCCTAATGTGAATCAGCTGTTGATTTAGTGCAGAATGAATTACTTCCTTTTCTCTACCAGATATCACACTGATTAGGTGCAGACTACGTGACCGTGCCATACAATTCTGCAGATCCTAAAATTTTACTATTTTAATTTTGTGTACACTTCTCAACCTCTAAAATCCAATGATTTGTTGGTCAATCTGCTAGACACCTTACGTTCCTGAAAAAGCCACGTATACGCGTTGACACAACAGATAACCTAGTTTTCAACTTTCAAGTTACATATATACACTTTTAACCACATTAACAATCTGCTATCTCCTACTTAACAGCATAACTACAACTTAAGCAAGGGGATTTATAACGACAATATCATATTACACGCAGAGTTAAAGTTTCACCTGTTTACAGTGAACAAATATTTTGGTATGCACCATCAGCATATAAATCTGCAAAATCAGTAACCATTTGTAAATAGCGATAACATTAAACCACTTTTGAGAAATTAAGAGTCAAGAGGACAACAAACCACTTGAATAACTATAAAAAAAAAGAAGCTGGGAAGAAAATGGACAAACCTGTTCTTGTTTCTCCTGAATTTCTTTAATCCTCACGAAATAGGAGGCGATAAATTTCAAAACCAATACATATGAAATTATGAATATATAATAATGAAGAAAACCGAAATTAAATTTACAAACCTTATCGAGTATGGCAGTTACGTATAATTGAACATGAATCAAGCATAAAGAAAGAAAATCTACTTGCACAAAAAAAAAGCCACAACTGAAACCCTAAATCCTCTATTTTGATTAAGTTTAATTGCAGCCGACGTTATCTTCCTCATCATCAGGATTTGATGAACTAATTGGTATTAGGCGGTGAAATAACAGGCGGTATGAGTATGTGAAGACACGTGGTTTGGCATTTAACTCTATCCAAAGTTATCATAGGCCTGGTTAAGCAAGAGTGATAGATTGGGCCTAGCGTGGGCTAACCAAACGGGCTAAACATAGATTATATTTTAATCCGAATAGCAATAGGAGTATTAAATAATCACCGACATTAAGAAATAACTTATATAATAATAATAATAATAATAATAATAATAATAATAATAATAATAATAATAATAATAATAATAATAATAATAATAATAATAATAAAGTGTCGATCCAGAAATTTACCTGTTTCTCCCAATCCTCAGTCGTCTTGTTCGCCGGACGCTTTTCCTTGATCTCGTCCAGTTTCTGAATCCCACCTTGCTGTGTAAAATTTTTCTTTTTGAATCTGTACTTGTTGTCATCGTATCGCTTTCGGAGGTAAGCTTCGATACTAATGACAATATCGTCTCCATCCGGACCGGCAAGGTGGGGGCCGAGATCAAAAAAATGCTGCAATAAAATATAATTAAAATAAATATACAAATTTAAATAAAGAGACACAATAATTAAAAAAATAAAAGATAAAAAAACTTACGTGGAGCTGGTTATCAATGTGTGCCTTCGTGGTCTCGGGAACCTTATCCCACGAATCGTAATACATGGGAATCGATTCCCGTAACAACGTCCCGACAAAGTTCGAGAACCACGAAGCGTGAGAGCCAACATGCTCCCACATCCCTTTCACATTCTTCTGGAATCTGATCGAGACCGGACGACCAGTCTCATTCCTCATCTGGTGTAGTGTTGCGTTCTTTGTGGCACCACGAACCACCTTCCCGCCTTTGCCAATTTTGGAACCAGGCTTGGTAGGCCTGGGAGCTCTCGAATTAGACCCTGCAAGTAATCAGATTCAAGTGATGGTGACATAAAATAACAAGTTATTGATGAAGCGAAAAGTGTACCGCTTTTAAGGGGTCATTTAAGCCCTAAATCGTATTTATTTGATCAAATATTGCCCTAAATCGTTCCTTTTGTCATTTTAGGTACTTTTGAGGAGAAATCTGGAAAAGGAGGCATTTTGGACGTTTTTGGAGCATAAAAGTGAAGAAAACGACAAAGTCTCAAAATCGGCTGGAAAAGTACCTTTGACGACGTCAAGTATTGCTCTTGACGGCGTCATGGCTTGGCAAAAGAGGTGGATATGAAAAATACACATGATAAGTCAGGGAGTTTTACAAAGGAAGTCAGACGGCGTCACCCTTTAAGGTGATCAAGGCCATCACGGTTTAAGTTAAAGCGAGACGGCGTCAAGCCCATTTCTGACGGCGTCAACCTTTGATAAGCCAGAGCGGATTTTGGAGCATTAAAGAGGGACGGCGTCAAGAAGGCCATCCGGGAACCCTAGACACGATGAGGTGACGGCATCAAGATCTACAACGTGACGCCGTCAGATACTAAGTTCTATATATAGTTTTGCAATTTTTTGTCATTAGTGTGCAACTTTGTGAGGAGAAACCCTAAGACGAATTTCTGCCATTTTTAAGGGTTTTTATACCCTTGGATCTCCCATGTTTAATTGAAGATAAGTATTCACTTAATCAATCAATATGTCTATGTGTTGTTTGATTATATCTTGTTCTTGTCTTTTAATTAACATGCTAGGCTAGATTTATCTTGTGTTTGCTTAGATCTAATGAAACCTAACTATTGATTATTGGTTATTAGTGTGTTATTAATTGTATTGGATGATTGTTTATCGATGTTAGGCTTAAGAAAACTGGCTAACTTCCTATACGGTAACTTGCTTGAACGTCTTAAGAAACATGAACCAATGCGTACTAAGGTTTTTATGGTTGTATTTAATGCATGAGCGAATTCTAGTGATCCCATGTTAGGAGCTTCTTAGCCGGCTCGACATAGGAGTGAAGTAGGAGCTTGTAGATTTGGGGAAGTACGTACGCCACCCCACGATTGGTATTAAGGAATACACCCGTCATCCACGCAATTAATACACACTAATCAACCGGTAAAAGATAGTTAGGGAGTAAGAAAATCTAAGTAAACACATTTCTCTCCATATAAGTTCCACAACCTTTTCATTTTCAGTTATTTTATTTTATTTGCATTTGTAGTTATTTGGGTTAGTTGACTAGCAACTAATTCCGCCCACTCCTTCAAACCCGAGATTTTACTTGCTTTCATAAAAATATAAAAATACAAAAAGAATCTTCTCTCACCCTTAGACCTATTAGAGTAGTTTTTCAATCCTAACGACACTATTCCCTGTGGAGAACGATCAATCCCCCGTACTTACCACTACACTATACTACATCGGTCAGGTACACTGCCTGGTGGGGTTGTAAGCCTCTTGAGATCCCTCGAGAGGTAAAACCTGTTGTAAGGTCGCAAAACCACGCATCAAGTTTTTGGCGCCGCTGCCGGGGAATAGTTATTGTTTAGGTTGAATTTTTATTTTATTAGGTCTACTCACTAGATTCCTTTCTAGTGAGATTTTTTATTTTTCTAGGTTTTCTTCAGTCTATCTTTTTTCTTCGTTTCTTTGTTCGTAACCATTACCATCCGACATCATGGAAGGTGGTAATATCCTTGATCCCAACAACCCACCACCACAACCACACCCACCTCCTAGAGCCCGTACCTTAGGAGACTACTCCCGTCCTAGCCACCATGGCTATCGAAACACCATTGAGCTCACTCAAGGAGCCAATGTCACTCCCTTGCGATCCGACACCATCCGGTTGGTGCAAAGCGGATGCGCATTCCATGGACTTCGTTCCGAAGATCCTAATCAACATCTCAAGGACTTTCTCAAAATTGTTGATTCCATAGACCTTGATGTTGCCACTCGAGAGACGACCCGACTGCGTCTCTTTCAATTCTCTCTGCGGGACCAAGCTAGTCAATGGCTAGAGCGTCTACCCGCAGGATCCATCACCTCTTGGGATGATCTCACCACTCGTTTCCTTGCTCAGTTTTTCCCACCAGGAAGAACTACCAAGCTAAGGAATGATATCTTGATGTTCCAACAACGTCAAGGCGAAACCCTCTACGAGGCATGGACTCGATTCAAGGACTTACTCCAAAAAGTCCCTCACCATGGCATAGAACTTTGGCTCCAAGTCCAAATCTTCTATAACCATATCAATTTCTCCACGAGGCAAACCATTGACCAATCGGCTGGTGGTAAGCTGCGTGATCTAAGTGCGGAACAATCATGGGCTCTCCTAGAAGATCTTGCTCTTTATGACAACGAAAGTTGGAGTGATCCCCGTGATTTGAATAAAACGGTCAAGGCAATATCTTTGCCTTCGAACAATTCAAGCACTTCCGACCGTAGGATTATAGAACTTGAAGACCAAGTCAAGTTTCTTATGAAATCCTACGAGGCTCCTAAACCTTCAAGCCAAGTGAACAAAATCACTTCTTCATGTGAATTATGTAGTGGTCCCCACGACACTCGTGATTGCATGGAACTCCCGAACAAGCTTTTGCGGACTACGCATCCTCGCGTACCGACGGAGCGGGAGACAAGTGGTACACTTTCAAACCCGAGCCAAACCCCTACGGTGATTCATACAACCCCTCATGGAAAAATCACCCAAACCTTAGGTGGAAACAAAACCAAAACGCACAACAAACCAATTCTTCCAACCCACCTAATCGTTTCCAATCAAGCGGTTCCAACTCGAACCGTACTTTCAATAACAATCCTTCCAACAATTATGGTAGTACCAATAACTTTGAAGGATTGATGTCCCAATTTATGGCATCTCAAGAAGCTCGTTTGGCCATGTTTGAATCCGAATTCAATCAACAACAAACAGAGATGACCAATAAAATTGACAACTTATTGAAAGCCCTCAATAACCAAGTGCTATCACCTCCACATAAGGACGCTAGGAACACAAATAGCGGACCCCAAGTAAAAGACCCCTCTTCATCCAAACACGTCCACTTCGTCAACATTGTCACTATCAAACCAATTGATAGAAATGAGGATAATAGTGAACCTGAGGATGAGGTTAAGAAAGTCGAGGTTGATAAAGAAGTTAGGAAAAGTGAGATTGAAGAAGTAGATGATGATGAGGACTACTTCAATAGGCTACCCACTAAGGAAGAGCGCGCATATCATAGAGACTTATTCGATGACCCCGAGACACCATACTTCCTAGGTAGACCAATTATAAAAATAGGTGACCCTTCTAATCTCAACATACCATGCAACATCGGACATTTGCATGTGTGGAAAGCTTACATCGACCTCAGATTGCCCATAAACATCATGACTAGAACCCACTACAACTTAATAATGAAAAATCAACTTGGGTATAGGATGTTCCCTGATAAGGGTTGGATGAGTAACTTCACGGGAAGAGTTAAGGGATTACCGGTTTATGTAGGAAACTTCACCTATGTCACCGACTTTGTAATTGTAGAAGATATCCGCCCAATAGTCGATGCATACTTAACTCAAGTAGTTTTTGGAAAACCATTTGTTGAGGTCTCTAGAATGACTTATAAACCTTCCTTAGGGATAGTTAGATTTAAGGATGAGACCGATGAGGTAAACTACCAAATGCCATATAAGATAGAACAATTCCAACACTTGTCAATTGTTGAGAAGGAGCTTAAGCAAGCGGTCTACTATAGGAATGATGAGGATAGAAATAAAGGAGTAGACTATGTTATGGAAAGGATATCCGGTTTCTACAAGGATTGTTTGAAATTAGGACCGGAATATAAAACCGGAAATGAGAATGGCCTAGGAACCGTGACCAATGATGGAGTCACGTAATGTACGGGGACTTTGAGTCTAGCTACAAGACTCGTTAATAAAGAAAAGCGCTTCTTGGGAGGCAACCCAAGCTTTATTTGCTTTGTGTGTTTATTTATTTGTTTGTTTGATTTTATTTGTTTCCGTATGTATGTTTAATTTTTATTATTATTTCATGTTCAAAACTAAATTGTGAAAATGCTTTATCTTGTTTTTAACTTCGTCTTAACTACATATAAAGGTATTTTGCAAAAGTTAAGTGTAAGGGAAATCCAAATCGGTTTATTAGAACAAATGAACATGAATCATAACAATAATAAATTAACATACATATTAGTATTTGTTTGAGTCAAATGCTTGTATCGAGTCATAATGATATTTTGCAGGAATTCCAGGAAGTAAGGTATAGGTTTTTCCAGAAATTTTCCGGAAACTTAACATGAAAATTCTGTCAGATCATTTCTGACAGCGTCAGGATTTACAACCTGACGGCGTCAGGTTTTAATTTTCTGAAATTTTTGAAAGTTTTGTTTTCATAAAAAGTTTTTATTAAATCTCTAACTTATAAACTCCAGGAATCTGCAAAATTATCATTCCACAAGCATTATATCCTTATATATAGATTTATCCCGCCGATGTTATGCAGGTTTTCGTGTTTATTTTTTCAGGTTTAACAGGTTATTTTGGATAAGGAGATGTATGTGGAATCAAGCTTTTGGCGATGCATTAGTCTTGGAGCTTCTACATTCTCTTGGAAGAAGATCTAACCATGTTGCCACATTATCCACCGAGCGAATCAGGGGAGTATTTGATTTCATTCTTTTACCTTATTACTTTTACATCTTGTTATTTGAACATTGGGGACAATGTTCATCTTAAGTGTAAGGGGGGGGGGGTAAAAATACGATACTTTAGAGAATACAATTGCACTTGATTTTTGTTTGTTTAATGGTAGATGTGTAATAAAACTGAGAGAAATACCTGTTAGGGCAATTTTAGTGCCAAATTTAAAATTTTTTACAACATATAGGAGTGAAACTTTGATCTTAATGAGCGTCTCATGGATAGGAGTTATATGACTAACACAAAAAACCGTACCACTAAAAAAATTTCCACCCCCAAATATGTGAGGTTCGCCCCTAGAATTGGTAGGAAAATCATTTATGCTATGATGTGTGTACCGGTAGCACTTAGATTCTAGAACTTGCGTTAGGACCATTCCGGAGGCCACAAGTGAGACTACATTCGTGTAGTTAGATTTACTACATGATAAGAGGCATTAGGATTAACCCATTGTTTTACACCTGTGTTTTTGTTATAATTACATTGGCTACATTGGTCAAGTAATTCTCCCACACCCTTTGCGTTGTACCCATTTTTGGTACACGATACCCCTAGTACACCCCTCAGAGCCTATCTTTTCGTTTCGACCTTTAAGCATTTTACTTAAAGGAAGAATTTGTTTACACCCCACTTAAATGTATACCCAAATCGCCTTAGCCTACCTTATATGCACTCATTTTTAGTGCATTATTGTGACTAACATTTGTTTAAACCCCAAGTTAATTATCTAATTGATTACATGGTTGCTAAGTCGAGTCATATCCTTGTACATATTGTTTTGGGTCGATTGGGACTCATGGGTAAAGTACTAGTGTAATGGAGTAATGGGAAAGAACAACATTATTACCCCATATGTGCTAAATATTTTAAAAGTACTCCAAGTTTTTCGATTATCTTAATTCGAGTCATTAGAATAGTTATTTGTAAAGTTATGTAAAAGTTCAAGTGTAAGGGGAATGCAACGCCCCTACGATGTATTATTTTGGATGGTAGGGCAAGAGTGTATGAAAAAAAAAAAATGAGAAAAAATCAAGAAAAATAAAAAAAAAAATGAGAAAAAGAAAAATAGAAAAAACATACGGACTACCATCCCGTTTCATTTTATGTTTATTTTATCTTTTTGTTATTTTGTTTTTAGCTTAAGTCGAGTCTAGTCTTGGCTTAGCAACGCCATATTGTTCATGTAATTAATCAAGATCTTTAACTCGCCACCAGTAAAATATCCCTTATCCAACAAAACCGTGTTTATCATATCCCTACAGCTAACGTTATAACCCATGTAAAAGCCCTCTTTGATAGTTTATCTTAGGTGCTTACGCCTAGTGGAGAAGGTTTTCGATCCTTTCCCAAGCCTATGGTAATCTATTTGCTATGACAGGTAGTGAGAGATATTATCCGTTTTCATGTTTGAGATATACTTTTATGACACCTAAGAGATGTGAGTATCTAAACACTACTTGTGAGGTGCTAGTTTGTAATCTCCGTGCTTATTATGATTAAAGTGGAACGACTATTTGTTGTAATTACTTTTATATTAGCATTAAATGACCCCTAACTTGTATTTTGATTAGAATAAAAGCGCATTTGTTTAAGGACAAGCAAATCTCAAGTGTAAGGGTATTTGATGAAGCGAAAAGTGTACCGCTTTTAGGGGGTCATTTAAGCCCTAAATCGTATTTATTTGATCAAATATTGCCCTAAATCGTTCCTTTTGTCATTTTAGGTACTTTGGAGAAGAAATCTGGAAAAGGAAGCATTTTGGACGTTTTTGGAGCATAAAAGTGAAGAAAACGACAAAGTCTCAAAATCGGCTGGAAAAGTACCTTTGACGACGTCAAGTATTGCTCTTGACGGCGTCATGGCTTGGCAAAAGAGGTGGATATGAAAAATACACATGATAAGCCAGGGAGTTTTACAAAGGAAGTCTGACGGCGTCACCCTTTAAGGTGATCAAGGCCATCACGGTTTAAGTTAAAGCGAGACGGCGTCAAGCCCATTTCTGACGGCGTCAACCTTTGATAAGCCAGAGCGGATTTTGGAGCATTAAAGAGGGACGGCGTCAAGAAGGCCATCCGGGAACCCTAGACACGGCGAGGTGAAGGCGTCAAGATCTACAACGTGACGCCGTCAGATACTAAGTTCTATATATAGTTTTGCAATTTTTTGTCATTAGTGTGCAACTTTGTGAGGAGAAACCCTAAGACGAATTTCTGCCATTTTTAAGGGTTTTTATACCCTTAGATCTCCCATGTTTAATTGAAGATAAGTATTCACTTAATCAATCAATATGTCTATGTGTTGTTTGATTATATCTTGTTCTTGTCTTTTAATTAACATGCTAGGCTAGATTTATCTTGTGTTTGCTTAGATCTAATAAAACCTAACTATTGATTATTGGTTATTAGTGTGTTATTAATTGTATTGGATGATTGTTTATCGATGTTAGGCTTAAGAAAACTGGCTAACTTCCTATACGGTAACTTGCTTGAACGTCTTAAGAAACATGAACCAATGCGTACTAAGGTTTTTATGGTTGTATTTAATGCATGAGCGAATTTTAGTGATCCCATGTTAGGAGCTTCTTAGCCGGCTCGACATAGGAGTGAAGTAGGAGCTTGTAGATTTGGGGAAGTACGTACGCCACCCCACGATTGGTATTAAGGAATACACCCGTCATCCACGCAATTAATACACACTAATCAACCGATAAAAGATAGTTAGGGAGTAAGAAAATCTAAGTAAACACATTTCTCTCCATATAAGTTCCACCACCTTTTGATTTTCAGTTATTTTATTTTATTTGCATTTGTAGTTATTTGGGTTAGTTGACTAGCAACTAATTCCGCCCACTCTTTCAAACCCGAGATTTTACTTGCTTTCATAAAAATATAAAAATACAAAAAGAATCTTCTCTCACCCTTAGACCTATTAGAGTAGTTTTTCAATCCTAACGACACTATTCCCTGTGGAGAACGATCAATCCCCCGTACTTACCACTACACTATACTACATCGGTCAGGTACACTGCCTGGTGGGGTTGTAAGCCTCTTGAGGTCCCTCGAGAGGTAAAACCTGTTGTAAGGTTACAAAACCACGCATCAGTTATCAATTTCAAATAATGATCAAGTTTAATTAAAATAATCGAGAAATTCTTACGCTCGCAGTTAGTGCCTATCCTCCTCGCGTGACCATGGGGTGGCTCATGACCTCCATCCCCACCGTGGCTCGTAGCTATAACATCCGCCATCTGTAAACGTACTAGTACAAGAACATAGAAATTAGTGAAGAAACACATATACGCATATATATACACACATTCAAATAAATATATACCAAAAAAGATAATAATAAATAATTAAATAAATAAATAAATGAACACATTTAACAGCTCGATAACAATTTCATTCAAATAAGTGTCGTTTAACAAATTACAATTTGAGATCAATCTCCTACATCACTAAGATAAAAATCATCATTATTAGTGTCAGCTTCATCTTCACGATCGACGTGGTCTTCATCATCAGATGCTAAATCATGAGGAACGTGGTCATCATAATCAATATCATCGTTGTCGTCGACATCAGTGATAATTGGTGGTGGTGGTGCCTCAACTTCCGCTAGCTGGACATCATTATTTATGGTGTTATAATTCAACTTATCCAACTCAGCAGAGAGTGTGACATGTAATGAGTTGTTGTCATGTACAACATCTTGATTGTCTTCTACCACAATGATATCTGGGTTCCAAATCTTTCGATGATAAGAATCTTGGACGGCCTTCCAATTACCACTTTTACCCGGGAAATCAAGGTAAAAGACTTGTGTTGCTTGTGTTGCAAGAATGTATGGTTCATTTTGAAATGATACACGGTCTGTCATAATTTGTGTAATGTTATTTCTATAGGTACAACGTTTTATGCGACCCTCGTTATTAGTGTCGAACCATTTGAATTTGAACAGCACAACCTTGAACGGAATATACAAAAACTCGAGAATTTCTTCAAGCTGGCCATAATACATTCCTCCACTAGGATTAGGAGTTGAAATTCCTTTGTTTTGAGTTGAACGACGTAAATCACGGTCGTGTACGATAAACTTCACGCCGTTGACTACGCAAGAGTCGACTGAGACTGCAGTCCATGCTGGTCCACAAAGCCAAAGCGAATAACTCGGAAGTACAACTTGGGTCATTCTTTACTTTTAATTCACGAATCTATGAAAAAGTTAAGAATAGATATATATGAGTAATAGTCGTTATTTTTACAGGGTAATACATACAATAAGTCTACCTTGTTCCCAAACCAGCAAGGAAATCCTTCTTGTATGTCATTGCCAGGAAATGCCCTGTAAATGTTCATGATATTAGAATAAGTCGTCGAATAATAACTTACGTAAAACACATTTTGAAATAAAACGCGTACCTCTCGTACTCGTTAACGTACGGGTCGATTTCATGACTGTTGTGTAGTACATACCATACTACTTTCTGCATTGTGTCTGGTTGAACCCGAATTAATGATTGTCTACCATTCATTTTACAGATTGATCGAAACACCTGAAATTGACTTGTTGGGCTTGGACCATCCTCATTCCGGTCAGGACGATTAAATCTCGTCTCAACACCCCGAAAATAATGCGAACAAAAAGTTAATGCTTCATCAGCAATATAACCCTCCGCTATTGAACCTTCGGGCTTAGCTTTATTTCTGACATATTTCTTGAGCTTTTTCATGTATCTTTCAAATGGATACATCCACCTCATGTAAACAGGCCCGCCTTCAATAGCCTCTTTGGGTAGATGAATAACCAAGGAGATTGACTGAAACTCTAATCCTCTTATCTTAGGCTGTATCTACAAACTACATGAACTAATATTAGTACATGACTACGTCCCATATTATCCATGTAGTTATGTGTTAAAATGACAGAAGTACTGCTTATCATTCTTTTATCATCTGGTAAGCATGTGCATGTATGCACACTCAACCTTAAATGTCAAATCTGCGTCAGCAGCATATCAAATTTTGGAAGTTGAATAAATTTAAAGAAACATGAACAAGCTTGCATCGTATTATCATAGCTCTCTTTTTGTATGCTAGATGTGAGATTAATATAGCCTTTATCAAGCACATCTCTGTTTATTTTCAATAGTAACTTGTTGCTAATTAGATCTGGGCTTGGCTTATTGCCTTATGTAATGCTGTTACTTCTCTTTTTCACTTGATTAATGTTAAGGTTGTTGACATGTCTTAGAAACTAGAAATTATGCTATGCTATAATAAATCTTAAGAATGTAAGTACGTAACCTTGGACTTGCTTTATCTAGAGACATAAACTCCTTTTTTTGTTAAATATTAAACCAGCAGAGAAGTGTTTACTATATTGGCACATCGTAATCTTCTCTCTTTCGTAAGGTTTTTTGTGCTGAGCTATTTTCTTTCTCCGTCTTCCTGTGTGTGGATGGAGGTGGGAGGTGGTTCTTAACCTGAGCTGCTTGTGTTTGATACAGAAAATATATGAACTTGACTCGTGTCCAAACATATCTTCGAACTCCTTATTACATAATATGTTGATGATTATTGTTATCAGATTAAGTCATTTATTAATTTGTTTTTGTTGTTAGTTAAGCTTTAAACAGTACAATGTGGATATTTATGTTGATGATGATGGTTACGACTCTTACAAGAAAGAGAGCGGTAGCACAAAACCCCAACATTGATGGAAGTCCGATATTACAAAAAACCCCACGTACACGCAGTCACCGCTTGTCAAAAACTGTAGCTAGTGGTAAAGCTCCCTTTTTCTTAAACTTCTTATATTTTGATAAAGGGTTAAATTCTATTTATTTTGTACATGAAAATTTTGTAAGGATCTATCATCTAAGAGTTTTGCTCTTTGGATATTTCAATCAGTTTCTGCAGATGCACCTGATCCCCATACTGTTATTCCTGAAGTCGTACCTATTACACAACCAAGTAATGCTGAGGTCGCAACTATTGAACAACCAAGTAATGCTCAAGTCGAACCTATTGAACAACCAAGTAATGCTGAGGTCGCAAATGTTGTGAACCCACCCAGAAGGCGCAATCAAATACAAATAAAAAGGTAATAAAGATTTTAGAAGGTTTGCCTAAGGGTACTAAAATTTCTTTGGAAATGGATAAAGCCACAAAGGCCTTCGTCGGGCCCTCAGCAACAACCTTTGCGACCGAGTGTGGAATCATTATTCGCAATGTTTCTTCAATGGAGCATCATAGATGGGATTCAATTCCTCAAGCCGAAAAAAAAGTGATGTATGAGAAATTACAAGTAAGTTGTGTATATTTTCAGTTTTAATGTAAAGCTTTATATTGTTACTTGTTACAATTTCAGTTCTACTACTAAGATATGTATAAAATGTAGGGAAAGTTCGAGTTGTTACGAACAGATATGAAATTTATGGACTATGTGGATGCTCGGCTACGTGAACATTGGAAACGCTACCGAGGCGAATTGAGTAAGCATTGGAAGAGTGTTGGAGGGAAAACAAATCCTCAATTGGCAAGACAGAAAATTAAACCTGGTTGTCACCCAGATAACTGGAATCATTTGTGCAACTATTGGGAGTTGGAAAAAACCCGGGTGAGTGTGCTAACTTTATTTTACAAATCAAAATACATATGCGTTAACTTTTTTTTTTTCATTTTACAAACCATGATACATTTCCGACTTTTGATTTTCTAGAATTATAGTGATAAGATGGAAGATAACAGAAAGAAACAAGTTAATGTAAGCAGAGGGGGCTCGCGTTCGATAGCCAATCTTGTGCACTCAATTGTAAGACTTTTTCTCGTTCCTAAACGTTGACTTTTGATCTGTGTTATGCTAATTTATGTTAGTTTAAGAGCCTTTGTTTGCATATTCTTATTTTACCTTAAAATCTAAAAAATAAGCTGTTTGCAGAATATCTTAAGCTTGTCTTAATGGATTGGTAGGTTATAATGTACTGTGATAGGTTTAAGGATATGTTCTGATCAATATAGAGCCTATCTCAGTGCTTAATTGAGGGGATAATGAGCTTATTTTGTGAATTCTAGGTTGACTGCCATTTGTTCTATGCCAGTTCTTATTTTCAGAGTCAAAAACCTGCATTAACCCGCCTACTGTGCCACTACTTTTAAGCCAAATCTAAAACAAAATGTTAATGTTTTCTCTGACCTATGCATGACACCAAACGTTAAGGCCCCAGGCTAAAATTTCGTTTCAAGATATAACAGATGATCCTTTTTACTATTGTCATGTTCAGATTCTAACGGTTTCATCACAATATACATATAGTGATTGAATCATGAACAAGTTTCTACTTACTTGAAGCAGAAAACATAACTCATTGCGCAATTATTGCAACCAGCTCTAAACAGAGATTCTCTAAATAGAAGGAATAAATGCTCTAAGGACAGGAAGCACCAGTAGCAGTAAACTAGTAACATCCAAAAGACTAAAAAACAATAATGAACTGTAACTATGCAAGTGTTGTCAAAATCTCACAAGACGTGGGACAAACACAAAAAACAGCAGGCCTGGGGCAGTAGCAAGAGGTGCCCTAACATCCAAAAACAAACCTATCATAATCCTAAAACCTATAAGCATTTTACTAAAATGCTGGGTGGGGTAATGAGCCTATCTCAGTTCTTGCGATACAGCCTGTTCATTCAGCCTGCTCATTCAGCCTGTTCTTTCTGTGATCTAAAAATAAATTAGTATAATGCAACTAAAAATGAGTTTTAACAGAAGTAACAAAGTAGTATTGTTACTAAGTTGATATATTTGCTTGGTTTTTATTTATTTAGTAGAACCACTTGCTTGGTCTTAGTACATGTTTGCTCTTGGCTTTAATTTTCTTCTAGTTTTATTAATAAGATATGGTTACAAACAAATACGGAGACTCAAACGCCGCCTAGCCCGCTAGAAGTTTATTATAAGTTGCATTATAAAGAAAAGAAAGACGGAGACGGAGACGGATGGCTCAATGATCATGCACGTAATGAATATGTAAGCATCTTTTTGTTAAAAGCATTTGATTATGATTTTTTTTTTTGTCAAATATGATATTGGGTGCAACTAGTTTTTAATATTGTTTTCATACCTTCGATCATGTTAGGAAAATATTTGTAAGCATAAACAAATGGCTCTTGATAAATTAAAAGATGAAGGAACGACTCAGATTACTACTGTTATGGAGCACGAGGTTGAGAGACAAGCCATAAAAAGTGTTTGTGGCCGAAAGAAGACAATACAGTCAGCATGGGAGGTGGGTGTTGGGCTAGTGATGAGGAAAAAATATTATTGGATGAAAGAAGCAGCCGAGTCATCTCAACAGGCTTACTCAACAACTAAACAAAACTCGACTGAGATTAATGAATTGAGAGCAAAGGTTAGTGAACTTGAACCATATAAATGTAATTATGAGAACTTGGCAAAATTCTTGAGCCAAAAATTTCCAGACTTCGAGAGCACAATAGACTCACCAAATACTACTGAAGGTGATGGTAACGGTGATGGTAACAATGATCCATTTACCGATAGTGATATATAGGACGTTCAAATTTATTTTTGTTGAATTTGGTTTTATTTTTAAACATATTGAATTGTAAACTCTTGTTATTTGGATTGGTGATTATTATGCTTTAAAGAAATATTGTTATTATTATTGTTTATGGTTTGGAGTTTTATATACTATTGTAAGGGGTCATGTATGCATTGTGAATGGGGACTGAATTAAATTGTATTTGCCACTAACTTTTAGTTTATAATAGAAATATAATGGAATGGCGCCATCATATTGGAGACTGATTTGAATGTTATTTTGTATCGATTAATATATATTTTGAAACTAATTTTCAGTCACTAGAAAAACAAATTAAGGACTAATTCATTTGTTTTTTGCGACTCATAATCAATCCTTAAATCCGTTTATCAGATACTGATTCGAGACTAAATTTTAGTCTTTAATAGAAGCAATTTATGGACTGAAAACGTTTAGTTTTTGTGACTAATTATCAGTTTTTAAAGCTGTTTATTAGAGACTGGTTTGGTGACGATTTGAAACTAATTTTCAGTCTCAAAAAGTAACAATTTATGGACTGAAATCGTCCGAATTCTGGGACTATTAATTAGTCTTTAAATCTTGTTATTGCAGACTGATTTAAAACTAAATTTCAGTCTCTAAAAAGATAAAATTAAGGACTAAAATTGCCAAATTTTTGGGACTAATTATCAGTTACCAAAGCCTTTTAACAGTGAATGATTTGGTGATGATTTGAAACTAATTTTCAGTCACCAAAAGTAGCAATCATAGACTGAAATCGTTTGTATTCTGTGACTAACAATCAGTCTTTAAAGCCTTTCATCGGAGACTAATCACTTTTTAAATCCTATTATTAGAGACTGATTTGGTACGGTGATCTACAAAACAACGAAACGTATTAGGGACTATAAACAATGTTCATGGACTAATTTTCAGTCCCTAAATCCATGTGTTAGTAACTGAACAAACATAGTATTGGCGACTGACTTTTCAGTCGCCGATAATATGCATCGGGGACTGAAATAACATGATACCAACCCATAGAAATAAGGACTGACTTTTTTATTTTGGAGACTGATCTCTGGTCCTCGTTGGTTCGATACAACAAGGACTGAATTTCAGTTGATAACGTCACTTTCCGCAACTAAGCTTCTACCACTGATTAGTGACTAGCAAAATCAGTCCTTGATAGACCATTCGTAACTGATCGTGGTGTATCGGAGACTGATTTTTCAGTCTCTGAAAGCATGTTTTTTTGTAGTGTGTCAAAAAAAGTAGGAGGATATATTTGCTCGAAACTGCACAAAATATTGATGAGTTGTTCTTTAGCTTTCAACATGTCATCCACCATCAAAGTTCGAGCGCATATTTGTTTGAAGAATGAACAAAGCTCGATTATTGGTGTTGCGGTGGTTTGGTCCTTCAAGTAATTTTGAAGTCCAGCAGGAAGCAACCGCTGCATCATTATATGACAGTCATGAGCCTTCAAGCCTGTTATGTTGCTATCATTTTCGGTCACTTTATGCTTGAAGTTAGATCCGAACCCATCAGGTAGTTTAACACCTCTAATGAATTGACAAAAAAATCATGATATTAGAGTAAGTCGTCGAAATGAATACGCGAATTGAATTGGAACAAATAAATTTTGAAATAAAACGCGTACCTTTGATGAATTGACAAAATTGTTTTCTTTCTTCAGTTGTGAAAGAGTACGTGGGATGAGGCTTAGAGCACTTCCCGTTTCCTTTGTTGACGAGCCACAACTCTTCACGAATATGCAAATTTTCTAAGTCTTGTCTTGCCTTGTTGGTGTCTTTTGATTTGTCATTCATTAACAAAGTACCCAACACACTCTCACACATATTTTTTTCGATATGCATGACATCTAAATTGTGTTTTAGTGTAAGAAAAGACCAATACTTTAGCTCGTAGAAAATGGATACTTTGGTCCAATTCAATTCGCGATCAGGATCACGTTTTTTCTTCGCACCCCCAAAACTTGGATGTTTCCTCGGGATACGTTTAGGCAATCTCCTAAGTTGAGTCCAGATGACATCACTGGTAAATTTTCTAGGAGGTTGTCTAT
Source organism: Artemisia tridentata subsp. tridentata (assembly GCA_021014915.2). NCBI lineage: Eukaryota > Viridiplantae > Streptophyta > Magnoliopsida > Asterales > Asteraceae > Artemisia > Artemisia tridentata. The sequence goes on along the minus strand of CP139505.1, from coordinate 435,649,572 downwards.
CATCGACCGCAGTATAGAATGCCCTTCTATTTTTTCACCATTTATTGGTCGTGTTTAAGAATCTTCTGTGACCAACATAAGCGGTTTTGCTTAACACGCGAACAAATGGAGTTTCTATATTACATGTCGGACATGACAAGTAACCTTGCCCACTCCACCCAGACAAACTACTTCGAGCGGGAAAGTCATTGATAGTCCATAAAAGCGCTGCTCTCATACATAATTCAGTGCCAGTGACAGCATCCCTAGTCATGACTCCATCTTTCCATAAAATCTTTAGGTCTTCAATCAAAGTCCTCAAGTAAATATCTATGTCCTTCCCGGGTGATTTAGGGACCGGTATTAACAACGTCAACATAAGAGAAGTCTCTCTCATACATATCCAGGGAGGCGTATTGTATGTTGTTAATATGACCGGCCACATGCTGTAAGACTGACTAAGGTTGCCGTACGGATTGAAACCATCAGCAGCCAACCCTAATCGGACGTTTCTTTTTTCATAGGAAAATTCTTTTGAATACTTCATGTCAAATTTCTTCCATAATTGACCATCAACCGGGTGTTGCATCTTACCATTCTCCGTAGACTGCCCAGAAGCATGCCAAGTCATATGTTTTGCAGTGTGTTTAGACTTGTACAAACGTTGTAGTCTAGGAATGATAGGAAAGTAACGCAACACCTTGTTAGGAACTTTCTTCCCCAGTGTGTTCTTGTCTTTCCATCTACTAGCATCGCAGATGGGACAATTCTGCAAATCTTCGTTACCCACCCCCCGATATAAAAAACAATCATTTACACAAGCATGTATGGATTCGTATCCTAACCCGATCATTTTATATGTCTTATTTATTTCATAGTATGATGATGGGATTTTGTATCCTAGAGCGGGCGGGAAACATTCCTTGAGAAATTTTAGGGTTTCGTTAAATGTGGTGTTATTCATTTTACCTTTGACCTTGATGTTCGTAAACTTTGCCATAAAGTCCAATGAAGACATCCAATTACAGCTTGGGTATAGTGGCTCGTTGGCAGTGGCGAGTAACTCTTCAAACTCGTTACGTTGAGGAAGTGTCGTTGCTTGAGTTGGCTCGTTGCTTGTCTCGCCAATATTTCCTTTAGTTGGCTTATTTTGTTCGTTATTCAGACAAATATCATGAAGGAACTCAGCCATGTCACTCCCAGGATGATTTGTGTTGGGTACTATTGTCTGGACATCCGGTTCACCGTGATTATACCATTTCGTATAACTTTGGTCCCAACCGTATGTGTGTATGTGATCAAACAAATCTTCGTGCTTTATCCAACCAACGTTATAACAATGAGTACATGGAAATTTTACATTCCCATCAATATTCACAAAGGACTTGCAATACTCGCAAAAAGCTTTAAGACCTTTTAGAAATTCGATGCTAGCATGAGATTTAGAGACCCAACTCTTATTAATTGGCATAACTGCGTTTTAATGATGCAATAAATAATTATATAGAATTAAACATGTTCACAAAAATCTACACGTAAATACATAAAGGTGGAATTACGAGTTGTGCGTTTTGTTCACCTAATCCAACTGTGGAAGGCAATCCTAACCCACTCTTTGAATGTTTCGTCTCATATATGAATGCGTATAACTGAATTTACTATTTGAGAAAATTTCGGCAGCATTTCCCCTCAACTCCCCAAATATGTGCATTAAAGACATATTCGTAGGAGTAAAGGGGAAACACTGTCGAAATTTTCACAAATAGTAAATCAATTATATGCATTCATATCCTAAATGAGACAAAACATTCAAAAAGCAGTCCCAAACAGGGGACTTTTAGAAATTAATTTCTAATAAATTAATTTCGGACGGGTTTTCTATGGGATGATTAACTTCGGACGGGGACTTTCCGAAATTAATCACTAAATTCCTAAAATCATTGACAATAGTATAACACAATCAAATTCCATATAATTATAAACAAACGACTAACATCTTAAAATCAAATTCAGAAACAAAATATTATAATTCTAAGCAAATAATTAACCAAACACAAACAAAAAAACGTACTGATTGTGGTCTTGGCTCTCGGCTAGCTGGTCTTGACAGAAGGCTGGTCTCGGCTCTCGACTCTCGGCTCTCAGCTGGTCTCAGCTCTGTCTTGGCTCTCAGCTTTGGTCTCGACAGCAGACTGTACCAAACAAAAGTAAGGTTAAAAAATCACATATTTGTACTAAAATATGCATACAATCCATTTAAGCAGTAAATTTTCAAGCAATATCTTATCTAAAAAAACAAATGTTAGACCAAAAAAGACTTGACCTAAGATTGATACTGATAAATTCTATGAAATACAATACGATGCCATTACGGCTGTTTGGGAATGACTATTAAGGGGGTGTTACGCTAAGCACTTAATAGATTATTGAAGATCAAAAGGGTTTTCGCAATAAGCTCCTTAGAATTGGCTTTCAGCTCAAGCCATAAGCTTTTTTGATAAACTAAGCAAAACAGCCCCTAAAATGGTTATCTGGCTGTCTACTTATTGTGCTCTAATACAACAAACATGCCGTTTCGAGGGAGATTAGTGTGCTTATCCAAACCACTAATCTGATTATTTACAAGTAAATAAGCTCTAATGCCAAACAATTTAAAGTCATTTATTTCGTCCTTCCTATTTCAAAAAGCAATAAACAGATCAACATTTAAACATCAAGTATTAATTACAATCCCAAACACTCCCTGATCATCATCTTAAATCTAATTTGAGCCAAGCTGAAGGCCGCATCAAGCAACTAAATCAAGTCTGGGCTTATATCAAGATCATTGGCACCACTATAGCCTAGTTAAGCTTGTTCTGCTCAACAAATACAGCAAGTGGATAAAAAAAAAAAAAAAAAAAAAAAAAAAAACAACTTACTGTGGTCAAGGCTGTGGTCTCGATAGCAAGTGGTCTCGGTCTCGGTCTCAACAGGCAGTCTCGGTCAAAACAGGGAGCTAAAATAATACATAAACACAAATTAATCACTATAACTTTTGGCGGCAACATGTCCCTGCTAACACATAAACACAAAAAAATAAAAATAAATAAATAAATAAAGAAAACCTCGGTTGTGGTCTCGACAGCAGGCACGTTGTGCTCTTGGCTTCGGTTCTCGGATTGGTCTCGACAACAGACTGTACAAAAAAAATTAACAAAAAAAATTAAAAAATAAATAACAAAAATCAGAAAACACATTTATAGCAAGTTAACATATTGCAAAAATTAACAAATAACAAAAAATAAAAAAAAATTTAAAAAATAATAAAAATCAATAATTAACAAAAATTAACACCCACACTCACCTGGGTTTTTAAACGAGAGGGAGCAAGGAAGAAAGGAGTTAAGAAAAAGAAAGAATTAAATGAGGAGAGGGGTTGAGGAAAGAATTATATGAGGAGAGGACTTGAGGAGGGGCATCGTGCACAGTGGTGCGAGTGTGGATGTATTGTGGTGGAGATGATGGTGCTGTGGTGGTGGTGGAGATGCGAGTGTGGTGGAGATGATGGTAGCAGAAGCAACAGCAGTCTAGAGCAGATGAGTTTTTTTTTTTTTTTTTTTTTTTTTTTTTTTTTTTTTTTTTTTTAACCAAGTGTTACGCAGATCTGATAATAATGGAGGCTAGGTTTTAGCGATTACATTCGACGGGGACATGTCCCCGCCGAATGTAAATTTGTATTTTAGCCAATCCATGTCACTGCCAAAAGAAGATTTGTCTTTTAGTCAGACTTTTTGGCGGGGACACGTCCTCGCTAAAAGTTTTAATTATTTGCCAAAACCTTTGGCGGGATAAAGTAAATGCTACGAGGGAAAATCAATTTTTTTGGTGAAATCTTTCGGCGGGGACATGTCCTCGCGGAAAGAATTTTAATTAAAAAAAAAGAAAGAAAAGAAAAACTCTTTTATATTTTTGTAACTAACTCAAATCAATATTAATTCTTTTAAATTTAACTAAAATTTTTCTAGATCAAATTTAATTAATTTAAAACTTTTTAAAATTATTTACATCACTTTTACCTAATAAAATTAAACCATTTATACTTAATTTAAATCATTTAAAATTATTTTTAAAACATTTTAATTAAGTTAAATCACTATTAAATCATTTAAATTTAATTTAAATATTTTGTAAATCATCTTTAATTAATTTAAAACTTTTTAAAATTATTTACATCATTTTTAACTAAGTTAAGTCATTTATACTTAATTTACATCATTTTAAGTTTTAACTAAGTTAAACAAATGAGTTGATATGATACGGTTGTACACAAGATGTTAAACGAATGAGCCGAGATGATATGGTTGTACATGAGATATTTAACGAATGAGCCGAGATGATATGGTTGTACACGAGATGTTTAACGAATGAGCCGAGATGATATGGTTGTACATGAGATGTTTAACGAATGAGCTGAGATGATATGGTTGTACACGAGATGTTTAACAAATGAGCCGAGATGATATGGTTGTACATGAGATGTTTAACGAATGAGCCGAGATGATATAGTTGTACATGAGATGTTTAACGAATGAGCCGAGATGATATGGTTGTACACGAGATGTTTAACAAATGAGTCGATATGATACGGTTGTACATGAGATGTTTAACGAATGAGCCGAGATGATATGGTAGTACACGAGATGTTTAACGAATGAGCCGAGATGATATGGTTGTACATGAGATGTTTAACGAATGAGCCGAGATGATATGGTTGTGCATGAGATGTTTAACGAATGAGCCGAGATGATATGGTTGTACACGAGATGTTTAACGAATGAGCCGAGATGATATGGTTGTACATGAGATGTTTAACGAATGAGCCGAGATGATATGGTTGTACATGAGATGTTTAACGAATGAGCCTAGATGATATGTGCGTTGTTGATGTTGTTGCTCATCTTTTGATTGGCCACAAACTATTCTTGATAACGTCTTCAATCACCATCCATATAAAGTTTAGAAAACAAAGTTCCAAGAAAGTCGTTGCTTTTTTGTTGTATCAACCGATGTCCGTGATGAAGACTTCTCGTACATTAAATGTGTTGAGAATTATGTAAAGGTGGTGATCTCATAAATGTACCGTTGTGTTAACCTCTTTTGGCGGGGACATATCCCCGCCAAAAAATGTAATATACTGTTTTCGTAAATTCTTTTGGCGGGGACATGTCCTCGCCAATAAATGATAAACCTTATCCTCTTTAATATCCAAAAAATCTTATCCAAAATCTACATAAAATCCAAAAACTCTTATCCACAACAGCAAATAAATGATAAACCCTCTCTCTCATTTGCAGACCCAATCTCTATCTTATATTCCCTCCCTCTCTCTCACAACAGTAACAACATCACCTCCTTCATCCCCCATCACCACCTGATAACACCAAACCTCTTATCTTCACACCAATTTCAAAACCTGAGATGCAGCGATATAATCCTTTTATGTGTTCTTGTGGAACAGGAAATATAAAACTAAGAACATCACATCAAGAAGATACCTTTGGATGGAAATATTATGCATGTCCTCTTTCGAAGGTGAACAATCATACATTTCTTATTTATGTAAATATACAAACAATCGTAACATTTCCTTATTTATGTAACAGCCAAGAGAAAAAGATCATGGATGTGGATATTTTATGTGGAAGAGTGAATTTGATGACCGGTTACGAGTAATCTCTTCTGCTTCAACATCTCAAGGTGATGGATCTGCACCAACAGAGTGCTCAAACTGTAATTCCAAAGATCTTAGGATAAACATGCTGGAATCACAAAAACAGGTGCTAGAGGCAAGAGTAAACATGCTGGAATCACAAAAGCAGGTGCTAGAGACAAGAGTAAGGATGCTGGAGGCAAGACTTGAAATGGCAACGAATCCCGACGACCCCGACCACGCATGTCAGTCGGCTGCAATACTCCGTGAGCTGTTAGGTGACATGGACAATCTTCATATGTAATGTTGTTGTTGTTGTTGTTGTTTGTGTTGTTGTTGTTGTTTAATAAAATGTTGTTGTTGTTGCAACCATGACCATTTTGGTTAAAAGAAGCTGGTTAACAGCAGCCCACAAGGGCCGTTTGGTTTATGCTGTCCAAACAGGGGTGTTTGGGATTGCTTATTTCTGCACCAAAAGGGTGTTTGGGTTTATGAGCTTATTTGAAGGAACAATATCACAATTAACAAACACGAAGGCAAACATTTTATTTAAAACACGCAAGAGTTCTCAACCACATACATTTCATACAGACTCAAACGAAACAACTTGACAAGCAAACGAAACAGATCAAACAAAACAACTCGACAAGCAAACGAAACAACTCAAACGAAACAACACACGACATATACCATAACAAACATCGCCCATTCATTTTTTTTTTGCTGCTACTTCCCACTTTGCTAGAACCTGCACCATCTTTTCCCTTCCTTGCTTTCCTTTGCTTGATGAAATCTTCAAACAAAGCTTCAAGATTTGTTATCCTATTTCCCTGATCATCAAGTGTGGTATCAAACGCGCTTTCTCCTCCAACATCATCAGCTTGAGCGTCCAACATCTCTTTGTAGTACGGCTTTTTCCTCAACCATTCCAGAATCTGGTCTCTCATCCATGGGCTAATGTTCTTATAAGAACCATATTCATCATAAATTTCGTAGCCATATGTATTAAGAACTTCATTAAAGAGACCCTCCGACGATAAAACCATTGACCACTCCTCTTCCGGCGTGTAACGATCCATTGTTATGTGTGTTTTGTGGGAATTAGTGATTTGGTTATTTGTGTTTTGCCGATTTGAGGATGATCGGTTAGGTTATATATATAAGTAAAACCTTGGCGGGAAAAATTGGCACCAACACTTTTGGCGGGGACATGTCCCCGCCAAAAAGATAGAAAATATTGGCGGGATAAAGTGATCTTTTAGGAGGGAAAATGGTTAATACTTTCGGCAGGGACATGTCCCCGCCAAAAACCTAGCACTGTGCATCTTTACTTTTGGCAGGGACACGTCCCCGCCGAAAGTAGGAGCGGGAAAAAAACGCGGGAAAAAATTAAGCGTTCTAAGTTTGGTCAAACTTTGTCAAATATGAAAAACACTTTCGGCGAGGACTTGTCCCCGCCAAAAAGTTGCGTTGAAAATTTAGTAAACGGTCAGCTAGACTTTGTGCCAGCTCAGCATAGTTTTTGTCGTTTAGCGAGTTTCGGCGGGGACAGGGTTGTCCCCGCCGAAACTCTCCTCGCCCGTCCTCTCTTTTGTTGTAGTGATAAGTTCCCATCCAAATATTAAATTTTGTCATTAATCGTTAAAATATATATATTTTGAGTTTGGGTTTTTTATTAGAAACCATGCATACATATAAAAGTTTTTAGTTGAATTTCACACTGATTTTTTTGAAGTGTGGACCTTGCATAACCTTTTTCGATTTCATTACTAGTACAACCTTATTTGTCTTTTACATTTTGCATGGGGATTTTGTCAAAGGGGAGTGGCGTAATGATATGATCATCTCTTTTGACTCGCCAATTACATAATGTTAGTTAGTGAAAAGATTTATAAAAAGAATATGGAAGTCAAAGAACTGGTAAATCACAGTTAGCTTTAAAAAATGGGCACCGTCAATTTGTGCAACGTAAACAGTTCGAAAGACGGTTCTTTAGTTACAAGAAAATGATACGGAGTAATTTAATAACGATTATATTCCCATGCAAAAAGGAGAAATTGAACGCGTAGCACACACTACAACAACACTACAACAAATACCAGTTTCCCTATCGACATTTTCCCCGGCGACATTTGTCGCTGGGGTATCTTCACTAAACGACAAAAATAGATCCTACGTGACACAAATTCTCGTAGAAAAGTCAAATAAATTATTTCGTACTTTTCCCCGGCGACATGTCGCCGGGGATAATACCGTTAAATTTTGACCAAATATTTCTTCGCAAAACGCAGCACGAAATTTTCCCGCTCATGTTTCCCCAGCGACATGTCGCTGGGGATTCATTTGTTTAATTACGGAATTGTAATTAGTGTTAATAACTCTTATGGTGACGTGGACAATAGTTTCCCCAGCGACATGTCGCTGGGGATACATTTTTTGGGCTTTAAGTTTCGCAATTGGGCTTAAGTTTTGGGCTTTCGTATTAAGTAAGTACATTTTCCCCAGCGAGATGTCGCCGGGGATTCTTTTTGACTTCGTTGACTTTTAATGAAACTACGTTTTTTAGGTTTGTTTCGGTCCGATATTCCGTATATTTTAACAAAAAATATATATACATTTTTAAGGTGATATCGTTATACATAAACACAATAATATCGTTATACATAAACATATCGACTCATCCGTTGAACGTCTAATGTGTAACCCTAACATATCGACTCATCCGTTGAACGTCTAATGTGTAATCATAATATATCGACTCATCTGTTGGAACATTTTAAAGCGTACGAATTAAAAATATAAAGCATGTTCGACATCAGTTTTCACAACAACAACATTTTATTAAACAACAACAATAACACAACAAACAACAACAACGACAATAACAGCAACAACAACAACAATAACAGCAACAACAACAACCTACATACGAAGATTTCCCATATCACCTACCATGTCATTATAAAGGTCGTGAAATAAGGCAGCTGAATCAATTGTGTGTTTGTTTGGATGCATGTACACTTCTAGCATTTTATTGAGTACCATTATATGGTGATTCAGTTTGATGCAGTTTGAGCACTCTGTATTTCCAGGACTCGATGTTGAAGGTCCTGCGGTGTAACGAGGTGGAGTTATGGATGGTCCTGCGGAATGAGTTGGAGGCGTTGAAGCTCCAAGAGAACCGGTCATTTTGGCTAGTCGTTCCTCCTTCCATAAAAAAAAAAAATCGCAACCATACTCCTTTGTCCCACCCTGTTAAAGAGTAAAAATTATTATTTTTAACAACTAACCAAATTATTTATATAACACACAAAAAAGTATGTAGGTGTTCACCTTTGATAAAGGACACGCATAGTATTGTTTACCACGGGAGTAAGGTTTATGCGATTCTCGCAGAATTACGTCTCCTCGTTTACAAGGACAAGCAAAAGCTTCAAATTCCGCCATCTTCACCATGATAACAGTGTGTGTTTGTGGTTGTGAGGTTAAGTGGTTTTGAGTATAAGAGGATGTGAAGCTGTGTGGATAAGATGTTAGTATATAAGAGCAGATCTTGGTGAGAAATTTTTGGAGGGAAATTTTTGGGGGGAAATTTTTGGTGGGAGATTTTTGGTGGGAAATGTTTTGTTGACAGATGGTGTGATATAACATCTCGTGTAATGTGTAACACTAACATATCGACTCATCCGTTGAACGTCTAATGTGTAACCATAACATATCGAATAACCGTTGAACGTCTAATGTGTAACCCTAACATATCGACTCATCCGTTGAACGTCTAATGTGTAACCATAACATATCGACTCATCCGTTGAACGTCTAATGTGTAACCCTAACATATTGACTCATCCGTTGAACGTCTAATATGTAACCATAACATATCGACTAACCGTTGAACGTCTAATGTGTAACCCTAACATATCGACTCATCCGTTGAACGTCTAATGTGTAACCATAACATATCGACTCATCCGTTGAACGTCTAATGTGTAACCATAACATATAACATATCGACTCATCCGTTGAACGTCTAATGTGTAACCCTAACATATCGACTCATCCGTTGAACGTCTAATGTGTAACCATAACATATCGACTCATCCGTTGAACGTCTAATGTGTAACCCTAACATATCGACTCATCCGTTGAACGTCTAATGTGTAACCATAACATATCGACTCATCCGTTGAACGTCTAATGTGTAACCATAACATATCGACTCATCCGTTGAACGTCTAATGTGTAACCCTAACATATCGACTCATCCGTTGAACGTCTAATGTGTAACCCTAACATATCGACTCATCCGTTGAACGTCTAATGTGTAACCCTAACATATCGACTCATCCGTTTAACGTCTAATGTGTAACCATAACATATCGACTAACCGTTGAACGTCTAATGTGTAACCCTAATGTGTAACCATAACATATCGACTCATCCGTTGAACGTCTAATGTGTAACCCTAACATATCGACTCATCCGTTTGAACGTCTAATGTGTACCTAATGTGTAACCATACTATGATATGTGAGTACAAGCATGTAACATACATATCATACCGTTGAACGTCTAATGTGTAACCCATAACATATCGACTAACCGTTGAACGTCTAATGTGTAACCTAACATATCGACTCATCCGTTGAACGTCTAATGTGTAACCATAACATATCGACTCATCCGTTGAACGTCTAATGTAAACCATAACATATCGACTCATCCGTTGAACGTCTAATGTGTAACCCTAACATATCGACTCATCCGTTGAACGTCTAATGTGTAACCATAACATATCGACTAACCGTTGAACGTCTAATGTGTAACCATAACATATCGACTCATCCGTTGAACGTCTAATGTGTAACCCATAACATATCGACTACGTTGAACGTCGAATGTGTAACCCTAACATATCGACTCATCCGTTGAACGTCTAATGTGTAACCATAACATATCGACTATCCGTTGAACGTCTAATGTGTAACCACAACATATCGACAATCCGTTGAACGTCTAATGTGTAACCACAACATATCGACTCATCCGTTGAACATCTAATGTGTAACCATAACATATCGACTCATCCGTTGAACGTCTAATGTGTAACCCTAACATATCGACTCATCCGTTGAACGTCTAATGTGTAACCATAACATATCGACTAACCGTTGAACGTCTAATGTGTAACCATAACATATCGACTCATCCGTTGAACGTCTAATGTGTAACCATAACATATCGACTCATCCGTTGAACGTCTAATGTGTAACCCTAACATATCGACTCATCCGTTGAACGTCTAATGTGTACCCTAACATATCGATCATCGTTGAAGTCTATGGTTATACACGTACGAGATGTTAACGAACGAAATCAAACGAAACAACTCGACAACCAAACGAAACAACTCGACAACCAAACGAAAATTCAACACTGCCGGGCTCGGTCAAGCTTGTTTTTTGTCGTTTTCTTCACATTGCCGTCGACATTGTGTCCACGGGAAAAATCTCGTCGCCTGTTCTCCCTATTCTTAGGGTTGGACATTCATAAACCATTTGAAAAAAAATAAATAATTTATATGATAAATAAATACTATAAAATAAAATTAAGTTGCACATTCATAAACTATTTGAAAAAAAAATAAAAAAAAAATAATTTTTATGATAAATAAATACTATAAAATAAAATTAATTTTTATATTTTATGTTTCCCCGGCGACAGGTCGCTGGGGATACTTTCCAGCCAAAAATTTCATTAACGCGCCATTTTCGCTAAACGACAAAAGGAGTAGTTTTCCCCGGCGACATGTCGCCGGGGATTGTCGCCGGGGATTCTTATTTAATGATAAAAGTAGATCTTGTTTATCTATCACTGCAGAAGACGGAAAAAAAAAAAGATCGGATTCCTTGGCGATTTTTGCAATAATTCGAGCACCATAAAATCAACCATCACCAACAATTCGAGCACCTCCATCACCACCACCACCACCACATCCACCACTTCAACCTTACCCACCACCACCGGCGACAACTAGCCGAATCACTAGCCGAGCCGACAACAATTCGAGCACCTCCATCACCACCACCACCACCACATCCACCACTTCAACCTTACCCACCACCACCGGCGACAACTAGCCGAATCCACAGCCGAGCCGACAACGAGCACCTCCATCACCACCACCACAGCCGAGCCGAATCCACAACCAAGGTATGTTATAATTTTTTTTCGTTTATAATTATAATAAGTTGTTAATGATAAATTATTGTGCACTTTTCCCCGGCGACATGTCGCCACCGTTTGAACCCTTTAGGAATGTTTTAGGATTTTAGTGATTAATTTTGGAAAATGCCCCTCTGAAATTAATCATCCTATAGAAAACCCGTCCGAAATTAATTTATTAGAAATTAATTTCGGAAAGTCCCCCGTTTGGGACTGCTTTTTGAATGTTTTGTCTCATTTAGGATATGAATGCGTATAATTGGTTTACTATTTGAGATGATTTCGACAGTGTTTCTCCTTTACTCCTACGAATATGTCTTTAAACACATATTTGGGGAGTTGAGGGGAAATGCTGCCGAAATTTTCTCAAATAGAAAATTGGTTATACGCATTCATATATGAGACGAATCATTCAAAGAGTGGGTTAGGATCGCCTTCCATAGTTGCACTAGGTGAACAAACCATCTGGTATTCCTCGTTTGAATGTGTTTAATTAAGTTGCATATAATAACTAAATGTATCGTTTAAAACGCAGTTATGGTATTCGAAGATAAGACTTGGACACTTTTACAGCATCATGAACCATTATTTTTTATCGGTCTTGAAAAATTTGTCGATCATTGCAAGCCGTTAGTGAATAGTGCCGGGAAAATAAAATGTCCATGCAAGTCTTGTCGAAATATATTATGGGTACACATCAAACACCTTTCAGACCACGTTATGAGAAAAGGGTGGGACCCACGTTATAAAATATGGGTGGAACACGGTGAACCAGCTCCACCTATGCCACCGCCAGTAATAGATAACACAAGACAACCTCTGATGAGTGACATGACAGCGTTAATTAATGATCTTAGCTATATTCCTCCGAATAATGAACACAATGAACCAACTCAATGAGATATTGGTGAGACTAGTAACGAACCGACTCAAGCTACACGTAACGAGTTTGAAGAGTTATATGCCAGTGCCAACGAGGAGCTGTACCCCGGTTGTGACTATGTGACTCGATTAGACTTTATGGCAAAGTTTACCTATTTTAAGGCTAAAGGTAGATTGACTGATTCTATATTCAATGAAATGTTAGAGTTTTTACAAAATGTATTTCCCATGAGTAAAGGATTCAAGCTCCCACCATCATACTATGCAATAAAGAAGACATTTAAAACGATTGGGTTAGGGTACGAGTCGATACATGTTTGTGAACACGATTGCTGCTTATTTCGGGGAGACAATAACAAAGATTTGGATTTTTGTCCGGTGTGTAATACGAGTAGATGGAAAGACAGTAACACGCCGGGGAAGAAAGTTCTTAAGAAGGTGTTGTGTTACTTTCCGATCATTCCTAGACTACAACGTTTGTACAAGTCTAGTCACACTGCAAAGGATATGATTTGGCATGCTACTGGAAAGTGTACGGAGCCCGGTAAGATGCAACACCCGGTTGATGGTGGAGCATGGAAGAAATTTGACACCAAGTATCCAGATTTTGCAAAAGAACCAAGAAATGTTCGACTAGGGTTGGCTGCTGATGGTTTCAATCCGTTTGGCAACCTTAGTCAGGCCTACAGCATGTGGCCGGTGATATTGACAACATACAATCTGCCTCCGTGGTTATGTATGAAAGAGAGTTCTTTTATGCTGACGTTGTTAATTCCTGGCCCTAAATCCCCGGGTAAGGACATTGATGTTTACTTGAGGCCTTTGATTGAGGACCTGAAGGATTTATGGGACCGGAAAGGTGTCGAGACTATAGATGTTGCTTCAGGCCAGAAGTTCAATATGAGAGCGATGGTTTTATGGACCATCAATGATTTTCCTGCTCGAAGTAGTTTGTCTGGGTGGAGTGGGCAAGGTTACAAGGCATGCCCTACATGTAATAAAGACACTCCATCTGTTCGTGTGTTAGGTAAAACAGCTTATGTTGGCCACAGAAGATTCTTAAAGAAGCCCCATAAATGGAGGCGTTCACTTGAATTCAATGGCCAAACCGATAACACAAATCCTCCTGAAGAATTTGGCCGGGATGTAATCCTGGCTCAACTTGATAGATTGCCAACGCGTGTGAAGGGTAAACATCCGAGTTATGGGGGTGTGAAGATAAAACGCAATGTTCATGTCGAGCTTAACTGGACTAAACGGTCTATTTTTTACGAGCTTGAGTATTGGTCTTTTCTTTCACTAAGACACAATTTAGACATCATGCATATCGAAAAAAATGTGTTGGAGGCCATCTTGAACACTTTGTTAATGAATGATAAATTTAAAGACACCGCCAAGGCAAGACAAGACTTGCAAATGTTGGGCATTCGAAGTGGCTTGTGGCTCGGCCAAACCAAAAACGGGAAGTGCTTGAAGCCTCAGGCTGCGTATTCTTTCACACCAGAGAACCGGGGAAAATTTTGTCAGTACATCAAAGGAGTTAAACTACCAGATGGGTTCGGATCATGCTTCAAGCACAAAGTGACCGATAATGATACCAATATAAAGGGCCTGAAGTCTCATGACTGTCATATAATGATGCAACGTTTACTTCCTTACGGACTTCAAAATTACTTGCCCGATAAGATTGCAAAACCAATAATCGAGCTATGTTCCTTCTTTAAGCAAATCTGCTCTGCAACTTTGATGGAGGATGACATGTTGAAAGCTCAGATAAAGGTGGTCGATATTTTGTGCGAGCTTGAGCTCATATACCCTCCTGCTCTCTTTGACATTATGGTTCACTTGGTTATCCATTTACCTATAGAGGCTCTTGAAGGCGGGCCTATTCGCCCCCGGTGGATGTATCCATTTGAAAGATACATGAAGAAGCTAAAAGGTTATGTTCGAAATAAAGCTAAGCCGGAAGGTTCGATTGCGGAGGGTTATGTTGCTGAAGAAGCATTGACTTTCAGTTCTCATTATTTTCGGGATGTTACCACGAAATTTAATCGTCTCGACCGTAATGTGGACCCCCCTCCCCCAACATGTCGGTTTCAGGTGTTTCGATCGGTATGTAAACCGATTGGTTTACGGTCATTTATTTGGTTTGATGCCCAAAAATTTACGGTTTGTACTTCACAACAGTCCTGAGATCGACACGTACCGGTCCCAGTTCAAGAGGTACGCGTTTTTTTATTTTCAAACTTCTTTTTCTTAACTTACCATTTCGACGACTTATTCTAATACCATGAACGTTTTTCAGTTTATTTCCTAACAAAGACATGCAAGAAGAATTCCCCGACTGGTTTGGGTCGCAGGTAAACTTAAGACTTATTTTGTGTACTTAACTGTAAAAATAACAATATCATATTTTGTGTTCTCTATCTAATCCTATCTTCTTCATAGATCCGTCAACGTCACGTAGACAATGACCAAGACCCAGAGGTTAGCGAAACCAGCGAGTTATTCGCTTTGGCTAATGGACCATCATGGACTCCAATCTCAGTAAACTCTTGCGTAGTCAACGGTGTGAGGTATGTCGTGCACAGCCGCGATGAACGTCGCACAACTCAAAACAGCGGCATTTGTTCGCCTGGCCCTGACGGAGAAATGTATTATGGTCAGCTTCAAGAAATCCTCGAGTTTAAGTATTTGTTGTTCAAAGTTGCGTTGTTCCGAGTTAAGTGGTTCGACACTAGCAACAAAGGACATAAAGTCAAAAAACTTGTCTTTAGAAACAACATGACACAAATCGTCGACTGCAGTCGTGAGGCATTTAAAGATGACCAATACATTCTCGTAACACAAGTCAAACAAGTCTTCTACCTTGAAGATACGACCAAACCCCACCGGAAGGTCGTCGAACATGTTAATCATAAAAAGTTTTCCGACGGGGGTGTCATGTGGTAGAGGACGATCCTGAGATTACAGCGGGCTGAGTGGGATAAGTACATTCAGTTTTGGAATAATCCCAAGAACCTTGCTCGAGCCGCTCAAAATCGGCTAAACCGGCAAAAGAGCCTGGTCGTATCTCGACAGGGATCCCGGTCGCTGGCTCGCCTTCGAGATGAGATGGTAATAAACATTATAATTATTTTACATGCATATATACATATATATCTGATTATACGCTTTGGTGTGTTGTGATTTGTCGTTTTTAATTAGTTTCATCTTATATGCGTGTGTATGTACAGAGGCAGGCCTCAGACACGAAGGAGTACCCTTCACTCATTGACACCTTCTGGCGAACACATACTGTTGACGGGGTATTCCCTAACAATGAGGACCGCGCATATATGTAAGTTTTGTTTCAAACACACTTTAATGAATTATCGAGAAATAATGTAGCAACCCGACTAATATATTTACTATCTTGTGTTTTTGTCACTACATAGGAGGAGATGAAAAGGCTTGAGGCTACGGGTGAGTACACGGAGGATGAGATCAATGCGTTGGCAAGAGGGGGTAAGCTTCGTGGGCACATTCCTGGTGTGGGTCGGGTAGTGTCATCACGGGCCACATCCAGGCCAAGTATGCCCGCCCCCGACAAGTCGTTCAAGAGCATGCAGAGAAAGGTAAACTTTATGATGAGTATTTTCAGAAGCGACGACAAATACTCGGATATGTTTAAGGAGTTTGAGTCGGGTGGTGCTAGCGGGAGTGGCGGGTGTGGTGATGACGAGGAGAGTGGCGATCATGAGGATGGCGAGGATCAGAATGACGACGACGACGACGAGAGGTAGTTGTGTTATATATTATTAGTATGCTACATCGGTACTTTAGGTTCATCTTGGCGACATTTAAACACTTGTTTCCCTATCTATCATGTTGAATATATACTTGTAAGCCATGTTTATGATAGGAAGCAACGTTTGTAGACTTATTCGGATTTTGGACGATTTAGCTTTATTATCTTTCGGTTTTGGTAAAAGTTGTGATGTATTTGTAGGTGCGTTGATCCGTTATATAGTATTTGTGTTTTGGTACAAGTTGTGGTGAGTCTATACAGGTTTTGGTACAGGTTTGATATTTGGTAAAATTTTTCCGGGAAAAATCTGGGAAATGCCTGCTGTGCAGGCTGCACAAAAAAAAAATTGCAGATTTTTCCCAGCGACTTGTCGCCGGGGATACTACCACTAAACGTTGACAAGTCAACGAAAAAACACAGTTCCCCAGCGACTTGTCGCCGGGGATTACTATGCTTATTCGTTGATTGTCAATGATAAACATGTTTCCCCAGCGACAAGTCGTGGGGAAACTGTGTGTTTTTTCGTTGACTTGTCAACGTTTAGTGCTAATTACTTTAGCATAACCCGAATATTCCTCAGCGACATGTCGCTGGGGATACGAATGCCACCGTGGCACTACTTCTTTGACTGAAAAATGAGTGGGACCCACATCGTCGCCGGGGATTATCGCTGGGGATACAATCCCTGTCGAGGCTTCCCCAGCGAAGATTCTCCAGCGACAAATCATTGGGGAAAAGAAATCCCCAGCGACATGTCGCTTGGGAAAGTGTCGAAATGTCGATGGGGAATAGGGTAAATGTTGTAGTGACAGTACTCGTGTCTGGTCATTATCCGTGTGGCCTCTGTCTGTAACGAAGTCAAAATGAAACTACAACCCCAAATGTTTGATATTACGTAATATTTGGCATCATTGCGAATATGCAAAGTCTAAAACAACAAGTCAACAACAAAATGTAGATGAAAATTAAGAAGTTACGTATTTGTTTCAAAACCATTCTTGCTAATTATATTGTATCCTTTTTAGAAATGATTGAAGTTCTCTTATGTTCAATTCGAATATGAGAAGTAATATTGAGATTTATGTGAGTGGAGAAAGAAAAAAAGAAAAATAAATCTATTATAGGACTTTTATTTGGTAAAAAATAAACTTTCTTTTATAACAAAAATAACATGACCTCTCATGTTCCAATAGAATATGAGAAGATCTCAATCAAAAAAAAAAAAAAAATGTTGATGAAAACAAATAATTTGAGATTTATCTTAGAATATGTACATTTTATGAGAAAAAATGGTTGTGATTATGGTTTAACTCATATCGTTAAATTTAAACTAATAAGACCATAACAAGACCGCAACAGCCCCTTCACATCAGTGTTAACTCAGCAATCTCTCTCCTAGACCAAACATAGACCAAATGCTCGTAGTAAGGGGACCGCACTCACAACAAAAAACATACCCCACAAAATTAAATATAAAAAAATCTCACACACACAAACCGTCTCAATTTTTTCGGTCCACTGACAGACCGAAACTTTCATTCTTTTGGTAGGGGAGGCATTTGTTATGGTACTTGTAGAGGAGGGGACGCATCTTGAATGGGTAGACCGACCATTTCATTTGGTCACATTACATTTCTTAGAAAAGTGAAAATGCTATAAAAGAGAGGCAAGACAATCTAATGGGACACGTAAATTCATAAAACTAGCTAGTCAATCGGACGGGCCTTAGATATAATAAATTATTTTATAATACTATTACCGGTATTAGATTCACTAGTATAGTAAAATTTTCTATTCATGCTATGTTGAAATTCACATTCTGTCAATTGTGAATATGTTAGTAGTTTCAAACCTGAATGAAACAAACCAAGATATTTCTAGGTATAAGGAAACATGCTAATAAGGGTTAGTGATACATATTTGCATCGTCTCATAAAACTTGTCGTTTCGATATACGCATACCCAACTTGTAGTCTTGTACGTATCCATACCATGACTCAGCTGGGAGCTAGGGTATCCGTGTATGTATAACTAAGTTTAGATAATAATTACTTCATCCGTTTTTAAAATAAATGTTCTGTTTTAATTTTCGAAATCTTTCTTTTTTAACTTTGATTTTAAATATTTTTGTTTGTGTTATATAATACTTGGTGAAAATTGTATAAATGAAAATATATTTAAAATTCAATTCATTCATATATTATGCATTAAGTATTATAACAAAAATATAAAAAAAATGTTAAAGTTAAAGTTGAAAAGAAAATGACTTTAAAAAACGTGACATTTATTCTAGGACAAATGTAGTACTCGTAATTCACAAAAATCATTTGTAGTGCACACGTTATACATTTTTTGTTGTTACATATTTTTTGTTGCAAATTTCTTGAACCTATTAACATATACGAGTACCTATCATCTTACCAACTTTTATACCTTATAGAAAAGAATTGTATATTCTGCGTTTTGCATGCATACCGCCAGAGGCGGACCCAGGAAAATAAGATGCGGGGGGCAATTTTTTTTTTTTTTTTTTTTTTTTTAATAGCAACAAAATGCGGAAGAAAAAAGTATGATCGAAATGATAAACGAGTATTTTTACTTGGAGATGAATAATTTATAAGTTTGAGAATGTTAAATGTTGGTTCTTAGCATGTAGGTGTGGGGCAATTTAAATATTGGTTGGGGGCACTTTCGAAAAAAGGTCAAAATTAAATAAATCTTAGCCTTTTTGACACTAATATTTTGGTTTTTGAATTCATGTGCTACAATGCAAATATGGCAATATCTTTGACATTATTAAGCGACTTTTATTTTCGAACAACCCGACATGACTGTTGAAGCAATTTCCTGCAATCACTCTAGACAAACAAAGAGGGCCTACCGGCTGAACTCAGCAAGGGTTCTTCCGGGAGGCTTGGGCGCTGATCCCTTCGGCTATTGGAGGACTTCCGGGTATCTGCACACAACAGCACACGTTACGCTCGCCCCGGGTGTTATCCCAGGACCCACCTCCGGTGTGAGAGTAAGTATTTGGTATTCCGAAAGGGCAGTCAACTGTGATGAGAAGTAAATGTGAGTAAAAACGTTAGTTGAGAGCAGTAAATGAGTCGAGTATTTATAGTACTCGGCCTCGATACCTGGAATGGCGGCGCCGGATTTTCAGGAAACATGTCCCCGACATAATCCCGTAAATCCTGAGGCGGCGGCGGCAGTGTCTGCAGCTGCCATCTGTATAAGAGGAGATGTCACTTGTCCCATGCTTGAAACCTGTTCAATCCGGACGGCCTTGGGGTCGTCCGGATCACTCCGGAGGTCCTTGTTCCGTCCGGCCAACCGAGAGATCCGGTCCGTCCGGACATATACGTCAACATGTCCCCCAGTATCATAATATGGTGAGAACGGACGCAGGCATACCGGATGAACTGCGCCCCAGACTACCCCCATCGGACATGACGATGGACCGTCTGCCGAGAGATGTCATCGGCTTGTATCTGGAGTATTTTTACGAGGGAGGCCTTAGCGTGCCCTTCTCTACTTTTTTGCTGGGCGTCATCAGGTATTTTAAAGTGCACATCTCTCAAATGGTTCCGTTGGGTGTACATCGTGCTACACTCTTCGAGGTGTACTGTCGGAGTTTGGACATTGTTCCCACCACTCCGCTCTTCCGGGCTTTCTATAAGTTAAGCAAGCAGGGCCACTGGTTTTCCTTCGAGAAACGAGGCGGGAAGGGGAAGTGGGTTTGTTTCCGAGAGATTCTAACCGGGTTGAAGGGCTGGAAAAATAATTTTTTCCTGATAGATAGGCGGGCGATCCCTTTCGCCATGCCTTGGAGGCATCATGACTCTGACATTTCGGATCCCTATCCGGACGGTGAGTTTACCATCGCGGATGCCGAGAAGCTAGCCGCCAACATAATCGATCTCATTCCGATTCCGAAAGGCTTTCTTTATTCTTTGGGGTTAACTTCTCACTGGGAGCATTCAGGCTTCCGAGCCGTTCTTGAGGACGCTGAGGGCAGAGGTATATCCTTCTACCCTTTCCCTTTAGCCGATTCGTGTCATGTATACTTGTATTTAACCGCTTCGCTTTCTCTTTTTGTAGTCGTGCCAATGTCCGAGTATTTGATCAACCCTGATGCCCGCCAGGACACTTCCATGGTGAGAGGTGAGGAGTATGCCGAGGGGGAGCGTCGTGAACTGTTTGTGACCCTACCGGCTACGTCAAATGCCGACATACCTGAACTGACGGTAGAGGAAGAGGAGGTTGAGAGGGCCAACAGTCGGGTTGTCGCGGCAAAGCTTAGAAAGCAGAGGCAAGCCGCCACCCGGCGAGCTTTGCAGGCCGAAAGGCGTGCTGAACGTGGTGAGGGAGCGGCGGAGCGACCCGAGCGGTCAAGAGAAGGAGGACGGCGAGGACTCCCGTGGAGGATCCAGAGTCTGATTCGCCGGATGTTGAGGTCATCCCCAACCCTTCCCCCATCCGTTCTATTCGACCGGAAGATATTGGACCCCGTCCGGAAGGGGCAGGTTTTACCGAAGGGAGTTCCCGCGCTGGTAAGCTGTTCGACTATTTCTCTTGTGTTATTTATTTCTTTTCATTTCTTTGATTATGACGCCTTGTTCCTTTCAGGGGTTGCTCCCGTGGCCGCTTCTGGTCGCGGTAAAATTAAAGCCATGGCCGAAGGTGATCCGGCGGCGCTGTTCGTTCCGGAGTGGTCGGTCAAGAGGGGAGACCGCTTGAACTCCTCGGCTGTCTGCAGGGATCTGATGTCGAACCTACCCACCCCTCGCGAAGAGATTCATTTTCAAAGTTTGGGTGATCCGGCGGCTATCCGAAGGGGCTGGGTGTTATTAGGTCGAGGGGCGACGGCTCAAGCGGAAATTCTGGGCCTGCATGAGGTCCTCCTTAAAGAATTTCAACAGCTACGCAGTGCTCATGCGGAGTGTGAAAGCGCAGCTCAAGAGGCGGAGGAGCTTCGGCAGCTAAAACGTGAGCACGCGGGTTGTATGGTAAGGGAGTCGGACTTAAAAATTCGGCTCTCTCAGCTGGAAAAAGTAAGGGATGAAGGGAGGAAAGCTTCCTCCGAACGGGTCAGAGCCCTGGAGGTTGAGTTGGAGGATGTTAAAGGTAAACTTGTTGCCGAGAAAGAGGCCAGCACCGAACTGTACAAAGAAATGATGGACATAGCTGTAAAGCTAGGCCAGACGGAAGTCGAGCGTCACAAACTTGTAAAAGAATTCCTTCCGGAAATGGTTCGTCGGCTTCTGAATAGCCACGAATATAAACAACGCTTGGCCGAGCCTTTCAGCTTGTCTTCTCAATCTGGGTTCTTGGAAGCTATCTCCGTTGATCGCAATCCGGAGGATGTGGCCGAGATTGCGGCCGGGGTAGATGATTTGGATCTGGAAGCTGAGGCGAAACTTGACCCTTTGTATGATGGTCTCTTCTCTGTAGAATATCCGTATGTATTGAAAGTTAGCGATGCTGCGGATATGTCTCTTCCGGAGATAATGGATCTGTTCCCCGACCCTGCTCCCAATGATTCCTCTGGCGGTCCTTCGTCTTGACCTGGAAACTTTTGACTGCAAGGCCTCTAGACCGTTAGATTGATTTGTGAACTGTTAATATATATATATATATATATATATATATATATATATATATATATTATATATATATATATATATATATATATATATATATATATATTTTGCAAATGTAATGATCAATCGGTTGCGCAACTGTTAGCGCTTTTTGTCTGTTTAAGAAATGATGTAATGCCTTTTGATTCGTTGCAAGCTGTTGACACTTTATGTGTATTTCGCTCGTATTATTTCATGTGTCCTTTGCTGACTTGCCTTTTCTTTTGGTTGCATGACCCTTTCCTTCCCGAACACTGACCACAAAATCTCCGGAGGGCACGAACCTCTCGGAGGGGTCACTTTTCACTTGCGTCCCAAATATTACAGATGGTTCAGCCTTTCCGCCAGGATTATGGCAACCCCTTTCCTGGGTATCAACCATCTTTGAACATTGACCACACACTCCCCGGAGGGCGTGAACCTCTCGGGGGGGCCATTTTCTAATTATGTTCAGAAACAAGGAACATTGATCACTGATCTCCGGAGGGCACGAACCTCTCGGAGGGATCACTTTCTACTTATGTTCGAAATAGAAACAAGGAACATTGATCACTGATCTCCGGAGGGCACGAACCTCTCGGAGGGATCACTTTCTACTTATGTTCGAAATATTACAGATGGTTCAGCCTTTCCGCCAGGATTATGGCAACCCCTTTTCTGGGTATCAACCATCTTTGAACATTGACCACACACTCCCCGGAGGGCGTGAACCTCTCGGGGGGGGGGGGCATTTTCTAATTATGTTCAGAAACAAGGAACATTGATCACTGATCTCCGGAGGGCACGAACCTCTCGGAGGGATCACTTTCTACTTATGTTCGAAATATTACAGATGGTTCAGCCTTTCCGCCAGGATTATGGCAACCCCTTTTCTGGGTATCAACCATCTTTGAACATTGACCACACACTCCCCGGAGGGCGTGAACCTCTCGGGGGGGGGGGGCATTTTCTAATTATGTTCAGAAACAATGAATAATGTAAAAAGTCCAAAACGTAACATAAAAGCTTCCCCACAACTGAAATAACTGCGATTGTCATTAATATCAGTCAAATAGCCCCTTTCGGGAGCTTACATTAGACATATTTAGTCATTTACAAAAAACATTTTCTAAGGTTAACAGCATGCCAAGTTCGGGGCACCTCCTTTTCTTCCATCGTTTCCAATTTATAGGATCCAGTTTGGTATGCTTCCACAACTCGGTAAGGCCTTTCCCAATTTGGCCCTAACTTTCCTTGATTCTCCACCCTGCTAGCCTCATTCCTTCGGTATACAAAATCACCTACCTTTCATAGTTAATGATTTTTCGTTTCACACGTTAGTTAGAGTGAAACAAGTTATAGCTGGAATGGAATGAATAATCAGGTGTTCATAGCAAAAAAAAAAAAAAAAAAAATTATTTCATGCGTGTGTATATTTTCGTACTTACCTTGAACGATTCGAGATGGACCCTTCGGTTGTAATATTGCTCAATCTTCTTTTTGTACTTCGCCTCTCGTATGGCAGCCATTTCCCTTCGTTCCTGTAGGAGGTCGAGATTCAGGAAGATCTCCTCGTCGTTTTCTTTTTCATTGACTTTCATAGTTCGAAAAGTTGGCATCCCTATCTCCGCCGGTATGACCGCTTCGCTACCATAAGTAAGACTGAATGGTGTTTCCCCGTTGCTTGTTTTTAGTGATGTGCGGTGCGCCCATAGGACGTTCGGCAGCTCATCCACCCATCTGGCTCTTTCCCTCTCGAGCCTCGACTTGAACCCTTTCATCAAACTTTTGTTCGCTCCTTCCACCAATCCGTTGGCCTGAGCATGTGCCACAGCCGTGTTTACCTGAGTTATGTTCAGTCGTTCGCACCAACTTTTGAAAGGGTCATGGATGAAATTGCTTCCATTGTCCGTCACGATCACCTTGGGCAGACCGAATCTGCAGACTATGTTTTCCCAAACGAACTTCTTTACTTCCTTCCCGGTCGTGCTGACCAGCGGCTTGGCCTCTATCCATTTGGTGAAGTAGTCAATGGCCACAATGACGAATTTGATTTTTCCCGGGGCCTCCGGCAGGGGACCCAAAACGTCCATCCCCCATTGGTAGAAGGGCCAAGGGGCCTGATGAAGCGAAAAGTGTACCGCTTTTAGGGGGTCATTTAAGCCCTAAATCGTATTTATTTGATCAAATATTGCCCTAAATCGTTCCTTTTTGTCATTTTAGGTACTTTTGAGAAGAAATCTGGAAAAGGAAGCATTTTGGACGTTTTTGGAGCATAAAAGTGAAGAAAACGACAAAGTCTCAAAATCGGCTGAAACGTACCTCTGACGGCGTCAGGGATTGCCCTTGACGGCGTCATGGCTTGGCAAAAAAGGTGGACATGAAAAAATACACATGATAAGCCAGAGAATTTTTGCATGAAAAATCTGACGGCGTCACCCTTTGAAGTGATCAAGGTCGTCACGGTTTAAGCTAAAGAGGGACGGCGTCAAGCTCATTTCTGACGGCGTCAAGCTTTGATAAGCCAGAGCGGATTTTGGAGGTCTAAAGAGGGACGGCGTCAGGAAGGCCATCCGGGAACTCTAAAAGCGGCGAGGTGACGGCGTCAGGATCTACAACGTGACGCCGTCAGCCCTTAAACTCTATACATAGTTTTGCAATTTTTTGTCATTAGTGTGGAACTTATTGTGTGTAACTTTGGAGGAGAAACCCTAAGACGAATTTCTGCCATTTTTAAGGGTTTTCATACCCTTGGATCTCCCATGTTTAATTGAAGATAAGTGATTATTTAATCATTCAATATGTCTATGTGTTGTTTGATTACATCTTGTTCTTGTCTTTTGATTAACATGCTAGGCTAGATTTATCTTGTGTTTGCTTAGATCTAATGAAACCTAGCTATTGATTATTGGTTATTAGTGTGTTATTAGTTGTATTGGATGATTGTTCATCGATGTTAGGCTTAAGAAAACTGGCTAACTTGCTATACGGTAACTTGCTTGAACGTCTTAAGAAACATGAACCAATGCGTACTAAGGTTTTTATGGTTGTATTTAATGCATGAGCGAATTCTAGTGATCCCATGTTAGGAGCTTCTTAGCCGGCTCGACATAGGAGTGAAGTAGGAGCTCATAGAGTTGGGGAAGTACGTACGCCACCCCACGATTGGTATTAAGGAATACACCCGTCATCCACGCAATTAATACACACTAATCAACCGGTAAAAGATAGTTAGGGAGTAAGGAAATCTAAGTAAACACATTTCTCTCCACATAAGTTTCACAACTCTTTTCATTTTTAGTTATTTTATTTTATTTGCATTCGTAGTAATTTGGGTTAGTTGACTAGCAAACTAATTCCGCCCATTCCTTTAAACCCGAGATTTTACTTGCTTTCATAAAAAATATAAAAATACAAAAAGAATCTTCCCTCACCCTTAGACCTATTAAAGTAGTTTTTCATACCTAACGAACACTATTCCCTGTGGAGAACGATCAATCCCCGTACTTACCACTACACTATACTACACCGGTCAGGTACACTGCCTGGTGTGGTTGTAAGCCTATTGAGATCCCTCGAGAGGTAAAACCTACTGCGAGGGTGCAATCCCACGCATCAAGTTTTTGGCGCCGCTGCCGGGGAATAGTTATTGTTTAGGTTGAATTTTTATTTTATAGGTCTACTCACTAGATTCCTTTCCAGTGAGATTTTTATTTTATTTTTCTAGGTTTTCTTTAGTCTATCTTTTTTCTTCGTTTCTTTGTTCGTAACCATTACCATCCGACATCATGGAAGGTGGTAATATCCTTGATCCCAACAACCCACCACCACAACAACCACCACCACCTCCTAGAGCCCGTACTTTTGGAGACTACTCCCGTCCTAGCCACCACGGCTATCGAAACACCATTGAGCTCACTCAAGGAGCCAATGTCACTCCCTTGCGATCCGACACCATCCGGTTGGTGCAAAGCGGATGCGCATTCCATGGACTTCGTTCTGAAGATCCTAATCAACATCTCAAGGACTTTCTCAAAATCGTTGATTCTATAGACCTTGATGTTGCCACTCGAGAGACGACCCGACTGCGTCTCTTTCAATTCTCTCTGCGGGACCAAGCTAGTCAATGGCTAGAACGTCTACCGCAGGATCCATCACCTCTTGGGATGATCTCACCACTCGTTTCCTTGCTCAGTTTTTCCCACCGGGAAGAACTACCAAGCTAAGGAATGATATCTTGATGTTCCAACAACGTCAAGGCGAAACCCTCTACGAGGCATGGACTCGATTCAAGGACTTACTCCAAAAAGTCCCTCACCATGGCATAGAAC
Organism: Artemisia tridentata subsp. tridentata; assembly: GCA_021014915.2. NCBI lineage: Eukaryota > Viridiplantae > Streptophyta > Magnoliopsida > Asterales > Asteraceae > Artemisia > Artemisia tridentata. The sequence goes on along the minus strand of CP139505.1, from coordinate 435,623,052 downwards.
TTTGGCTCCAAGTCCAAATCTTCTATGACCATATCAATCTCTCCACGAGGCAAACCATTGACCAATCGGCCGGTGGTAAGCTACGTGATCTAAGTGCGGAACAATCATGGGCTCTCCTAGAGGATCTTGCTCTTTATGACAACGAAAGTTGGAGTGATCCCCGTGATTTGAATAAAACGGTCAAGGCAATATCTTTGCCTTCGAACAATTCAAGCACTTCCGACCGTAGGATCATAGAACTTGAAGACCAAGTCAAGTTTCTCATGAAATCCTACGAGGCTCCTAAACCTTCAAGCCAAGTGAACAAAATCACTTCTTCATGTGAATTATGTAGTGGTCCCCACGACACTCGTGATTGCATGGAACTCCCCGAACAAGCTTTTGTGGACTACGCATCCTCGCGTACCGACGGAGCGGGAGACAAGTGGTACACTTTCAAACCCGAGCCAAACCCCTACGGTGATTCATACAACCCCTCATGGAAAAATCACCCAAACCTTAGGTGGAAGCAAAACCAAAACGCACAACAAACCAATTCTTCCAACCCACCTAATCGTTTCCAATCAAGCGGTTCCAACTCGAACCGTACTTTCAACAACAATCCTTCCGGCAATGGTAGTACCAATAACTTTGAAGGATTGATGTCCCAATTTATGGCATCTCAAGAAGCTCGGATAGCTAAGTTTGAATCCGAATTCAATCAACAACAAACGGAGATGACCAATAAAATTGACAACTTATTGAAAGCCCTCAATAACCAAGTGCTATCACCTCCACATAAGGACGCTAGGAACACAAATAGCGGACCCCAAGTAAAAGACCCCTCTTCATCCAAACATGTCCACTTCGTCAACATTGTCACTATCAAACCGATTGATAGGAATGAAGATAATAGTGAACCTATGGATGAGGTTAAGAAAGTCGAGGTTGATAAGGAAGTTAGGACAAGTGAGATTGAAGAAGTAGATGATGATGAGGACTACTTCAATAGGCTACCCACTAAGGAAGAGCGCGCATATCATACAGACTTATTCGATGACCCCGAGACACCATACTTCCTAGGTAGACCAATTATAAAAATAGGCGACCCTTCTAATATCAACATACCATGCAACATCGGACATTTGCATGTGTGGAAAGCCTACATCGACCTTAGATCACCCATAAACATCATGACTAGAGCCCACTACAACTTGATAATGAAAAATCAACCTGGGTATAGGATGTTCCCTGACAAGGGTTGGATGAGTAACTTCACGGGAAGAGTTAAGGGATTACAGGTTTATGTAGGAAACTTCACCTATGTCACCGACTTTGTAATTGTAGAAGATATCCGCCCAATAGTCGATGCATCCTTAACTCAAGTGGTTTTTGGAAAACCATTTGTTGAGGTCTCTAGAATGACTTATGAACCTTCCTTAGGGATAGTTAGATTTAAGGATGAGACCGATGAGGTAAACTACCAAATGCCATATAAGATAGAACAATTCCAACACTTGTCAAATGTTGAGAAGGAGCTTAAGCAAGCGGTCTACTATAGGAATGATGAGGATAGAAATAAAGGAGTAGACTATGTTATGGAAAGGATATCCGGTTTCTACAAGGATTGTTTGAAATTAGGACCGGAGTATAAAACCGGAAATGAGAATGGCCTAGGAACCGTGACCAATGATGGAGTCACGTAATGTACGGTGACTTTGAGTCTAGCTACAAGACTCGTTAATAAAGAAAAGCGCTTCTTGGGAGGCAACCCAAGCTTTATTTGCTTTGAGTGTTTATTTCTTTGTTTGTTTGATTTTATTTGCTTCCGTATGTATGTTTAAGTTTTATTATTAATGATTCATGTTCAAAACTAAATTGTGAAAATGGTTTATCTTGTTTTTAACTTCGTCTTAACTACATATAAAGGTATTTTGCAAAAGATAAGTGTAAGGGAAATCCAAATCGGTTTATTAGAACACAAATGAACATGAATCGTAATAATAATAAATTAACATACATATTCGTATTTGTTTGAGTCAAATGCTTGTATCGAGTCATAATGATGTTTTGCAGGAATTCCAGGAAGTAAGGTATAGGTTTTTCCAGAAATTTTCCAGAAACTTAACATGAGAATTCTGTCAGATCATTTCTGACGGCGTCAGGAGTTACAACCTGACGGCGTCAGGGTTTAATTTTCTGAAAATTTTGAAAGTTTTGTTTTCATAAAAAGTTTTTATTAAATCTCTAACTTATAATCTCCAGGAATCTGCAAAACTATCATTCCACAAGCATTATATCCTTATATATAGATTTATCCCGCCGATGTTATGCAGGTTTTCGTGTTTGTTTTCTCAGGTTTAACAGGTTATTTTGGACAAGGAAATGTTTGTTGGATCAAGCTTATGGCGATGCATTAGCCTTGGAGCTTCTACATTCTCTTGGTAGAAGATCTAACCGTGTTACCACATTATCCACCGAGCGAATCAGGGGAGTATTTGATTTCATTCTTTTACCTTATTACTTTTATATCTTGTTATTTGAACATTGGGGACAATGTTAATCTTAAGTGTAAGGGGGGGTAAAGTACGATTAGAGAATACAATTGCACTTGATTTTTGTTTGTTTAATAGTAGATGTGTAATAAAACTAAGATAAATACCTGTTAGGGCAATTTTAGTGCCAAATTTAAAATTTTTTACAACATATAGGAGTGAAACTTTGATCTTAATGAGCGTCTCACGGATAGGAGTTATATGACTAGCACAAAAAACCGTACCACTAAAAAATTTTCCACCCCAAATATGTGAGGTTCGCCCCTAGAATTGGTAGGAAAAGCATTTATGCTATGATGTGAGTACCGGTAGCACTTAGATTCTAGAACTTACGTTAGGACCATTCCGAGGCCACAAGTAAGACTACATTCGTGTAGTTAGATTTACTACATGATAAGAGGCATTAGGATTAACCCATTGTTTTACACCTGTGTTTTTGTTATAATTACTTTGGCTACATTGGTCAAGTAATTCTCCCACACCCTTTGCGTTGTACTCATTTTTAGTACACGATACCCCTAGTACACCCCTCAGAGCCTATCTTTTCGTTTCGACCTTTAAGCATTTTACTTAAAGGAAGAATTTGTTTACACCCCACTAAAATGTACACCCAAATCGCCTTAGCCTACCTTGTATGCACTCATTTTTAGTGCATTATTGTGATAAAATTTGTTTAAACCCAAGTTAATTATCTAATTGATTACATGGTTGCTAAGTCGAGTCATATCCTTGTACATATTGTTTTGGGACGATTGGGACTCATGGGTAAAGTACTAGTGTAATGGAGTAATGGGGAAGAACAACATTATTACCCCCATATGTGCTAAATATTTTAAAAGTACTCTAAGTGTTTCGATTATCTTAATTCGAGTCATTAGAATAGTTATTTGTAAAGTTATGTAAAAGTTCAAGTGTAAGGGGAATGCAACGCCCCTATGATGTATTATTTTGGATGGTAGGGCAAGAGTGTATGAAAAAAAAAATCAAGAAAAATACAAAAAAAATGAGAAAAGAAAAGTAGAAAAAAAAACATACGGACTACCATCCCGTTTCATTTTATGTTTATTTTATGTTTTTGTTATTTTGTTTTTAGCTTAAGATTGAGTCGAGTCTTGGCTTAGCAACATTGTATAGTACATGTAATTGATCAAGATCTTTAACTCGCCACCAGTAAAATATCCCTTATCCAACAAAACCGTGTTTATCATATCCCTAAACCTCACGTTATAACCCGTTTAAAAGCCCTCTTTAATAGTTTATCTTAGGTGCTTACGCCTAGTGGAGGAGGTTTTTGATCCTTGCCCAAGCCTATGGTAATCTATTTGCTATGACAGGTAGTGAGAGATATTATCCGTTTTCATTTATGGGATTTATTTTGATGACACTTGAGAGATGTGAGTATCTAAACACTACTTGTGAGGTGCTTGTTTGTAATCTCCGTGCTTATTATGATTAAAATGGAACGACTATTTGTTGTAATTACTTTTATATTAGCGTTAGATGACCCCTAACTTGTATTTTGATTAGAATAAAAGCGCATTTGCTTGAGGACAAGCAAATCTCAAGTGTAAGGGTATTTGATGAAGCGAAAAGTGTACCGCTTTTAGGGGGTCATTTAAGCCCTAAATCGTATTTATTTGATCAAATATTGCCCTAAATCGTTCCTTTTGTCATTTTAGGTACTTTTGAGAAGAAATATGGAAAAGGAAGCATTTTGGACGTTTTTGGAGCATAAAAGTGAAGAAAACGACAAAGTCTCAATATCGGCTGAAAAGTACCTCTGACGGCGTCAGGGATTGCCCTTGACGGCGTCATGGCTTGGCAAAAAAGGTGGACATGAAAAAATACACATGATAAGCCAGAGAATTTTGCATGAAAAATCTGACGGCGTCACCCTTTGAAGTGATCAAGGTCGTCACGGTTTAAGCTAAAGAGGGACGGCGTCAAGCTCATTTCTGACGGCGTCAAGCTTTGATAAGCCAGAGCGGATTTTGGAGGTCTAAAGAGGGACGGCGTCAGGAAGGCCATCCGGGAACCCTAAAAGCGGCGAGGTGACGGCGTCAGGATCTACAATGTGACGCCGTCAGCCCTTAAACTCTATATATAGTTTTGCAATTTTTTGTCATTAGTGTGGAACTTATTGTGTGTAACTTTGGAGGAGAAACCCTAAGACGAATTTCTGCCATTTTTAAGGGTTTTCATACCCTTGGATCTCCCATGTTTAATTGAAGATAAGTGATTATTTAATCATTCAATATGTCTATGTGTTGTTTGATTACATCTTGTTCTTGTCTTTTGATTAACATGCTAGGCTAGATTTATCTTGTGTTTGCTTAGATCTAATGAAACCAAGCTATTGATTATTGGTTATTAGTGTGTTATTAGTTGTATTGGATGATTGTTCATCGATGTTAGGCTTAAGAAAACTGGCTAACTTCCTATACGGTAACTTGCTTGAACGTCTTAAGAAACATGAACCAATGCGTACTAAGGTTTTTATGGTTGTATTTAATGCATGAGCGAATTCTAGTGATCCCATGTTAGGAGCTTCTTAGCCGGCTCGACATAGGAGTGAAGTAGGAGCTCATAGAGTTGGGGAAGTACGTACGCCACCCCACGATTGGTATTAAGGAATACACCCGTCATCCACGCAATTAATACACACTAATCAACCGGTAAAAGATAGTTAGGGAGTAAGGAAATCTAAGTAAACACATTTCTCTCCACATAAGTTTCACAACTCTTTTCATTTTCAGTTATCTTATTTTATTTGCATTCGTAGTAATTTGGGTTAGTTGACTAGCAACTAATTCCGCCCATTCCTTTAAACCCGAGATTTTACTTGCTTTCATAAAAAATATAAAAATACAAAAAGAATCTTCCCTCACCCTTAGACCTATTAAAGTAGTTTTTCATACCTAACGAACACTATTCCCTGTGGAGAACGATCAATCCCCCGTACTTACCACTACACTATACTACATCGGTCAGGTGCACTGCCTGGTGGGGTTGTAAGCCTCTTGAGATCCCTCGAGAGGTAAAACCTACTGCGATGGCGCAATCCCACGCATCAGGGCCATTATTGAAGTTAAAACAGTTTTGGGGAGCCTCGGAACGGGCGCGTGTATTTGACAAGAATCACATTTCCGAATCACTTCTCTAGTATCTCTGTGCATGGTGGGCCAGTAATACCCTTGCCGCATTAGCTTTGCCACTACGGATCGTGGTCCGGAGTGCATTCCGCATGCTCCTTCATGTACCTCCCGGATAACATAGTTGGCTTGAAGTGGTCCAACGCATCTTAGCATCGGACCTAAATAGGATTTTTTGAAAAGCACATCGTCCACCATGGTATACTGATTTATTTTCATCCGAAGAGATCGAGCTTCGTTTTGGTCTTCCGGCCAGATGCCCTCTTGCTTGCACCGGATGATCGGGGTCATCCAGTTTTCCCCCTCTTCTTCCACAATTGCGTTGACTACTTCCTCTTCCGTTGATGGTGATGCGTGGTTTTGCAACCATACAACAGGTTTTACCTCTCAAGGGATCTCAAGAGGCTTACAACCCCACCAGGCAGTGTACCTGACCGATGTAGTATAGTGTAGTGGTAAGTACGGGGGATTGATCGTTCTCCACAGGGAATAGTGTTCGTTAGGTATAAAAAATTACACTAATAGGTCTAAGGATGAGAGAAGATTCTTTTTATGTTTTTATATTTTATAGAAAGCAAGTAAAATTTCGGGTTTGAAGGAGTGAGCGGAATTAGTTGCTAGTCAACTAACCCAAATTACTACGAATGCAAATAAAATAAAATAACAGAAAATGAAAAGTTGGTGAAAACTTATATAGAGAGAAATGTGTTTACTTAGATTTCCTTACTCCCTAACTATCTTTTACCGGTTGATTAGTGTGTATTAGTTGCGTGGATGACGGGTGTATTCCTTAATACCAATCGTGGGGTGGCGTACGTACTTCCCCAACTCTACAAGCTCCTACTTCACTCTTATGTCGAGCCGGCTAGGAAGCTCCTAACATGGGATCACTAGAATTCGCTTGTGCATTAAATACAACCATAAAAACCTTTAGTACGCATTGGTTCATGTTTCTTAAGACGTTCAAGCAAGTTACCGAATAGGAAGTTAGCCAGTTTTCTTAAGCCTAACATAGATGAACAATCATCCAATACAACTAATAACACACTAATAACCAATAATCAATAGCTAGGTTTCATTAGATCTAAGCAAACACAAGATAAATCTAGCCTAACATGTTAAACAAAAGACAAGAACAAGATAAAATCAAACAACACATAGACATATTGAATGATTAATTGATAACTTATCTTCAATGTAACATGGAAGATCTCAAGGCAAAAAGCCTTGAAAGAGCTGCCAAATTCGTCTTAGGGTTTTCACACACAAAATTCCTCAATAAGTTCCACCCTAACGACAAAAAATTAGAGAAACTATATATAGACTTTCAGATCTGACGGCGTCACATTATGGATTGTGACGCCGTCACCTCGCCGCTTTTAGGGTTCCCGGATGACCTTCTTGACGCCGTCCCTATTTAGCTCTCCAAAATCCGTTCTGGCTTATCAAGGCTTGACGCCGTCAGACTATATACGTGACGCCGTCCCTCTTTGAATTATAACGTGACGACCTTGATCAAATTAAAGGGTGACGCCGTCAGAATTCCCATGCAATTTTCACTGGCTTATCATGAGTAAATTTCACATCCACCACTTTTGCCAAGCCATGACGCCGTCCAGGGATAATCCTGACGCCGTCAAAGGTAACTTTTAGCATGATTTTGAGACTTTGTCGTTTTCTTCACTTTTATGCTCCAAAAACGTCCAAAATGCTTCCTTTTCCAGATTTCTCCTCAAAAGTACCTAAAATGACAAAAGGAACGATTTAGGGCAATATTTGATCAAATAAATACGATTTAGGGCTTAAATGACCCCTTAAAAGCGGTACACTTTTCGCTTCATCAAATACCCTTACACTTGAGATTTGCTTGTCCTCAAGCAAATGCGCTTTTATTCTAATCAAAATACAAGTTAGGGGTCATTTAATGCTAACATAAAAGTAATTACAACAAATAATCGTTCCACTTTAATCATAATAAGCACGGAGATTACAAACTAGCACCTCACAAGTAGTGTTTAGATACTCACATCTCTCAAGTGTCACCAAAATAAATCTCATAAATGAAAACGGAAAATATCTCTCACTACCTGTCATAGCAAATAGATTACCATAGGCTTGGGAAAGGATCGAAAACCTCCTCCACTAGGCGTAAGCACCTAAGATAAACTATCAAAGAGGGCTTTTACATGGGTTATAACGTTAGGTGTAGGGATATGATAAACACGGATTTGTTGGATAAAGGGATATTTTACTGGTGGCGAGTTAAAGATCTTGAATAATTACATGTACTATACAATGTTGCTAAGCCAAGACTCGACTCAATTTAAGCTAATGAAAGAAAATAACAAAAACATAAAATAAACATAAAATGAAACGGGATGGTAGTCCGTATGTTTTTTTCTATTTTTCTTTTTCTCATTTCATTTTTTTTTTGTATTTTTCTTGATTTTTTTGATTTTTTTTTTTTTTTTTTTTTTTTTTTTTTTTTTTTTTTTTTTTTTTTTTTTGCATACACTTTTGCCCTACCATCCAAAATAATATATCATAGGGGTATTGCACCCCCTTACACTTGAACTTTTACATAACTTTACAAATAACTATTCTAATGACTCGAATTAAGATAATTAAAACACTTGGAGTACTTTTTTTTTTTTTTTTTTTTTTAAATATTTAGCACATATGGGGGTAATAATGTTGTTCTTCCCCATTACTCCATTACACTAGTACTTTACCCATGAGTCCCAATCGTCCCAAAACAATATGTACAAGGATATGACTCGACTTAGCAACCATGTAATCAACTAGATAATTAACTTGGGTTTAAACAAATGTTGTCACAATAATGCACTAAAAATGAGTGCATACAAGGTAGGCTAAGGCGATTTGGGTGTACATTTAAGTGGGGTGTAACAAATTCTTCCTTTAAGTAAAATGCTTAAAGGTCGAAACGAAAAGATAGGCTCTGAGGGGTGTACTAGGGGTATCGTGTACTAAAAATGAGTACAACGCAAAGGGTGTGGGAGAATTACTTGACCAATGTAGCCAATGTAATTATAACAAAAACACAGGTGTAAAAGAATGGGTTAATCCTAATGCCTCTTATCATGTAGTAAATCTAACTACACGAATGTAGTCTCACTTGTGGCCTCGGAATGGTCCTAACGCAAGTTCTAGAACCTAAGTGCTACCGGTACACACATCATAGCATAAATGCTTTTCCTACCAATTCTAGGGGCGAACCTCACATATTTGGGGGTGGAAAATTTTTTAGTGGTACGGTTTTTGTGCTAGTCATATAACTCCTATCCATGAGACGCTCATTAAGATCAAAGTTTCACTCCTATATGTTGTAAAAAAATTTAAATTTGGCACTAAAATTACCTTAACAAGTATTTCTCTCAGTTTTATTACACATCTACTATTAAACAAACAAAAATCAAGCGTAAGAGCATTCTCTAAAATCGTACTTTTACCCCCCCCCCCTTACACTTAGGATGAACATTGTCCCCAATGTTCAAATAACAAGATGTAAAAGCATAAAGTAAAAGAATGAAATCAAATACTCCCCTGATTCGCTCGGTGGATAATGAAGTTACACGGTTAAATCTTCTTCCAAAGTAATGTTGAAGCTCCATGACTAATGCATCGCCAAAAGCTTGATCCAAAAAACATTCCCTTGTCCAAAATAACCTGTTAAACCTGAGAAAACAAACACGAAAACCTGCATAACATCGGCGGGATAAACTCTATATATAAGGATATAATGCTTGTGGAATGATAATTTTGCAGATTCCTGGAGATTATAAGTTAGAGATTTAATAAAAACTTTTTATGAAAACAAAACTTTCAAAAATTTTCAGAAAATTAAATCTGACGCCGTCAGGTTGTAAAGCCTGACGCCGTCAGATATGATCTGACAGAATTCTCATGTTACGTTTCCGGAAAAATTTTGGAAAAAACTATACCTTACTTCCTGGAAATCCTGCAAAACATCATTATGACTCGATACAAGCATTTGACTCAAACAAATACTAATATGTATGTTCATTTAATATTATTACGATTCATGTTCATTTGTGTTCTAATAAACCGATTTAGATTTCCCTTACACTTAACTTTTGCAAAATACCTTTATATGTAGTTAAGACGAAGTTAAAAACAAAATAAAGCATTTTCACAAATTAATTTTTGAACATGAATCAATAATAATAATAATTAAACACACATACGGAAACAAATAAAATCAAACAAACAAATAAATAAACACACAAAGCAAATAAAGCTTGGGTTGCCTCCCAAGAAGCGCTTTTCTTTATTAACGAGTCTTGTAGCTAGACTCAAAGTCACGTACATTACGTGATTCCATCATTGGTCACGGTTCCTAGGCCATTCTCCTTTCCGGTTTAATATTCCGGTCCTAATTTCAAACAATCCTTGTAGAAACCGGATATCCTTTCCATAACATAGCCTACTCCTTTATTTCTATCCTCATCATTCCTATAGTAGACCGCTTGCTTAAGCTCCTTCTCAACATTTGACAAGTGTTGGAATTGTTCTATCTTATATGGCATTTGGTAGTTTACCTCATCGGTCTCATCCTTAAATTTAACTATCCCTAAGGAAGGTTCATAAGTCATTCTAGAGACCTCAACAAATGGTTTTCCAAAAACCACTTGAGTTAAGGATGCATCGACTATTGGGCGGATATCTTCTACAATTACAAAGTCGGTGACATAGGTGAAGTTTCCTACATAAACCGGTAATCCCTTAACTCTTCCCGTGAAGTTACTCATCCAACCCTTATCAGGGAACATCCTATACCCAAGTTGATTTTTCATTATCAAGTTGTAGTGAGCTCTAGTCATGATGTTTATGGGTGATCTAAGGTCGATGTAGGCTTTCCACACATGCAAATGTCCGATGTTGCATGGTATGTTGAGATTAGAAGGGTCGCCTATTTCTATGATTGGTCTACCTAGGAAGTATGGTGTCTCGGGGTCATCGAATAATTTTGTATGATATGCGCGCTCTTCCTTAGTGGGTAGCCTATTGAAGTGGTCCTCATCATCATCTACTTCTTCAATCTCACTTGTCCTAACTTCCTTATCATCCTCGACTTTCTTAACCTCATCCTCAGGTTCACTATTATCCTCATTCCTATCAATTGGTTTGATAGTGACAATGTTGACGAAGTGGACGTGTTTGGATGAAGAGGGGTCTTTTACTTGGGGTCCGCTATTTGTGTTCCTAGCGTCCTTATGTGGAGGTGATAGCACTTGGTTATTGAGGGCTTTCAACAAGTTGTCAATTTTATTGGTCATCTCCGTTTGTTGTTGATTGAATTCGGATTCGAATCTAGCTATCCGAGCTTCTTGAGATGCCATAAATTGAGACATCAATCCTTCAAAGTTATTGGTACTACCATTGCCGGAAGGATTGTTGTTGAAAGTACGGTTCAAGTTGGAACCGCTTGATTGGAAACGATTAGGTGGGTTGGAAGAATTGGTTTGTTGTGTGTTTTGGTTTTGTTTCCACCTAAGGTTTGGGTGATTTTTCCATGAGGGGTTATATGAATCACCGTAATGGTTTGGCTCGGGTTTGAAAGTGTACCACTTGTCTCCCGCTCCGTCGGTACGCGAGGATGCGTAGTCCACAAAAGCTTGTTCGGGGAGTTCCATGCAATCACGAGTGTCGTGGGGACCACTACATAATTCACATGAAGAAGTGATTTTGTTCACTTGGCTTGAAGGTTTAGGAGCCTCGTAGGATTTCATGAGAAACTTGACTTGGTCTTCAAGTTCTATGATCCTACGGTCGGAAGTGCTTGAATTGTTCGAAGGCAAAGATATTGCCTTGACCGTTTTATTCAAATCACGGGGATCACTCCAACTTTCGTTGTCATAAAGAGCAAGATCCTCTAGGAGAGCCCATGATTGTTCCGCACTTAGATCACGTAGCTTGCCACCGGCCTATTGGTCAATGGTTTGCCTCGTGTAGAGATTGATATGGTCATAGAAGATTTGGACTTGGAGCCAAAGTTCTATGCCATGATGAGGGACTTTTTGGAGTAAGTCCTTGAATCGAGTCCATGCCTCGTAGAGGGTTTCGCCTTGACGTTGTTGGAACATCAAGATATCATTCCTTAGCTTGGTAGTTCTCCCCGGTGGGAAAAACTGAGCAAGGAAACGAGTGGTGAGATCATCCCAAGAGGTGATGGATCCTGCGGGTTGACGCTCTAGCCATTGACTAGCTTGGTCCCGCAAAGAGAATTGAAAGAGACGCAGTCGGGTCGTCTCTCGAGTGGCAACATCAAGGTCTATAGAATCAACGATTTTGAGAAAGTCCTTGAGATGTTGATTAGGATCTTCAGAACGAAGTCCATGGAATGCGCATCCGCTTTGCACCAACCGGATGGTGTCGGATCGCAAGGGTGTGACATTGGCTCCTTGAGTGAGCTCAATGGTGTTTCGATAGCCATGGTGGCTAGGACGGGAATACTCTCCTAAAGTACGGGCTCTAGGAGGTGGTGGTTGTTGTGGTGGTGGGTTGTTGGGATCGAGGATATTACCACCTTCCATGATGTCGGATGGTTATGGTTACGAACAAAGAAACAAAGAAAATAGATAGACTAAAGAAAACCTAGAAAAATAAAATAAAAATCTCACTAGAAAGGAATCTAGTGAGTAGACCTATAAAATAAAATTTCAACCTAAACAATAACTATTCCCCGGCAGCGGCGCCAAAAACTTGATGCGTGGTTTTGCAACCTTACAACAGGTTTTACCTCTCAAGGGATCTCAAGAGGCTTACAACCCCACCAGGCTGTGTACCTGACCGATGTAGTATAGTGTAGTGGTAAGTACCGGGGATTGATCGTTCTCCACAGGGAATAGTGTTCGTTAGGTATGAAAAATTACTCTAATAGCTCTAAGGATGAGAGAAGATTCTTTTTATGTTTTTATATTTTATAGAAAGCAAGTAAAATTTCGGGTTTGAAGGAGTGAGCGGAATTAGTTGCTAGTCAACTAACCCAAATTACTACGAATGCAAATAAAATAAAATAACAGAAAATAAAAAGTTGGTGAAAACTTATATAGAGAGAAATGTGTTTACTTAGATTTCCTTACTCCCTAACTATCTTTTACCAGTTGATTAGTGTGTATTAGTTGCGTGGATGACGGGTGTATTCCTTAATACCAATCGTGGGGTGGCGTACGTACTTCCCCAACTCTACAAGCTCCTACTTCACTCCTATGTCGAGCCGGCTAGGAAGCTCCTAACATGGGATCACTAGAATTCGCTTGTGCATTAAATACAACCATAAAAACCTTTAGTACGCATTGGTTCATGTTTCTTAAGACGTTCAAGCAAGTTACCGAATAGGAAGTTAGCCAGTTTTCTTAAGCCTAACATAGATGAACAATCATCCAATACAACTAATAACACACTAATAACCAATAATCAATAGCTAGGTTTCATTAGATCTAAGCAAACACAAGATAAATCTAGCCTAACATGTTAAACAAAAGACAAGAACAAGATAAAATCAAACAACACATAGACATATTGAATGATTAATTGATAACTTATCTTCAATGTAACATGGAAGATCTCAAGGCAAAAAGTCTTGTAAGAGCTGCCAAATTCGTCTTAGGGTTTTCACACACAAAATTCCTCAATAAGTTCCACCCTAATGACAAAAAATTAGAAAACTATATATAGACTTTCAGATCTGACGGCGTCACGTTATGGATTGTGACGCCGTCACCTCGCCGCTTTTAGGGTTCCCGGATGACCTTCTTGACGCCGTCCCTCTTTAGCTCTCCAAAATCCGTTCTGGCTTATCAAGGCTTGACGCCGTCAGACTATATACATGACGCCGTCCCTCTTTGAATTATAACGTGACGACCTTGATCAAATTAAAGGGTGACGCCGTCAGAATTCCCATGCAATTTTCACTGGCTTATCATGAGTAAATTTCACATCCACCACTTTTGCCAAGCCATGACGCCGTCCAGGGATAATCCTGACGCCGTCAAAGGTAACTTTTAGCATGATTTTGAGACTTTGTCATTTTCTTCACTTTTATGCTCCAAAAACGTCCAAAATGCTTCCTTTTCCAGATTTCTCCTCAAAAGTACCTAAAATGACAAAAGGAACGATTTAGGGCAATATTTGATCAAATAAATACGATTTAGGGCTTAAATGACCCCTTAAAAGCGGTACACTTTTCGCTTCATCAGATGGCCTCTCTAAAACTTCCACCATGGTTTCCTTTGTCAGATGATCGAAAGCCATGGACGCCAACTTGCTGAGTATATCAGCTTTTTGGTTCTGCGCCCTTGGGATGTTTCGGATTTTAAATTGATCAAAGTATGCAACGTATTCCTTGGCTTTGGCTAAATACTTTATCATGTTATCCTTGATCGCTACGAATTCCCCATTGATCTGACTTGCTACCAAATTGGAATCCACTCTAACTTCCAACATTCGAATTTCCATTTTCCGAGCGACTCTTAACCCTGCCAGCAAAGCTTCGTATTCTGCTTCGTTGTTGGTGCTTCTGAAGTTCAGTCGGATGGCGTAAGTGTATTCCGTTTGATCTGGACTAATCAGTACCAGGCCTGCTCCGGCACCTGATTTGCTGGAGGCTCCATCGGTATACAGTATCCATGGTTCTTGGTTGGAGATGTTGCATATCTCCTTGCCCACCTCTTTTATGCTTTGGCTCAGTGCTTCCACGGATTTTCCGTTATGAAGTCCGCGAGGACTTGTCCCTTAATGGCTCTCCGGGGTACGTAAGTGATATTGTAGGCTCCCAACTCCACGGAGTACTTGACCATCCTCCCGGATGCTTCTGCCTTGTTTAATATTTGCTTGATAGGTTGGTCGGTGATGACTTTTATTGGATGGGCTTCGAAGTATCTTCGTAGCCTTTTGGCCATGTGTAGTAGGGCTAGAGCCAACTTCTCAACGGGGGCGTAGTTCTGTTCGGCCTCGTGTAATGTTCGGCTAACATAGTGTATTGGGATCTGCTTCCCTTCTCTTTCTAGCAACAATACCCCACTCATTACCCCTTTCGACGCCGAGAGATATACATATAGGTCTTCCTTCGGCCTTGGCGTTGCCAGATAAGGTAATTCAAGAATCATCTTCTTCATCTCGTGGAAGGCTGCCTTTGCTTGACTTGTCCATCGGTACTTGTCCTGGTTTTCTTTCGTGATGTTCCTCAACGTCTCAAAGAAAGGGAGCGTTTTTTCTGCCGACTTGGATAGGAAGCGGTTCAGAGCTGCTAGCTTACCACTTAAGCTTTGCATTTCCTTGAGCGACTTTGGGGACTGCATGTCCACGATAGCCCTTGTCTTCTTCGGGTTTGCCCTTATTCCTTCGGACGTTACCATATATCCAAGGAACGTTCCCTCCTCTACCCCGAAAGAGCATTTCTTGGGGTTTAGCTTCATGTTAATCCTTCGGAGATTGTCGAATGTCTCCGCTACATCGGCAAGTAACTCCTTTTCGGTTTTACTCTTTATGACCATATCGTCCACATACGCCTCGAGATTTCTCCCTATCTGTGACTGAAAGGCAGAATCCACTAAACACTGGTATGTGGCCCCAGCGTTTTTTAAACCGAACGGCATTTTGGTATAACAGTATGTACCATGTTCGGTATAGAAAGCTGTTTTTTCCTCGTCCTCCTTGGCCATCTGTACTTGGTGGTATCCCTTGTAAGCATCCAAAAAGCACTTGTACTTGAATCCCATAACCGATTCTATTTTCCAATCAATATCAAGTAGAGGGTAATAATCCTTTCGGCAAGATGAGTTGAGATTTTTGAAGTCGATGCACATTCGCCAACTACCATCGGACTTCTTTACCAACACCGGGTTTGAGATCCACGTGGGGTACTGTACCGGCCGGACTATTCCGGCCTTCACCCATTCTTCCACCTCATTGGCTATGGCTTGATTCTTCTCGTCGGAGTAAGTTCTTTTCTTTTGTGCCACTGGGCGGTCCTGAACATTCACGTTGAGTTTGTGTTCGATGATCCGACGGGGAACTCCCGTCATATCGGATGGTTCCCAAGCGAACACATCCCGGTTGTTCTTGAGTAACGTGATTAACTGTCTTCGGCACTCTGAAGAGAAGTTTCCCCCTATCGTGACTAGTTGATCCGGATAAGCCGGATGTACCATAACTTCTTCCGTTTTTCCAACCACTGCCTCCGTAGGTCCGGCCTCACGGGGTTCTTTGATTTCCTTTTTTGCCATATGCTTCTCTTCTAGCTTGCGACATTCTGAGACAATTACGGACCGGGTAGTAAGGGTCGCTATGCCTTTCGGTGTGGGGAATTTCACCATTGAGTGGATAGTTGATGGGATGGCCCGTAATTTTTTTAAACCTGAGCGCCCCAAAATGATATTGTATGGAGAAGGGGACCTTATCACAACGAACTTCATCATTGTTCGGAGAGATAAACCTTGGCTTCCGAAACAGACTTCCAATTCAATCTTCCCCAACGGCTTTATGGATTCTCCCGCGAATCCTATTAACGGTGTGCCGGTTTCTTTCAGCTTGGCCTTATAAATGCTCGAAACAGTGTTCATACATTATTTCGACCGAAGCGCCTTGGTCTACATAGACCCTTCTAATTGTGTAGCCTTCCACCTCGGCCTCTATTATTAACGGTCCGTCCGACACCTCTCCCGGAAGGATGGGTGGGAAACCGATCGGAACATTCATCCATTCCTCCTCGGCTTCCATGGTTTTCCTTTTTTGGGATGCAGGACCAGCCATATCGAACTGTAGGTAGATCGAGCAGTTGGTCCCACGGATGGCGCCAATTTGTTGAAGCAATTTCCTGCAATCACTCCAGACAAACAAAGAGGGCCTACCGGCTGAACTCAGCAAGGGTTCTTCCGGGAGGCTTGGGCGCTGATCCCTTCGGCTATTGGAGGACTTCCGGGTATCTGCACACAACAGCACACGTTACGCTCGCCCCGGGTGTTATCCCAGGACCCACCTCCGGTGTGAGAGTAAGTATTTGGTATTCCGAAAGGGCAGTCAACTGTGATGAGAAGTAAATGTGAGTAAAAACGTTAGTTGAGAGCAGTAAATGAGTCGAGTATTTATAGTACTCGGCCTCGATACCTGGAATGGTGGCGCCGGATTTTCAGAAAACATGTCCCCGACTTAATCCCGTAAATCCTGGGGCGGCGGCGGCGGTGTCTGCAGCTGCCATCTGTATAAGAGGAGATGCCACTTGTCCCATGCTTGAAACCTGTTCAATCCGGACGGCCTTGGGGTCGTCCGGATCACTCCGGAGGTCCTTGTTCCGTCCGGCCAACCGAGAGATCCGGTCCTTCCGGACATATACGTCAACAATGACCCATTTGAATACACTTTCATGCAAATAACCCATTTTGTTTAGAGTTAAACTATGTAATACTCTTGTGACGATTTTGACCAATTTGACCCGTTTCATTTTTAATATTATATTTGACCCGTTTATTTTAAGCGGTTATGAGCTTATTTTGTGGATCTTTTCCAAAATATAAAGTTAACTTTTAAGAAGAACAGAATTTAAATATCGACAAGTTTTGTCATTCCGGTGAACTATGTTGCTAGAATACATTTATATTAACAAGATACAGTATGTTTTGAAGCCTTAAATCATGATGTTGTGCAAGTAAAATATTAATAAAAATGGATGAAAACGTAAAAAAACAGACGAAAATGTAAAAAATCGGACGAAAACGTAAAAAAACAGTCAAAACGTAAAAAATTGGACGAAAACGAAAAAAATCGGACGAAAACGTAAAAAATCGGACGAAAACGTAAAAAAACAGACGAAAACGTAAAAAATGGGACAAAAACGTAAAAAATCGGACGAAAACGTAAAAATCAGGCGAAACGTAAAAGCGGACGAAAACGTATAAAAATGGATGAAAACGATAAAAAACAGACGAAAATGTAAAAAATCGGACGAAAACGTAAAAAAACAGACGAAAACGTAAAAAATCGGACGAAAACGAAAAAAATCGGACGAAAACGTAAAAAATCGGACGAAAACGTAAAAAAACAGACGAAAACGTAAAAAATCGGACGAAAACGAAAAAAATCGAACGAAAACGTAAAAAAGCGGACGAAAACGTAACAAAGGACTAACGATGCAAATAGACTTAACCCATAGGACTAACGGTGCAAACATTTTCTATCTCGTTAGGAGATAACGGAGAAATGGTTTGCACCGTTCGTCCTCGCGGATGTATTGTGTTTAACTTTTACTAACGGTGGATGTATATGTTAGAAAAAAAAGATTTGGATGTATGGTGCGAAATTTGGCAAACCACGGGGATGTATTTTGGAGTTTACTCTTAATATTTTTTCTAGAAAAGTTCCTCATTTTTAAGTTCTTGTTATGCTGCGGTGTTTTGTGTTGCAGGCTTCGTGACAATTCTCAAACTATGTCGTGTTTGTATTGCATGCTATATACTACCTTTTTGCACTAGCTTTGATTCAAGATAATAAACAATCTATTTTCAAAACCCATGGCATGCTAATGATCATGTCCATTGTTGCGAAATTCATTGCTTTATTATCTGGGATAGTGATTTATGCACAAAAGTACTTACGGAGCTCAATGATTGATACATACCACACAATCTTATCAAGTGTGTGTATATTCTCGTTACTCGTGGCAAAAATTTTTCGTTTTGTTAGTGTTAAACCTGCCCCAAAATCTCAATTGGGTTGGATACTTAGCCATGTGTGTGATCTTTGCGATAGCAGTTGTTGTATATTACTGTAAGAGGTTCTTTGTTGATGAGAATGATGTGCGTTAAGTGAATCAAACCTCTAAGACCAGTTATTCGGTTCTTCTTACACCTCTGCCGGTTGTATTGTCTTATGTTTCTTCCCAAGAACTTCAAATGGGTTCAGATATCGATCAATTTAATGAGCATTGTGATAACAATCGCGTATAACTTTTGCATCTACTTGAGGTTAAAGAAGGAGAAACGTGCACGTAGTTTGTAAGTTCATTCATTGATCCAAGAAGATGAAAGTGGAATATGACTACAGGTGTTACTTGCAAGGTATAGGACACATGATAGTATTTGAGATATCGAGTAGACTAATATTGTGAAAGAGTAGTATTGAACTCGGTGTTTGGAATTTAGTTTTTAGGAACTTTATTTTGGTTATGTATCATATGCTAAATGTTGAATTTGGTTTCTTCTCGTTGGACTGACTTGAAATCTCGATAAGCCACTGCTTCACCAAATATTGGCATTGGCAATGGAGATTAGGAACATTGAATAACAGATTCTATCAATGCAATCTTTATTGACTTTTTCTAATCCAACTGGTGTTGCGATTCAATCTGTTGCTGTCAAATTGAACCATTGTTTAATGTAATCATGTGTTTTGATCAATCCAACCTGACCATATGAGTACACTTTTCTCCGGTTGACCCGTTTAATTTTTTCTTAACTTTCATGTGCTTGATACGTTTTGTTGACTTTTATTACATTTGTCCAGTTTCTTTCATAAAATTTGACCCATTCATCTAGATATCCCTGAAGTTAAAACGCGCTTACATTTAAAAAAATAATAATAAAAAAAAATAAAAAAAATGACCTTTATAAATGTAAACCACATGCGTTCTTGATCAGCTGCCTCGTTCAATGAAGGAGCGTGTGCGTAAACATGACCTTTATAAATGGATTAAGCAGCGAAAAGTTGATGAAGAAGCAATTCTTGATAAACTTCATTTGGATGTCAGACGAGATATCAAGCATTATATATGTATCGAACTAGTTAGATGTGTGAGTTTAATTATATGATATGTCTTTGTTTTTACATATGGCTATAAATATCTTTAATCAATATGCAAACTTGAATAGGTTCCTCTCTTTGATCAAATGGATGAGCGAACAGTGGATGCAATATGCGAAAGACTATCGCACGTTATATGCACATCTGGAACATGTTTATTGCGTGAGGAGCTGCTGACGTGGGCTTTGGACCCACGTTCAAGACACACCCTGCCATTGTCCACACAGACAGTCACGTATGTTTCTGAGGTGGAAGCATATGCGCTTTCTTCGGAGGACTTGAAATTTGTTGCCACACAGTTTCGCAGAATTCGCAACAAGAAACTGAGGCATACATTTAGAGTTCATTCGCACCAATAGAGGACTTGGGCTGCTTGTTACATACAGTCACCATGGAAAAGTTACAAAAGGCGAAAGTTGGTTGGTATCACTGACATCAGCAACAAACATCTATAAAAGGAAAGACATTTGAATCCGATGATATTATTCACACCCCAGTACCGAAGCCAAAAGATCCTGATTACTTTGATTGAGCATCGTTTGTTATGTCTTTTATTGAATAATGCCTACATATTGCTTTGATTTTTGTAACTAGGTCATACAAGATGTAATAGAAGTTATATACACAATACAAAAGATATGATAAAGCAAATTCTTATTAGTCCTCTACTCTCATTTAGCATGTCAAGCCCTTTGTTTCTTCACTTCACAATTCATATATAGGTTTACTTATTCCAAGTGGATGGATGCTTGTACAAACATATAAATTTCATAGAAACCCCATGTATTGGTTCAGTACACTCATTAAACAGAACTAATCAAGAGCAAAGGACTTGATATATTTCATAAAAACAAATAAATTACTAACATCAAAAAAGAATTGAGATCCTTATGTTCAAAATATCATGTTTGACCAATAAGAAGCACAAGTAGAAGCGAGACAACTAAGATGAAATATATCGATCTTGGTAGTTCCAAGAGACTTCTATATTCAAAAAAGAATTGAGATCCTTATGTTCAAAATGTCATGTCCATTTTTTAGTAAATCGATGGCCCGCTGTTTCAATTGCTTTCATTACCAACACGACCATCTCATGTTCACTAAGATTGCCAAATAGCATAACATACAACCAGATAGATATCAAATATATCGATCTTGGTAGTTCCAAGAGACTTCTATATTCAAAGAGCAATCTTCCGAACCCGTAATAGTACCACAGTTGCAACCGTAGAGTTGTGGCTTGAAATTGGAAGTGCCATTTATAATCACTTTATTAGAATCAACATCCTGCAAGTATGCTTTAATTATTAGTGAGCCCTTGTTTGGTACGGCCAGGAAAGATTTAATTAGCGGAATATAGCCAGCCGTTAGCTCATAAGAAGGCGCGGCTCGGAAGAGTACCGCCATGTAGCACTCCTTACATATGGGTCCAGATTGACATTTATATAGAAATTCATCACCATAATAAGCCTGTAAATATCCACGAACTAGACGAGGAGGGGTATCCGGTTTTGTTTTAAATAAAAATACAGAACAAATAAAAATACACACAAGACCAAAACTGATCCAAACACCCCAATACTCTACACTAAAGAGATACATGATGTAAACTTAAAACATATTACCAAACAAATATCTAGAACCAATCACAGCACATAATTATTTGACCCACAAGAGGTAAAATCTTTCAAGAAGCCATGAACACTTTAACAACAATATCTTGCATTACTTTGTAAACCTTCAGCTGACCTTGTAGACAAAACTCAGTAACCATTTAACACATGTAACGAACTATAATATTTAAGTTCCTGTTCCAAAACCTGTAACCAAACACTACCATAATATTCAATTTCTTGTTCCAAAACCTGTAACATTGCCGCATACACAAATATTCAACAAACCTGAGTTAGATAAAAGTGTTATCCATTTCAATTGTTTACAAGTCATCATCACGAAATTCTAAAACCTTAACTATTGAGGATCCGTTGCATCTAAAGGATCAACTACAAACTTATAAAACTCGTTCAACGTCATAAGAGCCACTTGGTCGATCTCCAACGGTTTTAAATGGCGTGTATCATCTCAAAGCTATAAAAACAAATATAGATATATATTAGTCATTTTTTAGCAAAATCAACAAAATTTAATAGAATAAAGAGTAACAAAATATAAAAACAAATCTTCTTAACAAGTATGTGCCATAGCAATTCTCAGAGGAATGGGAACCTAGATGCTTCAGTTTTGTGTTTAAGGATCATGTGATATGTCTTTAGTCAAATATTATGTTGTGCATTTACTTTTGGACGTGAAGCAAAATTCGAGACTGGGGAAATTTTCAAGGGATGTGGTTTTATCAAATACTTGTTTTTCCATCCATCTAGATGGGAGTTGGTTTTTCCATCCATCTAGAGCATGTGCAGCTAGTCATACTGTTCTGTCACATCATCATAAGAATGCAGTATAAACATGCTATACATAACCCCATGTGACACTAGAAACTCGCACTAAAAAAGCACACAACCAAGCCGCATCAAATTGGTAAATCCATTGTCTGTCTACGCAGCATTATTCCCCAAATCCAACACTCATCATGAATTCTATAATAACTAGTAACACTCGTATCCAATTGTACACTATTTCAAATATATTTGTTAAAACACTTTCAGATTCGATACCTAAATCTATCTTCACTAAAAACTTCACTTGATCACATGTACCGGTAGAAACTCACATAACGAAAGTACATAACGACACAACTCTTAAATAGTAGCCATCCACCTGCCTATCCAATATTGCATATAACCCAATAATAACTTGAAACACTCAGTCTCCAACTGTCTCTATTTTCAACTGTTTGTTAACTAACACAATACTGGATAACCACACTCCATACCTAAATCCATTAGGTAACTTGTCACTATGACTAAATAAACATCACATCAGTCACTTACTATCATAAGAAACACATAGGCACTGGTCTTATTGTTTTAGTGAAACTTATATAACAGATACAATACATCATTTGATTAATTTCAACAGTACATATATACAACAGCAAAAACATTACATTGTAACACAACTATACTAAGTTTGGTTCAGTATTAAGTTTGGAAGACTTACACGTTTTGGAAAGTCAACTTGTTTGTATAGAGCAAGGTCATCCACACTATTATTTGGGCGGTTTTCTTCGACTTCCTTTTGATGTAACTCTTGTTGCATGGCATACATTTGAGATTGTATTCCATACAACTCATTCTTAAGACGGTATCGGTCAAAAGTTAGCAACATCAAGTCGGATCTCTGTTGTAGTTAGGCGGTGTTATAGCTTGTGAATTTGTGCCGCATTTTGGATTTGAGCTTTTTCTACTCGTGTAAGTCTATCCTTGATGTCTTCTAAGCCGGTCAAGGGATCAATTTCATCATATAGTAGCCGCATTCCCATAGACCCTCTTGTTGGAAACACTAAAATAAACAAACATAGTTACACAAATGCAACAACCAAGTCAATCATATATACACAACAACAATTGTAGATTACTTACCTTAGCCATCGTCCAATCAAAGTTGATCTCGAAAGCCCTATATTGAAAAGCAAAACTATAACTATCTTTTAAAAAAATACTGATGAATCACAAGTAAGCTGATTCAATTCTTAACTACATAATAAATCATCCAAACAAAACGAATGTATAACCTGTGTTTATTATGAAAGTAGTCTAGTCCACAGGACAAGAAGAGCTCGATCGACTGAAAGAAATCAAAAGCCATAAGCTAAGCGGCAGATGGAAGAACGAACCCTCACATAATTTCAAACGGCTAGTTGTGTTGTGGTTTGTTTGAGCAGTTAACATGAAACAAGGGACGATTTTTTCTTGTTTGGTGGCTGTGAGATTTAGATCTTGAAAGAAAGCAAATAATAGTGTTTGTGGCTGGGTATTTTTGTGTGAGTGAGTATAGGGTTATAGTGTTACAAGATATGATAGTCAGAAAATTATATTGGACTTGTTGGGCCTATCTCATTTAATTCAAAATTTAATAGAAGATTGGGCCTAAAATTTAAATAGTATCTGAAAAGTTGATAGCATAAGAGTGTTTATCCGAATTATTGTTTAATGAATGTAATTGTCAAGGTAGAATTTGTAAATTGTAGTTTTTAAAAAAATGCGGGTTCTAAAAGGTTGTGTTATTTGGTGTATAATAACGGGTTATTTTTTGGTGTTATGTTATTTGGTGTTGAAATGATGTGGCACTGACGTGTCACAAAAAACATAGTGTTAATATGTTATGGTACCCTTTGCTCTTAGGGTTTACACAAATGATACAACTAATAGTTTACGCACGTGTTATAAACCTTCTCCAACTACATTCAACGGTCGAGATCAACCCGATCAAAACTTTATTAGTAAATTTTATCAACCACGTGTATATTTCTATTACAGAAAGTATAACAATTTATATTTGTAGTATCTCTTGTTATTTAGAGGAGAGTTATTTTACATACCAAACTTATCTTACATACCAAGTGACTCATCCATACCATTCATTTAAAATGAAATAAATAGTTGAGATTAAAAGCATTTTAATATTTCATATATTTTTTATAATTTAAAAATCTCCTAAACCGTTAATCGTTAAGCGAAAATAATTACACCATTGCGACGAACATTTAATTATCTTTCTATAGACGGGTACTTTGATATACTTTCGACAAAAATTTTTTTGTTTTTTTTCACATTTTTTTCTCGTTTTTCGTTTTTTTTTTTTTTTTTTTTTTTTTCATTATTGAAATTTGCATGAAAAATCACATGTGATATTAGTGATAAATCACATATGATATGTAATATCACATGTGATATTAGTGTTAAATCACCTATGATTTTTTCATGCAAATTTCAGTAACGAAAAAAGCGTAAAAAAAGTGCTAATCTATATCGAAGTGCCTATCTATAGAAAGATAATTAAATGCTCGTCGTAACGGTATATCTTTTTCGCTTAACGATTAACGGTTTGAAAGATATTAATATTTGAAAAAAAAGAAGATGTAAGTGGGTTTTTTAAATTGTTGTGATTAATCTCATCCATTAGATCAAATAATAATGGAGAGTGGAGATTAATCCCTTGATAATTTAAAAAAAAAATGTGGTCCTCAAATGATCTTAAATATATTATTTATCATTATGATTTCGGTCGGTGTTGCCAGCACTACTAAAATCTTGACTCAAGCAAACGTCTTGAAACAAGAAACTCTAAACCTAAAATAGCTCAAATCAACACACAAATAAGCTTTAAAAATCACATAAACTACACCTAAAATAGCTCAAATAAGCACTAAAAAGCTGAACACAAGACTCAAATCAACCCTAAATAATACTCCAATAAATTAAAACGCACATAAAGCCTAAAAAAACAAGTATAACAGTTTTATCAAACCCAATCAAAATAGGTTAGAGGTTTGAATACAACCTTTGGTGTGTTAGGGTTAGGGTTATTGTTAATAGGGAAATCAGTGGGAAATAGGTTGCAGTGTATTCGATGTGAAGGCAACCAAGAGGGACTCGAGGTTCCTCAAAGCCCTCAATTTATAGTCACATGGATGTCATTGAACATCTAGATAAGTCTGAAAGACAATTTTTTTTTTCTTTTTTTTTGGGCAATCTAGGTTTCTGACTCGACATTGTGAGCCGACTAATCATAGAGCTACTACCATTTTGGATAGCCCAGAGTGACTTGTTTAATAGATAGCTTGATGAAGTTAAACTGTTAAAGTGATTTTAGAACAATCAATTCTATGGTGATCTCGAAGAAATTGAAGTGTTTGAGAATATGTATGTTTACTTGACTTTATAGTGACATCAAGAGTTTTTTTTTTTTTTTTTTTTAATTTTATATATTTTGAAAATACCAAAATACAAAAGCGGTTAATGACATATATGACGAGTTGTTAATTTTGTATATTAGTTTAAAGAAAAAGAAAAAAGAAAAAAGATATGGCCTTGCTTTGGAGTTATAACAAGTTTCACTTGCCAAATGCCCTACACTCTATCTTATGATACATATCTTCCTACTTCTGTTTAACATAAAATGTTTACAGCAATACAAAAGCCTTAGAAATGCTATCTTCTTATCATTTTCACAAACGCATCCACCATGGGGTCTTCATGATTATCATTAAAAGTAATAGTATCTTTTTAGTACTCCGTATTAGTACGTAGTAAACTAGTACCAGTAATATTTTACATGCTTACATGCCGACTTGTGCATTTCTAGTACTCTAATCTATGTAGACTTGGGGTGGAAACGAGCTGAGTCAAGCCCGTCAGAGCTCAAGCTCAGCTTGTTTAGGTTTTGTAAAGCTCGGGTTCGACTCGTAGTATATTATATAGGCTCGAGTTCTCCTCGGGCTCGACTCTTTTTTACTACGCACCAATAAAAATAAAGGCTCGGCTCGTAGTATATCTATTTTGAGCTTATTATTGAGCTCGTTAATAAGCTCACCTATAATACAAATAGATAATATGTATTATGTAGTATCGTTTAGGCTTGCGAGCCCAATCAAGCTTTAGATTAGGGATTGTCTATCCAATGCCCTAAGAGCATAGGGTGTGGTAATGCCCTTCTGCGTTAAACCTTAACATTGGGTGCTTAATTTAAGGCTTCGCTCCCAGATGGCTTCGTGAGCTCATTTAGTAGACAGCGAGTGTGCGCCCCTTTAGAGAAGAGATAGGAGCGAGTACTACACGAGCTCGTAAGTAAAGTACGGAACGAGCCTACCCTCTTGTTGCGTTAAAGGTGCGTTAACTCCACACGTTAACCCTTTAACGCAGATTTAAAAAAAAAAAAAAAAAAAAAAAAAAAAAAAAAAAAAAATCCCTTTTACCCCTCTAGTGTTTTAAATGTTTGATTAAAAAAAAATCAAAACACCCCTTTGGTTCTTAAGCGGGATAACCAAATTCAAATTCAAAATTCAACTACGAGCGGGATAATTTAATTTCAAATTGGAGCGGGATTTATTCAAATTCAAATTTAAAGCTGCCGATATATACAACACCACCATAGTTGTTTATCACACACACAACTCATACACACAACTCACCCACAGATTCTCAACAATGTCACGCAAAAATTTCTCCCAACAATTCCCAACTCACCGTGACTTCTCCCAACAATTCCAACTCACCGTGACTTCTCAACAATGTCTCGCAAATGAACACGACTTTTCCCATCAATTTCCAAATGAACAGGTGAACCCTCCACCGAAAGATATCTTTCCGGTGTTCACACCGAAAAATGAACTGGTAAACAATCCACCGGTTGTGGAACACCAACCAAATCCACCGGTTGTGGAACAACAACCAAATCCGTTTGGACTCACTAAGGATGAACTCCGACTTCTTGAGCAAGATGAGGAAGTCAGGAGAGAAACGGAACAACAAGAACTACAAGAGGAAGCTGCTCGTATGGAGAAGGAAGCTAGGGATGCAGGGCATCTTAAAGAGAA
Source organism: Artemisia tridentata subsp. tridentata (assembly GCA_021014915.2). Taxonomy (NCBI): domain Eukaryota; kingdom Viridiplantae; phylum Streptophyta; class Magnoliopsida; order Asterales; family Asteraceae; genus Artemisia; species Artemisia tridentata. Next base: position 435,596,029 of record CP139505.1, on the reverse strand, counting down.
CTGGTTTGACGTTATGGAAAGAAAGTATTATGATGGCGAGTTTAGGTCCTCTTCGAGTGAGGAGGGTTATGTTTCAGATGACTCATTTTCTTAATTTGTAGTTTTAGTTTCATTACCGTATCATAGTTTCTATTAATCGTACTATGTATTTCGTGTTTTCACTTTAATGTTTAATGTAATTTGTGTTTTAACTTTAATGGTTAATGTAATTCGTGTTTTAAATGTTATGTTAGTTATTAAATGAAGTATTAATTTTAGTTTAGGGGTTGATTTTGAAAATAATTGAGTTAAAGGTGAGTTAAGGTTGAGTAATGATAAGGGATGTTTTTTTTTTAGTTAAATGCAGTGTGTTAAAGTTTGGGTTACCAAATCTATGCTCTTACAATCAAATTTTAATATATATATGATCATATGTAGCCATATAGGTGATAATGAAGAATGTATAATTTTCTCAATGTGATTATAAAGAAATGTTCTCTCATGATAAAATTCACAAAAACAAAATTACAAATGTACCATTTTACACCAGTTGTCTACTTTGTATCACCGATAAGTAACGATTTTTTTTTTCTCACTTTCAAGTTTCAACATTATTTATCAACATGTCGTTATTGTTACCATCTATCTCTCACCAAATACTATTGTCTTTATCTTTGATGGCGCTACATTGCGTGAGTATATTGTTAGTTGTGAATGCTTAACACAATATATGTGTTTTTATGGCTACAAACAAATTGGCTTTTTATCTAGACATCTAGTAATTCGAGCTCAAACTCGACTTAAGCTAGCTTGAAGTATACAATGAGTCAAGTTGTATGCAAATACTATCATGTATGAATGCAAACAAGCAGTCGAGCTTAATTATCGAGTTATTTTAGTTCAAGCTCAACACCGAGTTGGTGGTCAAACTTAATCGAGCCTTAATAATAAGGCATGATTACTTGTTACTAGTATGTTAGTTATTATAGGTCTCGAGCTGAGCTCGAGCTTCTTCTAGCTACAGAAAGGAGCTAGACTGGTAGATGTATGCTAAGATCGTCTCGTCAAACTCATACTCACCTTGACTTGTACTTGTCCACCTTAGTTAAATAGATCGGACTGTAATTCGCAAAGAAATAAATGGTAACTATGCAAGAAATATTTCAATTGAATTCAAAATTCTTTGTTTTTTTACTTTTTTTTATGGCTTCTGAACAACATGTTTAAACCTAATATGTTAGAAACATGTTACAATCTCTAAAAAGAAGACTTTGCTTGTGGACAGTAGAATGGGCCAAATGCCCATTTACAACTAGATCTTTATACTTTTATTTGGTTACTTTTAACAAAATCAAAAGGCATTTTCATACAAGCTTATATAAAATGTTTTAGAGCTACATGGTTAGAGAATTTAAAATTACTTTTGATTTTTTAGATGATATAAGTATCTCGCAATATATACATTACAAATTAATCTGATTTAAAGTCACAACTATCTGATTGATGAACTTCTCACACAATGTTAGTATCGCGAGACTACAAAAACTTTACTAAAATTACCATATATAATCAATTTCATTACCAATTCAATAATTTGATTAGGTAACGAATAATGTTAAATCGTCTTTAACAATAATTATTCTTCTAACACGTCCAAAACTAAGCTTTCATGTAGTTTGGTTTCTTGATTTAACATTTTTCACTTTAAAAAACTACATATGAAATTAAAATCACTTCCATTATACATGCAAAAGACTTCTAATTACATGTAGCATACATTTCATTTCAATGAGAACACATCAAATAGTACACATCTTACATTACTCGTAAATCTCTGTGATTGCTAATCAACTTGAATGTTGAAGGCCACTCATGCGACAAGCATCACATTGACGTAGCAGTTTATAGTATCCGGTCCATGTAACTCGACACCAGATTATGCTAAAAGAACGACTTAACGGAAAATGTATCATCACATGGTCTCAAGTCACCTTAACTTCTAGTAAACTGTTTGTATCAAAGAGGTACATTAACAAAAGGATAAAAATGACTAACGATAAGTGATTTAGGATGGACAATTCAATGAACCTCGTACTTTACAATAGTTTTAAACCCATTCCCCCGATTTCGATGGTTTATATGAATCATATATGTGTATATAGAGACGTTGGCACGTCTATACTATTAGTAGAGAAAAGAAAAGATACAATAAGTATAATGGGTCGTAGTGGTATTAAGCAAATTGGGGCGATAATGATGGTTTTGATGGTTTTAATTGTTGCGACTGAAGGAACTGGACTTCCATGCTGTCACCAGGGTCCAACTTTATGCTGCAAGGAGGCATCCAGCTTCACTGCTATGGCTCCTATGGTAATTTCAATGATATGCAAGTTATAATCGTAACTCACTCATATTAAGTACATAACAAAATACATTTAATCCAAATCTAACATAAAATCCAAGTTATATATTTTATTTTTAGAGCCTCGTATACTTAAACGGGTTCACTTGTTAACCTATTTAATATTTACTCAACCCAAACACGACCCGTTTATAAAACGGGTTAGACGGGTTGACCTGTTTTTGACCCAAACCTGTTTATCCTCAACCCAAACCTGTTAAACTTCATGTCGAGATCGTGTCGTTTATCATGTCGTGTCGAGAATTGCCACCCCTACTTGGTCATCCTTATTACGCCTCTTTTGGAAGACTCGTCTTGCATGAAAAAAAAAAAAAAAAAAAAAAAAAAAAAAAGTTCTGGTCGACTTGTTGTGTGTGGGTGTTTTTGATTAAATGGTTTTGGTGGAGTGTATTTGTGTTTAAATGTAATATGTTTTTTTGTGATGATCGCGATCGTGTCATTACACTAAGTTGCTTGTAGAGAGAGAAAACTGAGTTGACGCTGATATGACAATGGTGACAGTGGTCATGAGGCTTCCTTGTTACACTTAGCCTTACACATTTAAGTAGTTTATAACAAGTGTTTAACGAGTTTAACTAAAGGAAGCTGGAGAAGAGGGATATATTCAAAGCTATTCACAAAAATCGGTTGTTTATTGGAATCATTGGGATGACTATCGTTGTACAGATCGTGATGGTGGAGTTGTTAAAGAAGTTTGCTGATACGGAGAGATTAAACGGGCTGCACTGCAGTGGGGAATATGCAGTCTATCGTGGCCTATTGGATGGTTTGTAAAGATGATACCAGTACCAAACAAACCATTTCAAAACTACATTAGGCACTAATTTATATCCATAGTTTCTGTTTAGCAAACTATTTCTCACATCGGTCATTCTTTTTTATTTTTTATTTATTTTTTATTTTTTTTTCTTTCGTACATATGGCAATATGGCATTAGTAGTGTAATGATTTGATTATATATTATCTTCTCTGAAATGGTTTATTTACAAAGTATGATTTTTTTTCTTTTTTTCTTTCAGCTGTGTAGTGAACAAGATTGCCAATTACACCAACCTAAGAGACAGTTCAGAAGTTATAGCAAAGCTACATAAACATATGAACACTGTTTCGTGTTTGATAAATGGTATAGTACTTACTGCTTCGTAGGGTATGCCAGTATCTTCTGACTGAAGCATTAAAACGAGAGTGGGCAGCGCGTTATGGTCCACTATCTGCATATAATGCAAAAATATGTTATATAAAATATCATTATTGATCTCAAAAACAGGTTCACTTAACCCACATTAGCATCACCTGGGTTTTGTTTTCATCGTTTTTGAAAGCTAGTGTACGCAAGGCGCCTGCTGCAGCCATTTGCACTTTTGCATCATTGGATTCTAATAACTCAACAAGAGGAGGAATACCACCTTCAACCCTACAACCGAAATGTGGTGAGAGGAAAGTACTTAAATACCTGAATTGCAACTGTGAAGCAAAAAAAGTAAACTAACCTAATACGAGTCTTGATACTGCCATTTTCATGAGCAAGGTTGGTGATTGCATCAGCTGCTTTCCTTATGACACCATTGACTGCTCGAGAATTTCCGTTATCCCTGTGCCTTTTAAGGAGAGCTACAAGATGAGGTAGGGCTCCAGCATCAACTATGAGTTGTTGATGCTCAGGCTGTTTAACAATGCATATCACTGGTTTAGTTCTTCAGTACAAATGTACAGGGTATTGCAATTTTAAAGATTTCAGCAATAATTATCTATTCCTGAGTTTTTCCTGCAAAAAAGAGCATAGGATATGTGTTTACAGCAACAAGTTTGACCCAAGTTCTGTAATCAAACAGGATCAAGTTTTCTATGAGGTGTCTCCTCTCAACAACAATAAGAATGAACGATTTGCAATTAGAAGAGCCATAATAACCAACCAACAATGGTAGTGTTAATGTAGCTTATAACTACTTGACTATAAAAACCACGGTAAGTTACAAAGAAATTTGACAGTGATATAAACACAAAATGACAGAAGACAGATGTGCTTAATAAGCTGTAACCTATACATATTCTTGTAAGATAATATTAGAGAGAATAGGGGAGAATATTGATTGTATTGATTTTTGTGTGATCATCTCCATACAAACGATGCATCAATAAATAGATACAATGGATATGCTATTTAGGGTAAATGTAAATCACCCTTTAATGCCTAGCCTATCTTCAACTAATCACAGCTCATCAAATATACAACTAACACTCCCCCGCAGTTTGAGCGGGAGGACACCGAACACTCAAACTGGAGCGAAACTCCTCAAACAAAGCGGTAGGCAAGCCCTTAGTAAAAATGTCTGCATACTGATAGCGAGAAGGCACATGAAGAACCCGGACTTGACCAGCAGCTACCAAATCCCGAACAAAATGAATGTCAATCTCAATATGCTTCGTCCGTTGATGTTGAACCGGATTAGAGGACAAATAAACAGCACTGACATTGTCACAGTATACAAGTGTAGCAGAGGACAAAGGAGTGTGTAACTCACGCAGAAGATTCCGTAACCAACATGTCTCAGCAACTGCATTAGCAACACCCCGATACTCAGCCTCAGCACTAGAGCGAGAGAGCGTCGGTTGACGCTTAGCTGACCATGAGAGCAGATTATTGCCAAGAAACACACAATAACCTGAAGTAGATCGCCGAGTAATAGGACAACCAGCCCAATCCGCATCCGAATAAGCAACTAATGAAGTAGTAGAGGATGCAAACAACTGTAATCCGTAATCTATAGTACCCCGAACATATCGCAAAATCCGTTTAAGGGCCGAGAAATGAGGCTCCCTTGGATCATGCATATGAAGACAAACCTGCTGGACTGCATAGGAAATATCAGGTCGAGTAAAAGTGAGGTACTGAAGAGAACCCGCAAGACTCCGATATAAGGTGGGATCAGACACCAAATCACCATCATCACCCAGTTTAGACTCAGTATCAACAGGAGTCCGACTGGGGTTACAACCAAGCATGTGTGCACGCTCGAGGATCTCAGTAGCATACTTATGCTGAGATAAGAACATCCCTGTAGAATCACGTGTAACAGATATGCCCAGAAAATAATTTAGAGATCCTAAATCCGTCATAGAAAACTCCGTATGCAAAGAAGCAATAATTCGCTGTAACAAACTCTCAGAAGAAGCTGTTAGGACAATGTCATCAACATACAGTAATAAATAAGCAGTATCAGTCCCCTGTCTATAAATAAATAAAGAGGAGTCACAGCGACTATGAGCAAATCCAACCCGAAGCATAAAAGCAGCAAAACGCTGAAACCAAGCCCTAGGCGCCTGTTTGAGACCATAAAGAGATCGCTGTAATAAACAAACATAATCTGGATGTGCAGAGTCCCGAAAACCAGGAGGCTGATGCATGTAAACAGTCTCAGCTAAGTCACCATGCAAAAAGGCATTCTTGACATCAAGCTGATGAACCGGCCAATGTCTAGAAGTAGCCAAACTAAGTACCGTTCGAATAGTACCAGGTTTAACCACAGGGCTAAACGTCTCATCAACATCGACACCCTCTATATGTGTACTACCATTCGCCACAAGACGAGCTTTGTAACGACTAAGAGTACCATTCGCCAAGTACTTATGACGAAATAACCACATACAACGTACGATGTTGGCATCCGTAGGTCGAGGCACAAGAATCCAAGTTTTGTTTTTAATAAGTGCATCATATTCATCACACATAGCATTTTGCCAATTAGAATCATTAAACGCTTCATTATAAGATTTGGGTAACGGGGAGATCGAAGATACATGATAAGTAAAACGCTGAGTAGGACGATTAGTCCCGACACGAAAACGTGTGACCATGGGATGAATCGAAACCGGGTTTGGGTTAACAGTTGGAGTTGGTGGATCTTGGGAAACGGAAACGGGGGTGGGATGTTGGTTAGACGGGCTAGTAACATGTGTGGGAAGTGGGGTGGTAAGATGAGGCGTAGTTGGGGAAGGTGGACCGTGTGTAGGAGAATTATGCTCATCAATGTGGATAGTAGGAGCAGGCGTGTTAGGTTGTGGTTGAGGTGAAGCAGTAGTAGATGTAGGTGACTGTTTGATTATATTGGAGATTAAATTTGAGGTGTCGTCCAAAAAATCATACGAGGGACTGACATTGGGTGTCGTGGAACCAAACGGAAAAAACTGTTTCATCAAAAGTAACATGTCGTGAAATGATTATTTTATTGGTGTTGAGGTCTAGACAACGGTAGCCACGATGATTAGTAGCGTGGCCCAAAAAGATGGAAGGCGTAGCACGGGCTCCAAGTTTGTGGTCGGCATCAAGATGAGGGTAACAAAGACACCCAAAAACACGTAAAAGACTATAAGCTGGTGTAGTGCCAGTAAGGCGGGTGTATGGGACTTCATTATCAATGGCACGTGAGGGTAATATATTCAATAGGTAAACGGCCATGTAGAGGGCTTCAACCCAAAAGTTAGGTGGGAGATGAGCTTGAAACAGTAAAGTCCGAATTAGATTATTAATGGTGCGAATCATCCTTTCGGATTTTCCATTTTGTTGGGAAGTGCGTGGACAAGAAAATCTAAATTGAATTCCATTGTCGGAAAATAATTTATGAAAGGAGTGGTTATCAAATTCACCACCATGATCACACTGAAACGACTTAATTTCACTCTTAAATTGAGTTTTAACAAAATTACGAAACAACATAAATTTGGAAAAAACATCAGATTTATTAACTAAAGGATAAACCCAAACAAACTGAGAATAATGATCCAAAAATAAAACATAGTACCGAAAACCAGACAGACTCGGAATTGGGGAAGTCCACAAATCCGAGTGAACAATGTCAAAAGAAGACTGAACTAAAGTAGAAGAACTAACAAATGGAAGTTTCACGTGTTTGCCAAGCTGACATGCATGACAAAGCACGGGAGACTTCTCCTTATTACACGAAATAGAATTATTGGAAATAACACGACGTAGCACTTCACTTCCTGGATGACCGAGTCGTTGATGCCACGTATACTGACTGGTGAGATAGGCTTGAGGAATAAGAGAGGGTTGCGTGACAGGGTATAGATCTCCAGTGCTATCACAGCGGAGCAACACCCGACGTGTTTGAAAGTCTTTAACAGAAAAACCAAAAGGATCGAATTCAACAGTACAATAATTGTCACAAACAAATTGACGAACAGAAATCAAATTTTTGACTATATTAGGAGTAATTAAAACATTATTTAAATGAAGAGGGCGAAAAGGCGTAGGCAAAATGCTATGTCCAGAGTTAGTAATGGGAATAGAATGCCCATCACCAACAGCAACTGATGAATAAATACACGAATTAAAAACATCACTAAGATTATTGACATTATCATTAAGATGTGAGGACGCACCTGTGTCCATATTCCAATTACCGGAAGAAGGAGACTGAAGTGTCCCGGCATTGAAAGCATGTGGTAAAATAGTTTCTTGACCCGCGGGACCCACGCTCCATGGCTGAACAGTTTGACCAGGTTGACCATTCAGGCCCCCCTGCTGAACTGGTTGACTAATCTGACCAAAATGACCCCCATGTGAACCAAACTGAACCGGTTCATTAATCTGCCTCATCTGCTGAACCGTAGTAACATGTTGACCCCCATGTGCACCAAACTGACCTGTCATAACTGACACACCCCCATGTGAAAAATAAGGACCTTGTGAACCCCCTTGTTGAAGCTGGTAGTTTGGCTGAGGTCCAAAATTATTTGTTGCACCCCCTGAGTATATCACTTGTCCCGTATGATTAAAACCTGGTGGGCTATGGCTCATAGCATAGGTATTGGGTAAAGTAGGAGAGGTTTGCAAAACAATTGGTGAAGAATTATTTGTAGCATTCAACACAGGAGGGTTAGAAACATTAGAAGTACCAATATTATTCCCATTAATCCCAAGTTTAGCCAAAAGAGTTTGCAAAGTTCGCATATCAGATGACGTTAACACAGAAGATGACATATCATTCAAGCAAGAGGGGCGAAGTGGAGGATTGCCAGCCATTGGTGTATGAATCTAAGGTTTGTGGTGAGTTTATTTGTAATCTAGGTTTTGAAGTAAAAGGTGTACGAGGGGTAGGGTTTTTTTTTTTGTAAGTGTCTGACCAATGAGACTAAACAGGAAGGAATAAAACAAATAGTAGCCAACCACAAATAGAGTAGCAGTAGATAATTGACTTTAACAAAACAGAATCTTCGACTGGTTATGCACAAGAAACCAACGATCGAAGATCCACAAACCAATATTAATACAGATAGGTCAACTGGCTATCCCGGAGCCAACGGTCGACAACAAATAACCAAGATTAAAAGAGGTGAAAGATTGATCGGTGTAAGGTGAAGGATCGATATCAACTTAGGCTGATACCATGTAAGATAATATTAGAGAGAATAGGGGAGAATATTGATTGTATTGATTTTTGTGTGATCATCTCCATACAAACGATGCATCAATAAATAGATACAATGGATATGCTATTTAGGGTAAATGTAAATCACCCTTTAATGCCTAGCCTATCTTCAACTAATCACAGCTCATCAAATATACAACTAACAATTCTCAGCATGTTAAGAGTTAGCCCAAGCCTTTTATTTACACCTCATTGCTGCAAAGAAACTCAGTCACCTTTGTCAATAGCAACAAAGTTATGTCCTCCAGTTCTACTTTCACCCACTCACCGCAAAAACGACAAACTTATTACAACCGTCACAAAACTTTCCATATGTTTAGAGAAGTTAATCAAATGATGTTTTGACTGCTAAATAGGTTTGTAATGTTCAATGATGTCTCCAGTATTACAATCCAAGTATAGTTGATAAACTATTCGCTGTAACAGTACCTTGTAATTCCTACTATTTCAATCAAATAGTACTCCGGAGTAGCACACTCACTAATGGCTGATGTTTAAGGCTTTGACCCACAAAAATTGCGTATTTTCAATTCATTATCTGGTAACATGTAAAATCATGCCAATATAATGCGCCAACATCTGCTTAGCAGAGTTGGTAAGGCTTATGCCTTTGTGGGAAAAGACCGGGGTTCGATCCCTGGCAATAGGAATAGGATTTCAATGTAATAGGATTTCAGTATAGAAAGTCAACTGTCAAAAAAAAATGCATAAACATCAGCATTAAGCACAGGAATAGGCCCAGTGCATAGGTCCAATTCTAAATTTAGTTCAGCATAACTGCTAACTGTATCCCTTCGATTACAACTAATGCCTTTCTGTACATCCTCTCTTGTAAAAAACTAGCAGGGTACCCGCGCGATGCGGCGGCGGGTACCCTGTGACTATATTTTGAGGCGAGCAAATGTTGTTCGGTAACACATTTTTTCTAACAATAACCATACAAATGAATGATAATTTAAATTAAAATAACTTTAAGCAATAACAATGATAGCTGAGTACCCACGCCTAATGGCAACAGTGTCTAGTTTTTAACTAAATTTCGGCGGCGCGTAATTCTCTTTTGATCAAAGGTCTATCTAAAAGTATCTAAAAATATTTATGCATTTTCCATAGCAATAATGCAACATGACAATTTTAATCATAGTTTACAACTATCACTCTCCACAATAAATCAATTTACAACAATGTAAAACACCCCATTTACAATTATTGTCCCGACTGTTAAGTTGCATATGTTCAAAATGAGGAAACAAGAAATACTAACATTGATTCATATGCTAAATCAGAAGACGAATAAATCAATATAAAAGAGATGACCAACATGACAGACATAGTTAATTTCACGCATAAAATGTTTTAAGTTTTTCACTAATGCTACCAGAAATTGTCCCAAAATACTATTGTATTATTGGCATGCATAGACGATTAAATCAAAACGACATGCATACAAAAGGATATACAATACTCAAATAATATCTCGTTTCATGTTTCTAACAACATTTGAACATTAGACTTGCTAGGCACCATGATAAACTGATATATGGTTGATCAATCGCTATATATAGACCTTCGTGCAGATATTGTATATTGTAGTAACACGAAAACAACAATCGCCACCACGAGTTCCACTAATCCACTGGTGCATCTACCATCATTGTAGCCACCATATCTATCCAACATTATCAAAGACGTCAAATTTAGCCCACACAATCCCTTAACATTTTTAAAGGTGCTTCAACTAATAGGATGAGGGTTCGATTCGCACTTTTGAGATGTATATGATGTGGAGCGTAGTGTGAGATGTATATGATTAGTGTGATTTTTTGTCTTGGTAGAAAAAATGATCCTTTTATACTAAAATTTTTAACTGACGAATTAATGTGCTTCAATAGTTGTGTAACCGAAATTTAATTATTATTATTTACTTAATGTTATATTGATATCTTCTTAATTGTTAATAATTTGAATTACCATTTAATACTAAAATTGAGGAAAAAAAAAAAAAGCACTCGGTTTATAAAATATAAATGCTATTTTATGGTATTAATGGGCTGTTACAAGTCATTTAATTTTCATAATGTAATGTAACTTCTATTTTATGTGTATGTATTGATTTCATAGCAAAAGTAAGATAATTCTTTCCATTATAAGCAAGTGTTGAATCTGAATTTTTTAAGCCTTCCTTTTTCGAAAAGTCCCAAATGCATTATAAAGTATAGCAGGGTACCCGCGCGTTGCAGCGACGGGTATCTTGAAGTTTATTATGTTCTTTTTGACAATAAATTTACGGATATCAATAATTTCATTTAGCCCGTGACCGTTCGGGCTCGAGCCCGTTTGGCCGCACCCGTTCGGGCTCAAGCCCATTTGACCCGTTGCCCATTCGGGCTTGAATATTTGTATAATGTGCTTTATTATTTGTATTAGTTACATTTAATGTAGGAATTATGTTTAATTTGGTTGTACTATATGCTTGATAATTTGTATTTCTTATGTAAGGGGTGTTTTAATAACTGTATTAATTGTATTTATTGACCAGTTAATTAATTGACTACAATAAATAGCATTAAATTTTTTTTTTTTTTTTTTTTTTTTTTTTTTTTTTTTTTTTAATATGTGCATTAAAGTGGTGTACACTATGCTTCTTGTATTGTAAGTCTAAAAATTATGTGCATTAAAGTGGTGTACACTATGCTTCTTTTCTTGTAAGTATTAAAAGATTACAAGCATTGAAAGCTATACTTGTAACAACCCATACTTTTTAAAGACACTTAAATTTCTAGGCTTTTAATTATATGTGTATGCATCTTTCCTATTAAAGAAATGTTTTTGGTCTTAAACATTTTAAGACTTCTAAATATAGATGTCCTAAATACATTATAAAGTAGTATAGATATAGATATAGATATAGATATAGATTGGCCTAAAATAGACTATTGCTGCGAGTTGGCTTCCATTGGCTTGGTAAGTGTTGTCATAAAGTAACTCCTTATCTGCGGCAAAATCTGGAGGACAAAACTAGCATACCTGGAAAGTTGATTTCAGTTTAGCCAAGTATTAACTATTATCAGAAGGTCGCAGAAAATAAAGACAGCCATACATGTAATGTTTTGTGGACGTAGAGGTCGGGTCAGAATTTTCTTGCTAGAATTATTAACAAATTAGCGTTAAGTATGATGACAAAACTATATTATTCTAATTTATTTTTTCAATAAGATAGTTAAAAGTTAAAACTTTGTGCGTTGAAAACATTCAGCTCGTTTGACGTCTTCAACCATTTTCGTTTAAGAAAAGTTTACCCATTTGACCCGTTACATGTAAAAGATAACCCAAACAGACTTATTTAAGTAAGTGGGTTAAGATGTCACCAGGTAATAAGCTTAGTATAGAATCATACCATGGTTTAGACTGTAATTTGTCAAATTGATCCAGAACAAACAGAACGCAGGCATTCCTTAGTGACACAGCATTATAGGTCTCTGATAAATCGTACATGAGTTCTAAGTTGTCGGCATTGATATCCTAACAAAAAGAAAATAGGAAAAACAATCATATGTTAATATAATATGCATAACAAACATCAAAACAGGTGTTGATGAAAAAGGAAAGGGTAACTCACCCGTGCCATGGTGTACTCACAAAGTCGCTTCAGTCCATCTAGAAGATACTGATCAGCAGCCTTTAGAAGATCCTGGGCTATTCCCATCTTTACCTCTACTGAACCAGTATATATGAACCTGTCAACAGTATATTAAAAATGAAAAATGGGTTTGGCAAATAACAAGACATTATGTAAATGTGTCGGAATTGCCAGTTGCACGAAATATATCAAGAAAACCATCCAGCAGGTAAACACAAAATGAGACATATACCTCATCATCGACTCAAATGTCTCCCATCTGATATTTGGGATCTGGACATCTTTAGCATCTCTTTCCTAAAAAAAGCATCGTTAAATGTCAAAAACAAATTAATTGAATGAAAAAAAAAGGAAGCTGTTGTTATTATGCATTTCCGTATAAGGTCATTGACTCATTGCTACTAACCTTGTAACCACCATCAAACATGGCCCGAAATGCATCAGACGAAGTAAGCAGACCAATTCTGTGAGCATAAAACCGTTTTCCTGATACCAAAAAATTCAGAATGTCAACCACGACATTCAATACAATGCCACAAAATAATTTTCAGTTGAAAAAAGTTTTCCACCTTCAACGATGAAAGTCACGTCAGAAAACACAGGATTGTTCACATACTTCTCACCCAAGTAGACCTGCAACAAGAAGTTTTTTACTTCAGGTGGACTGCTTCTTAAGAAGATTATATCATGCAAGATTGGATATATGAGGTCATGTACTATTTACGTTTTACCGATATATGTAACGCTTTTTCTTCTAACCACTTGATGCAAACATACATACCATGCATTTACTATTTAATGAAACAAATTGTATATTATGGTAAGTATGTTGCATATATCAGCAAAGAGTGAAAAATACATAAACATTTCTCAGTAGTTGACTCAACCTTTACTACATTTTATAGCCACAAAAGCATTTCACAGTCAAAACCCATGACATAGCAAAAAAATACATTGTTCATTTAGCGGATAAAATACTTTTCTCTAAATTGTAATGTGTGGTCAAACTCAGTAGTCTCCAAAGCAATTTTAAAAGCTAATCTTAGATTAACAATAACAATCAATCTATCTACTTAATACTATTAAAACAAGGTTTCTGCTGACGTCATCTTTGACTAGGTGGAAATCTTTTATTGGTCTATTCAATTAAATATTATTATTGAATGATGTCATAACTAAATTAATTTTATTTGAGATGTTAATGCACCTAAAGTATACTCCCCAATTTTGTAAATTAAAAAAATGCTATTAATAACTAAAAATTCTTGAAGAAGATTGTTGTGATAAGAGTTATTTCTGCGTGATTTTCTATGGTGTGAAGACATGCTCTTTCACTGAATCGAACATCGCGCCTATTGGGCACTCTAACTAATTCATAATTGTGAAAATAAATTCAACTATTTACTTATACCGCCCGTGTATTACACGGGTCTTAAACTAGTAATTAGAAGACAAAAAAGTCTAACCTGCGAAATCCGAGATGATGGTCCTGCATCAACAGGAGAAACTGATGTACCTTTTTTAGCCAATTTAGACAAAGCAGCACAGCCTCTCCTCTATGAATGTAGGATTTTAAATTTTCCAGAAGAAGATTAAGGCCTGCAACGTTTATGTGAACAACAAAACATATCAGGCTCTTGTATAAGTGATTTGTGTAAACCTAACAAAAAACAAGTTGTTTGGCGTACCATTATTATCTACAAAGATTTCTTCCTGATTGTCAGGTGAACAGAACCAAGCAAGACCCGATAAAATTCGTCTTTGAACAATTTTATCATAATTATGCATCATGTGCAGCAAACGGCTCAACATCTGCTAGGAGAATAGTAATATAAATTATCAGGTGATACCAGATGCTGTAGAAACCTTAGAAATATACGAAAGAGCATAAAATTTTCAATTAAGAATTACCTTTTGATGACTGTCTAGCTGTCTACCTCATGGTCTAATGGCCAAGAACCCGTACCAAAGAAATCAAAACCAGCCTCATTTGGCCACTCTGTATCTTGAAGATGCTTCACTAGTGCTAGAACAACACCAGAACGGACAAGCACCTTCAAATTATCCTCTACAAACACATAAAATGGAAAGTTTAGACATAAACCTAAAATTATCAACTTAAGACACAATAAGAATCATCACTAAACAAGAAAAACAAAATTACACGGTGATTATAGACCAAAAATATTACACAAAAACAATACACAGTAATAATAAAACGGCATATCAACACGAGAACTAAACGAAGTCAAAGGTACGTAATGTGCAAGCTCATGTTGCGCTAAACAAACAAAATAACATTCGACCCTATTTTCACCACATCCTACCGTATATAAACAAACATCTTACTCATGAACTAATCAACAATCATAGAAACAAAAATCACAAATATGGACACCACAAAAAGAAGATCTCGAAAATGTCTCAAAATATGTTGTGGCGCTACGGTAGCTGTTATTGTCATATTCATTGTTGTTTCTATAGTCTTATATTTCACGGTCTTTAAACCGAAAGACCCACAAATCATTGCCCACCCGACAAACCTTGAAAACTTGCAAGTTCAACTTTTCCTAAATGTTAGCATAAATGCAACGCTAGTTCTAACCTTGACTATTGATAATCCTAACTATGGAGGCTTCAAGTTCAAGGACTCGATTGCTAATGTATATTATCGAGAAATGCTAATAGCTGAGGTCTTTGTTGTGCATTCAGATGTTCCAGCTCGTAGTAGTCTTACCATGACAGCATATGCAAATATTACGGGTGGTAAGATGGCCACTGATCCTAATTTCTATAATGACATTGGGACGGGTCATCTTAATTTTACATCAACTTCGGTGATGCATGGGAAAGTGAGTGTTCTGAAAATCATACACGTGAAAGCAAAGGTTAATAACTTTTGTGTCATCTCAGTGAACATTTTGACACAAGTAGACCCAAAATGTCATTCCAAAGTCGAGTTTTAGGAAACAGTTTTAAAATTATAATATATGTGTACGCATGTAGCGAACTATACCCCAGGCCCAAAGAGATTTGAGAACCAAGATATAACAAGAGAAAAAAGCAAGAACAAAAAACACAGTGAGCTAACCGGACACAGCCGCCAACTGTCACCTTACTGTGATCTTTGAATCCTTACTCACTGAACTCACTAACTGTAACAGAGTTGTATACAACTAACTTTGTATATGCACAGGAACAATACCAAATCATCACACTAAACTTTTCGACCATCACTTTGAGGGTCCCATAACCATTGATGCCAATATATCTCTTTATACCTATAAATATGAAATAACACCACTTATAATGTAACTGTTAATGCATCAGCAATATGAAATAACACCACTTATCAGAGATTCATTGGCTTTTCCAACAAACTTAGTAGAATATGCTAGTTATTATTTTGAAATGTTTTTATCTAGTTTAGTAGTTTACACATTGCCCAAAGTAAAAGGTTACATATACAATGCCTCAAATCTTGTCCTGAAGCTAGAAAGTAACACATGTACTGAAGCTAGAAAGTACCACATGTGTACTGAAGCTAGAGAATAACACATGTGTACTGAAGCTGCTAGAAAATAACACCGACAAGTGCTCACTAAAGTCAAAATCTCAAAGTTGCAAATATTAGCACTAGAAAAATAACAAAAAAACACTAAAACCCTAACCTGTAATATATGCATAAAAATTAATACAGTAGATCAATAAAATAGTAAAGACCTGGCATAGTACTAGCGTGAGGGCGTCACTTTTTACACAAATGAAACTCCCTCTACCGATAAAGGGGGCGGATAACTGGATAAGGATAAGTGTGGTGTGTTGTTAGGGTTTTAAAAATAGTAGGTATCTAACTAAAAGTGATTAAAACAATTACGTTTAATATTATGAAAGTAGTCTATTCCACAGTAGAAGAAGAAGAGCTGGATCGACTGAAAGAAATTAAAAGCCATAAGCTAAGCGGCAGATGGAAGAACGTGGCGCGTGGAGTACAAAACGTGAGCAAAACTAGGAATTCATCTTCCAAGGTCGTCTATATTAGTGATGGTGTTTGGTTGCTTGGCGGCGCACGGTGGTGGCGCGTAGAGGGGAGTTAACGCGCGTACTCCTCAGGTCGAGGGTGAGGAGGGTGGATTCAAGGTGGGTTTGTTGTGGTTTAGGTGTTTGTGATGTTGGTGTAGAGGTGGCGGAGGTGGTGGTGTTATGTTGGGCGGCTGCTGCAAATGAGAGGAGAGAGAGAAAAAGATGTGTTAAGTTTAGGGATAAGTGGAAATGAGGGTGGTGTGGGGGTTTTATTAGTCCCCTGGATATTAAGTTAAAAAGAAACATAATAATTTCCGGTGTGTAAAGGCATTTGTTAGCAAATAGGATATTAAGTTGAAAAGAAACGGTGGCGTGGGATAGATTTAGCACGCCGAAGAAGTATGGGGTCTCTGGCTGTGTAAATTGAAGTTTATCAATGTGGCGTTTCTCTCTAAGTGGGGGTGGCGGTTCAAAAAAGAAAGATATAAACTTTGGTGTGAGGTTGCCGAGGCGTTCCATGTCACCAATCGAAGCTGGGATTTTTTACCGGTTCGTAAAGCTTTAAATGGCGTGTGGCAATATAGTTAAAGTCATGAATCGGACAGTGGTGTCGGGGCTGCCTCTTAGAAGATTCTTTAAAGGAAAAGTGGGGAATGGAAACAATATTTCATTTTGGATTGACCCGTGGCTGTTGAATTTGTCGCTGATGGTTGTCTGCCCCAGATTGTTTCGGTTAGAATCATATAAAAGATGCAAGGTTAGTGACAGGCTGATCAAGTCGGACGCTGGTACCTTGCGGGTCTGGAACTGGAAAAGGTCGTTTATGTCGGAGGAGGAATGGTCCGAATGGGATACGCTTAATACGCTGTTGGAGGCTGTTGTGCTTTCCGATTCGATTGACAGCTGGGTTTGGGTTGGGGCCGGTGATGGTGTTTTCTCTGTGGGAGCTGTTAGGAAGCTGATGTATAACGACATGGACTACGGCAATATCACAGTCTTCGAGTGGTGTAAATAGATTCCGAAGAAATGCAACATCTTTGGGTGGCGGGCTGAGATGGGAAAGATTCCGACGGCGACTGCGTTGAGGCATAGAAATATCCCGGTTGTGGACGTCTTTTGTCCGCTCTGCAATGGCGCGGATGAGTCTGTGGACCACTTATTCACAGGCTGTATGTTCGCTTCAGTGCTTTGGCAGCATATCTCCTCTTGGTGCAAGGTCCAAAATTTGTTTGTTTTTTCGTTCAAGGATCTTTTGGAAGCCCATAATTTAGTTGGGTTGTCGGGGAGAGCCAAAGACATATTTTACGGCATTATTATTATAGGGTGTTGGAGCATTTGGAGGGCGAGAAATCGTCTCAAGTTTCAAAGTAAGAAGGCTAGGATGGAGGACATCGTTGGAGAAGTTAAAGCGTTGGGTTTCCTTTGGGCAAAAAATATATCTAAGTTATCGTCCTTGTCTTGGGGCGATTGGTGTAAATTTGTAATCACGTAGTTTTTGTTTTTTTTTTTGTTGTTGTGTGTGCCGCCCCGTTTTGTGGGTTTGCGGTTTTTTAATGAAATATACCGTTAAAAAAAAAGTTGAAAAGAAACGGGACCTAAGAGTTTACACATGTGTTATAAACCTTCTCCAACTACATTCAACGGTCGAGATCAACCCGATCATAACTTTATTCAATTTTATCAACCACGTGTGTATTTCTATTAAAGAAAGTATAACAATTTATATTTTTAGTATCTTTTATTATTTATCATTATGATTTTGGTCGGTGTTGCCAGCACTACTAAAATCTCGACTCAAGCAAACGTCTTGAAACAAGAAACTCGATGCTCTCGAAGCAGAGACGGACCTAGGATTTTTGGAAAGATATCGCACAGATATTTCGAAAGGTCTTGCAAAAGTTTCTTTTATCATAAGGGGATATGATGCCTGCTTCTGGAGGTAGGCAAATTGCCTGCTTCCTCTTTGTAAAAAGGTTAAAAAATGTACAATTTAACCCCTCCGGTAAGTCACTGTTACATGTTTTCCCCCTGTCCCCACCCTTTTTATCAAAGGAAAGCAGGCAATTACCTACCTCCAGAAGCAGGCAACATTTTCCCTTATCATAAATACTAAAATACCTTTAGTCTCAAATTAAATATCCACATTCGCCCGTACAATTAATGTTATCTTAACCATTTTAAAGCATTTTTGATCGGTTGAAGTATAAACTGTTTTTTGAAAGAAAATAAAATAGAAAAACATACATTTAATTCATGACAAAGTATCTAAAACGCATAATCGTACAAAGATACATGTGCGGTTTAGGCGTTATATAGTTGAGCCTAAATTCTTAAATCACTAGGCTTTGTGTTTTGCACTACAAAATAATCTAAGAATGGACAATGATCATAAGTAATAACTGCCAAACTTAAATTAAACAAAACATTGGTGTTAATTTTGATGTTAAGAAAAATGAATAAACATAACAGTAAATTAAAAATGTACGAGTAATTGTTGGTTTAGCATAGCAATATACCAACTTCGTTTACCATTGGGTATTTTTGCTAGGATTTGGTGCGTGTGAGCTTCATAACAAGTAAAGATGGATAAAAATGACCTAACGGACCATGCTATGCCCGATAATTCTAAGTGACGACTTTTTGGGTTGGATTCAAATGTCATCGTTATTAGTTGTTGTAGATTGAGTAGTGATCGATAAGATGAGAGTGATTTACATGTATTAAGGGAGGGCAAGCATTTTATGCTACCTAACCGAGTTAATCTATGGATCGTTGACTCTCAAATGTACATGTCAAACAAGGTTTTAAAATTATGAAAATTTCATATAAAGTAGTATTTACTAGCTAGTGTAGTTTCATTAAATGCTGTATTTAACCATATTTTCGGTTTTGTCACTTTTGATGCGCTCGCATCAAAATTCGCGCACCAAAAATTAAACGAGCAAGAAATAAAATTCAAAAACAGATGGTGGATCATCTTATAGCATCACATTTAATTTCTAAATCAATGAGATGTTGCCATGTATACTCTGGTGTGTTGTGGGTGCATTTATTATCCTTAATATCAAGTATCTTTCAACTAAAAACTCTACATTTTAATTCTTGAATACACAACTTTTGAGTGTGAAAGAAGTGGTGTTCGACTATCAA
Organism: Artemisia tridentata subsp. tridentata; assembly: GCA_021014915.2. Classification (NCBI taxonomy): domain Eukaryota; kingdom Viridiplantae; phylum Streptophyta; class Magnoliopsida; order Asterales; family Asteraceae; genus Artemisia; species Artemisia tridentata. Next base: position 435,576,366 of record CP139505.1, on the reverse strand, counting down.
ATAGTGTAATCTATGAGTAGTACTTATGCTAAATGGTAATATATTCGTTTTTAATGGGTTGCAAGTTAAAATTTTAATCGAGATATATTTTTTTCTTAAGTGTACTATAAATGAGTAAATATATGAATTTATCTCAATAAAAAAACATCTCTTTTAGCTCAAATGTAAACGGATGATGATAAGAGTGCGACTAGAGAGGTCAATCTCGATCCCAAGATATAGATTAAGATTTAGACTTTGATAAGTAGCAAATTGAGTTAGCAAATCTCCAAGAAATCATGTACCCATTATCCTAAATTTAAGATGCAAAACTAATACGTGAAAGTAAAAGTGTAGAACATGGACATCATGTATCAGTTGTGTTCCAAAAGTTTTTAAATCGTAACCTCCATAAGGTGACTTTTTCAGACAACACATAGCCTGGAATCCTGTTGATTCAAATCCACAATTTCAATGGTATCCCCCCTAAAACTTGAGTGCCCTAGCAACATTTAACAAATGTCTATGTTTTCTTTCTGCTATACTGCACGTCGAGGAGGAAACAAGCAGACGTACATCTTTTTGAAATTCGATATGACCATGAGCTTATCCGAATCCGTATAACTTAGCTTCCTAAAATCAATTATTTCCTCAGTCACACTATTCATAAAGGACCAAAAATAGTTAGACCTTAATGTTTGTATACATATAAATGATCGATCGAGTCTCTATATAATACGCTCACGCATGCACACAAACATATGCATGTGTGTAAGTACGCATGCAAATAAACAAGTATATGACTACATGTAACATGACATGAAAATAACTTAAGCTATGAATTGAACTAGTACCAAACACGAGAGAAACCACCACTCAACATTGCATTGAATTATACAAGTAAGATCATCGATGGGAACGGAGGAGGTCTACGGTATCGAGGAGTGGACGTACGAACCATCGGACCCCCCACCGGAATAACATTAGTCCGTTTGGGCTACCAATAGTGTAGTTTTGTGGAGATTCCGGAGAGTTATTATTAGTCCATTTGGGCTACTAACATTGTAGTTTTGTGTACACTGACTCTCTATCTTCACTGTTGCAACTAAATGCATCAATATCTTTATTTTGTTGTTCCATCATAGACATAGATGTAGTAATGGATGGCTCAACCATATATACTCATGTTTACTCGAATCAACTTCCATTAACTTTTTCTACATCCATTACCATTACACCCACTATATCATCATCGGCCATCCGGCAATGAGCCGACAAGTGTATAACCAACTTGCATTAAATTCAAAAACAAAACTTGCATTACTTCAAATTCAAAAACAAATATCGATATTAGTTTAGTTTCTTTTAGTTTATGTGTATTTCACGTCTCGTATTATTCTTCAATGTAACTTGTACTTTTATCCTAACTCGCATTACTTCAAGTTCAAAAACAAAGTCGACATTAGTTACACAAGAGGCAATGAGAAGTACAAAACCTTTTATGGATCTACAGTGGCAAGTTTATGTCTTTATCAATAAACAAACATTGCATAAAGTATCTTGTTTTCACATAGGTCCACAAGAATTAATTGCGTCAAGTGAAATCCTACTGAAAACTTGTGTTTTTTTACAAGACGTTAGTATACAAGTGAAGGGCTAAGTTGTACTTGTGGGATGAACAGTAAAGAGTGCTAGTGCTATCCATCATTCATTTCACCACTACTAATCCTATAAGCAAGTTTTTTGAGAGTTAAGTTTTAAGAAACTTAGTTTTAAGGAGTAACATAAACAAGAAGGAAATTAAGGGCTTTCGAAACTTACATGCTTTGCTAGAAAGTTGTTACTCGTATAATAAGGTAAATGTAGAAATGTCACGCTTAAGGTTATCGATCCGGAGAAGTTCGGTCTTTGTTGCTCTAACATACATGGCCTAACCAGTATTTACATGACTGTTTATGGACTGTTCCCCGACCATCTCAAAATGTTCAAACAAGAAGTTCAAAATTTTGGTCTCTTCTGAAACTTTACTTGCTTACATCAAATACATTTCATTTGCTTTAATATTTATTCGTTTCAGACGAATAGCAAAGTAAAATTACCAAGAGAAACCTATTGGACATAGACCTACTCAGCTACACGGCTACACCAGTTGCATGCCTGCATTAGACTATCTTTATCAACAATTTATTACAAGCAAATTTTTTAATAAAATATTATTTTCTCTTTCCTCCGCCTACACAACAAATACATACAACCAATACTCTCTATTTCATCAATTAAAACAAATATTGCATTAATCGGAAAATACACCAATAAACAACCTCAATGTGTTAATTCATTTCATATTTCATAACTATAAGTCCTATTATTTTCATTCACTTTAAATCGTGTTTAATCACAAAATTCTTAAACTTTCATTATTTTTCGTTTATAATTCATAAATTTTTTTTCATCACTACAACTATCTGTCTCTATAAAATCTCGTTGCTATGCATGGGTATTCGTCTAGTACTCATAAATGGTAGAATACATTTCACTTTATATATCACCATTTTCTACAGTAACATCTTTCTCTTTGTTGTGTATATAGGAGAATAAGTGGAAAAAATATATATAATATTGTTATGAATATAGGAGGATTAGTATGAGAATGTCGTAAGAGGCTTTAACAATTATTATTATTATTATTATTATTATTATTATTATTATTATTACTATTATTATTATTATTATTATTATTATTGTTTTTGTTTACAGTAACATCTTTCTTTTTGTTTATTCTTTATCTAGTTCGTTTATTTTCTTTGGGTTCCGCCCTCTTTTAATTATTTTGTTTAATTGAGGTGGGTCAACTTGTATTGTATTTTGGTTTATTTCGGGATTCTCAATAATAATATGTTACATTTCTAAAAAAAAAAAAAAAAAAAAATTAGTTTATAAAGATTTCCATCTACACTACCTACTATGAGACTTCTCTTAATGCATTCAACTAAAGGCTTATCATTCCCCATTCAATGCATTCAACAAACGTTTTTCACATGACATTTAATTCTTTATTCGGTCCCTTTAATTCTTTCATTTTTTTTTCAATGACAATTCATATACCGTAGTTGTTAAGATCCCGATCCTGATCTTAGGTTCTTACGATTTCACGTTTCTACAAAGCAAAAATGATTCGGATCCTACGTAGGATCTTAACAAGCTTAAGATCTTATAGGATCTCGATTTTGACATTAGGATCTTAAGATATACTCCGATCCGATCTGAATTTTCTCGAACCGCAAACTAAAAAACTGCAAATATATGGTTTATATTTTTATATAATTTAAAATACAATATGTGATTCTTTCTAAACATTTCATATTCATAATTTAAGACAACATTTTAATGAAACATTCATACAATTTCGTGTTTATAATATTTAATAATTTGTGTATTTGAATAATATTATAAAGATCATTAAAAACGTATGGTTTATGTTTTTGAATAATATTATAATTTCGTGTTCATTAAACATTCATATAATTTCGTGTTTATAATATACAAAAGTATGGTTTATGTTTTTATATGTTAGCATTTAATTTATGCTACTTTGGAAGTGATGGTCATTTGTTAAGTTAGAATCAATGTGTCATGTATAATATGTATCAAGTGTAGTGGGCTAGGAGTATTAGTTTAGTTTGTATTGAATATATATAAGTGTAATGCATATTCTAGCCCACTTTAGGTACAAATGTCAAATCCCATCCAACCCATTTGGATTTTGGTTGTACGTATAAACACACACACTCTTCTCATTTGTTAAGTGTGTCTCATAATAGTTAGAAAGAGTGTGTGTGTGTTTTCTCTCAAGTCATTGTATTATTATCTTCTCTAGTTAATAATCATTCGACCCAAAGTTATACCATATGATCCACATACTCTTCTTGTTCTTAATATATGTTTGTGAGTCATCCTAGTTCTCTTGTCGTGGTTGTATGATAGCATAAGTGGTTCGGTTCTTCATTTATAGGAAGATTGAGGAGTTACAAGTGGTATACAAGAGCCTAGCTTTAAGGTAGGAGTTTCTTTATTTTTGTGCTTGATCCTAGAGATTAAAACACTCATTGTTATTGTTTCTTTCACTAGAAAAATAACACTTTGTGTTTTATAACATTCGATCCACTCAAAAGTCAAGAAAGTTGTGTTTGTTTTGAGTTTGTTCGACTTAGTTTCTGTGATATTTTTCAGATTTTCACTCGTTTTCACTTGTGGAAGTTTGGATTTGGGTTTGTTCTTAGTTCTTTGGATCGAAGTGAATCACAAATCTTGTATAAGATTTATGTTTTTTTTAGTTGTTTAAGTGCATTATTGATTGACCAGAAGTTGGTGATAAGTTGGTAGAAAGGTGGCAGTGAAAGGACTGACAAGTATGGGATAAGCATGTGGTAGTAGCTAAAGGTCAAAGAGTTGGTGAAAGTTGGTGTGAATCAGCGTTTTATCGAAATTGGGTACTGCAGTCAATTTATCGGAATTCGGATTTTTAGCGTTTTATCGCAATTCTGTGAAAACAGTCGATCTATCGGAATTCAGTTTTGTTATCGCAATTCCTGCTGAAAATTTTATCGCAATTCAACTCTGAAAGTTTTTGCGATAATTTTATCGCAATTCTAATTGCGATAATTTTATCGCAATTGGTCCATCTGCCAGACTTTATCGCAATTGGTGTTCATTAGATATCGAAAAGCATATTTGTCCGACATCTTCTAGCAATTGCGATATCGGACAAAAAGGGGAATTGCGATATCGGACAAAGTACTAAAATTCAGAATTGGCATTTTCAGTCCCTGTCCTTTCCAGCAGCCTTAGGGAACTTTCAGATTTGGCAGTTTTGGCCCTCGTACTTGTGTAAAACGATTTCAAAGTTAAATAACTTTTAAGGATTTGATTCGAACGTAATTTCGTCAACTCGAAAGTGAACTCGGTATTTTAACTCTTGTATAAGAGTGTAAAATACTTCGACAATCGGATATCTACTCTCTTGTATAAGAGTGTTAGATTTTATATAAATTGCCAATTTATATAAATTGGATATATTTCTATCTAAATTGACATTTTGCCATAATTTATATAAATTGTGGTCAAATTGAAATTTCTATAGAAATTGTCATTTTATCTAAATTGTAATTTACGTAACTTTGTCGAAATTTGTAAACTTTTGACTTTGTCTTAATTATACTCTAATCAAATTTTGTAACTTTATTTAAATTTGTTTCGTTCAACCAAACCTACAACTTCAACGATCATCAACAACAAACCAAGGCTTCACAACAACAACAACAAAGTTCAACCTTCAACAACAACATCTCCTACTTTGTTGCAAAGATCCTCAATCCACTTTATCATACAATATTTCAAAGATGACTACACAACAAGACATTCATGCCGCAGGTTCAGAAAACCGACCTCCAATGCTAGAAAAAGGTGGTTATCTTCCATGGACGAGTCGTATGAGAAGATACATGAAAACCAAGCCTAACGGTCAAGGTAGACTCTTGATTAAATCCATAGATGAAGGTCTATTCAAGCCTCGTAGGATTCAAGTAACAGCTGAAGATCGAACTTCAGAACCTCCCGTCGCAGCAACTTACAAAATCCAAGAAGAAAAGGATTATACACCAGCTGACTGGAAGCAAATTGAAGCTGATGACATGGCAATGCATTTAATCCAACTCGGTTTACCACAAGAAATATTCTGTGCTGTAGATAGTTGTGAAACTGCTTATGAAATGTGGGATCGAGTTAGACGGCTTTGTTATGGTACAGATATCGGTAAACAAGACATGGAAAACAAGCTTCTGACTGAATGGGAGAAGTTCACATCCACACCAGCTGAACAGATTGAATCTTACTACACACGGTTTTGTACTCTAATGAATGAGTTGATCAGACACAATTTGGCGCCTAAACAAATTGTTCAAAACATCAAGTTCATCAACAACCTTCCAGAAGAATGGGGACGATATGTCACTATTGTCAACCAAACTAAGAATCTTCACGAGGTGAACTATGATCAGCTCTATGACTTCCTAAAACAAAACCAAGCAGAGGCAAATGAAGTCAGAAAAGAGAAACAAGCAAAACAACAAGATCCTCTTGCACTCATAGTCCAATCACCTACACCTGCAACAGTAAATGCATAACCTTCATCATCATCCACTCAGCAATTCATGCAACAACAGTATATTCCACAATCACCATTCTACCCACAACAACAACATGTCATCCCACAACAACAATACCCGCAACACCCAGATCAACATGATCAGGATGAGTCAACTGATGCTTTGACTCAAGCTTTTGCCTACCTATCAAAAGCATTCCAAGGACGCTACTCCACACCCACCAACAACAATCAACGAATCTCATCGAACACTCGCAACAAGCAAATTGCACAGCCGAGTTTCAACATGGGTCAGCAAGGACAGATGGTTGGGGGATATGGGAATCAGCAGGGATATGCTCCAAGATATCAGATGGGTAATCAGAATGCAGGGCAGTATGTTGGGAATCAGATGGGTACAGCTGTTGGCAATCAAAGGATTCAGAATACTGGGAATCAGTTTGGGAATGTTGCTTAGGGAGCTGGGAATGTGAATCAGGGTAATGTGATGAAATGCTTCAACTGTCAGGGTATTGGACACATGGCTAGGAACTGTCCAGACAAGCCGAATAAGAGGGATCCAGCGTATTTGCAGAAAGCATTAATGTTGGCAAACAAGGAAACGGCTGGGCTTCAGTTGAGTGCAGAAGAGAATGACTTCATGGCTATTATGGATAATTCTGAAGATCAAGAAGACATCGATGCAAACTGCATTTTTATGGCAAATCTCCAGGAGGCAAAGTACGACACGGACTGGGAAGCACCTCCTGCTTTCAACACAAATGCGGTTTCTGAGGTACAACCATATGCTACATGTCATAATAATGAAATGTTTGATATGTCACCTCAAAATGAACAGCATCCTGCGACTCCTAATCTCATTTATGATACATGCATGGACGAACCAAGTTGTAGTAATACTAATTTGGTAACTCCATGTTACACCACAAATCTCTTCTTTATCATACACACAAGCACTTGATGATGACACTCACAATCACTTAAGAACAATAAGAAATAGAGTTGTATGGATCATATGGTTATTTCAAGTCAAATGATTATTAGCTTCAAAGAAAGAAATAATACAAGAGACTTTGGAACCTTTGCACACACACACTCTTTTCTTATCTTGAATGAGGCATATGTAAAAGAGATGTGTGTGTGTTGTTTATACGAATCACAGCCAACACATGGCTTGTGATTGGGCTTTGACTTGGACCTTAAAGTGGGCTTAATAATTACACTACACATATAATTAACTTACAAACATTACTAATGCTATAAGCCCACTAAACAAAATACATATTATACACGACACATTAATTCTAAACGTCAAATGACCATCACTTCCTAAATAGCATAAAATAAATGCTAACAATCTCCCCCTAAGGGATGGTCATATCAATGATGCTCCCGTGATTGGTCTTTTGCATTTGAAGTCTTGAACTTCGTGTGTCAATGTATAACATTCTTCAATCAATGTTCCTTTATGCACTGTGATCTTCAAAGGGTCGACTTTGAGTGTTCTTGCCTTGATCTACATCTTCTGTCCTGAAGCGTCGTCGTTGTAGATGATGATGGTAGATGAACTTTCGTCGGTACCTGCATAAAACAGTTAGCAATAAATCGTCCAGCGGCCATCATTTCGTGAGGCAAGATCCTTGGATCTCATTAAGACTCATACAGCTTGTATCCTTTTGAGTGAACACAAGTGTATTGCATAGGAAGTGTTCCTAAGAGATCTTTTGATGAATCTCATGTCTCTAGACTCAATCATGTGCGTTTTGGTTTTAGTCATCGGAGGCATGGAGCAGAGTGCCACCTTTTCAATATCAACACATCTCGGAGTGAGAGGTCGATAGATTACGTAGTGTTCTCCGTGAGAAATGAAACAAATATCTTTTAAGAGATATCTGAGTGGATAGGAGGGGTGGTGCATTGCGTCACTGGGTCCATGACGTCTTGTCTTCAATACCAGTATCACCTTGGTGAGTACCGATAGCAGATGTATTGACCCGGTTTCTGACCTAAGTTTTCATGGAGGGCTATTTCTTTTCACCCTTACAAAAACTTTTCTTTTTCATTCTTCAACCCCTTCTTTCTCCTTTCTCATTATACTCCTTTTTTCAATCTTTCCTAAGGACTTCTAATGCTAAGCTATTGGAATAGTCCTTGGGTAGATCCCTCCGGTTCTGGCGGATCATTGGACATAACCTAACCATAATCACCTTATTACTCCATGATTATCCTAGATTATTTGTCACATGCCATTAAACCTTGTGAAAATCTCTCAACGTGTTTATGAGAAAACACATTTTGTTAACACATCGAGAGTTTTGCATTTATGTAACACTCCCCCTTCACATGTGCTCATGCATTTTTGTAATAAATTGCACATGTTGGGTAGAGTTCGCACCTTTGAAATGATCGACTTTCAATGAACACGACCTTCGCGAGACACGCTTACATCACTAGTTAGACTAGCTTGAAGTTATTACCCGTCCTGGTCATATTCAAAGATCATCTCTCGAATTGGTACATTCTACTCAGACAAGTCCTTTGCGAGACACGCTTGCATCACTGGTAAACCAGCTTAAAATTATTACCCATCCAGGACATGTCTTTTCGAGAACAGACATTTAGTTTCGTCAATTCGAGGGTTCATGCTGAGTCTTTTTGAAGAACTCGTTTTGAGATTCAAACGATAAAACTTCTTTTAGATCACATTTTAATCACGTCCTCTCCCCCATATATAAACACTTAATCTCCCCCTCAAAAATAGTATGAAGTGGTGTTTTTGAAAACAGTTGATTAAAATGAAACTTTTTGTGGAGAGACGGACTGATTTTAGCATGAAAAATGGAACATTTTCTTTTTATACTCCCCCTTAGTCAGAGCAAATGGTTAAACTTTTGAGTTTAAAAGCATTTAGAGGTCTTAGAGGGAGTTGTTGTGAGCACAAAATTTATAAAAAGACTTTGAAAAATCTTTTGAAACAATTTTGATTAAGTGCTCACGGGTTTTAGCTTTTCGCCATTAACATTGCGAGTTCTGATTGGAAATAATCAGAAGTCATTCAATGTGGCCTTTAGTATGAAATCTTTTCGAGTTGAGATACTCGGGCCATGATAAAAGATTTCACAATAAAGCACGGGTCTCGTACTGAAATGTACGAAAGCCTTGATGAAGAATTTTGAGAAACGACATGTTTTAGAAAAACATAAAAATAACTCTCGCTCAAGCATCTGTAAATACCCGTATCATTGTTGAATGACATTTCTAAGTACGTACAGAATATTGATTAGACGAGAGACATGTCGTGAGAAGAATATTTTTGGTTTTTGATGTTTTATATTTTTTATGGCTTTTTCAAATTTTCTATTTTTATATTTTGATTTTGAAAAAGTATGTATATATTTACCAAAAATATATACATAAATATTTACAAACAAATGTTTACCAAAATATTTACATGCGAAGCTTTATGAAGAAAATCAATGAGATTCGAGAAGACTTTCTAACTCTACGGGAGTTAGGCTTCGCATGCCAATTCGACGAACTAAGTTTTCAAACCGCTCTTTTGGGAGGGCTTTAGTAAATAGATCAGCGAGTTGGTATTCAGTCTTAACGAAAAACAATTCAACAGTACCCTCTTCAACGTGCTCTTTTATGAAGTGGTAGCGGACTCTAATATGCTTGGTCTTCGAGTGTTGCACTGGGTTGCACGAGATGGCTATGGCACTTTTTGAATCGCAATACAAAGGTATGCGGTTGAAAGAGAAACCATAATCTGTGAGTTGTGTCCTCATCCATAGGACTTGAGCACAACACGCAGATAGAGACACATACTCGGCCTCTGCTGTTGATAAAGCAGTGCAATCTTGTTTTCTTGACGACCAGCCTACTAGCTTTTCACCCAGAAATTGTGCTCCGCCTGATGTACTTTTCGCTGTAACTTGGCATCCAGCATGATCGGCATCTGAAAAGGCAATTAGTGTAAACTCCGAATCCTTCGGATACCAAAGTCCCATGTTAATGGTTCTTCGTAGGTATCTAAAGATCCGTTTAACCTCTTGGAGGTGAAGTTCGGTAGGCCTTGCCTGAAACCGTGCAAGTAAGCACACAGCAAAATGTATATCTGGTCGGCTTGCAGTTAGGTACATGAGAGAACCAATCATGCTCCGATATTTCTTCGGATCCATGGGTTTCCCATATAGGTCAGCGCCAATTTTTGGTGAAGTGACCATAGGAGTACCAACAGAGTCACAATTTTCCATACCATGTTTTTTCAAAATCTCAATTGTGTATTTAGCTTGATTTAGAAAAATTCCACACGGGGATTGATGAATTTGTAAACCCAAAAAGAATTTTAATTCTCCCATCATGGACATTTCGAATTTACTTTTCATGAGATTTTCAAAATGTTTTGAATGTGTCGGATTAGTGGACCCAAAAATTATGTCGTCCACATAAATCTGAACAATCAAAATGTCATTTTTGTATTTTCTTGTAAACAAGGTTGGATCAATCGTTCCTTTGGTGAAATTATTTGACAACAAGAAAGATGATAACTCGTCATACCACGCCCGTGGGGCTTGTTTCAAACCATAGATTGCCTTCTTTAGCTTGTAGACGTATTCCGGATGATCTTTGTCAACGAAACCGTCTGGTTGACTCACATACACTTCTTCTTTCAGAGTTCCATTCAAGAACGCTGTCTTGATGTCCATCTGATAAACCGTGATGTTTTTGTGAGCGGCATAAGCTAAGAAAATCCTGACAGCTTCAAGCCTTGCAACCGGTGCGAATGACTCTTCAAAATCTATCCCTTCTTCTTGTCTGAATCCCTTTGCCACCAGACGAGCCTTGTTGCGAATCACAGTCATTTCTTCATCCTTTTTGTTTTTCCATAACCACTTAAGATCAATGACTAGTTTGTCAATTGGTCTTGGAACTAAATCCCAGGTGTCATGGATTTGAAATTGAAGAAGTTCTTCCTGCATCGCTTCAATCCAGGCATTATCTGCCATTGCATCCCGAATGTTCTTAGGTTCTATGAGACTGACTGAGCAGACATAGATGCACATGTCGAAATCGGTATGAAGTTGTTTTCTCGTCTGAATTGGTCTTGAGGGTTCACCAATAACCTGTTCAATCGGATGGTCTTTTGTCCACTGTAATGTTGAAGGATACCTTGGACTGAATAACTGCGTGTTAGTCGGTTCATGTAATCTGGAAGACGATTCACCAGATTCCGTTCCAAACGGGTTTTCAAAGACTTCTTCGTCTAACACAACATTATTTGGTTCTTGCTCATCAATTCTCGGTAGAACAATTTCAATGAATGGAGTTTTAGGTGTAGATGTAGATGATGTTGATGTTGAGGGAGGTGGTGCGCCAGCTTCAAATGTTGTGGATGCATCTGGATTTGGTGTAGGTGGTGGTGGTTGATGTTGAGTGGATGCAGCGGAATGTTGGTTAGATGCATTTTTCGAAGCGCCACCATAGTATTCATCGTACATGAACTCGAAGAAATTATCCAGTTCTTGAGTTGTTGGTTGTTCCTTATGAATTGATTGAGCTCCTTGAGGTGCGAGTCCCGAACTGATATGTCCGGAAGTCATCGGGTTAAGCGCGGGTTCTAGAGCGAGTCTCTCAGAAGCCATGATAAACTCGAACTAAAGATTAACTTTGAATTTTCGGTTTATTGATTGCCGAGGTGTGTATGTATTCTAGAGAGAGAAGTCTAGAACACACACACACCTCGTGTGTTACAAATGAGTCCTCAACCCTCCTAGTATTGACATAGGAGGGTATTTATTACAAGCTACAAGTTCTAACTTAGCCAATATGTCTAAACTAGTCCTTGTACTTTAAATGCTATTGCAATTCCACATATGACAAAACTTTAAAGCTAACAATCTCTCCCCAAAGTGAAGTCATATGGGAATTGCTTACAATGTTCCCTACAAGTAAAATATAAACAGTAAGTACAGAGAATAATCTTCAAACGTCATTACTTCGTTCAGCTTGCAGAATCTTCTCAGATTTTATTTCTTTACTTGCAGACGAACCATGTGAGCAAATCTAATTAGGGTTTAATATAGAGTGCCCTGAGTGCTCTCCCCGTGCTCTCCCCTAATTAGTGCTCTCCCCCAAACTGACAACCTCTCTTATGATTGCCCTGTATCTGAAGTCCGTTCGGGGGAATACATTATCAACATCTTCATCTCACCAAATGCATCCCAGTTACTTTTCCCATGAGAGATCAGCCCGCACATTTCTCTCCCCTGCTGGTTACGATTAATCGGAATCAGCATATTATGTGCACGTGAAGTATGAACTGGAAGCACTTCCTTTAATTCGTGAGAAGATGTAGATAAATCCAATCTAACCTCCTGAATCAAAACAACGGCTTTATGTAGTGACTACTGATGGAGAAAACCCACTATGCCAAACTTGAGACTGAAGTAGAATAACCCAAACTTGTGACTTAAACTTGCACGATCGTGTGACTAAGAACCTATACTGAGCACTACAACGTAACTCCTTAAAGCATATAGGTCGTTTCATATACCCATCCATCCTTCCTTGACTGTATATGAACATCTCTTGAATTATCCACATCTTTGTGTGACACTGAGTACTACAACGTATCTCCTTTAAGTGATAGTTAACTAGGTCTTCGTCCATCCTCCCCTTGACCTATGAAAACTAGATAACCCAAGACTTAATCACTATTCCCATGAGTGCACAAACAAGGATCTCGAAGAATCATGCATCCAACCAACCCCGATATCTTCAAGATACTAAGTACACGTACCCGAGATATTCCACTTCAACTTCAAATAAGTAATAATGAATCATCATCCTTGTAGCCACAGCTGATAATTTAACCATTGTCATCTGATTGTGAGTCTTGATCAGGATCTTTTTGGCTATACGTGGTGATTTTGAGGTGCAGTCCGATAATTTCATTTGTGATTTTGATGTGAAATATGCCATAAAATGACATTATAATGATGCCGGAAAAATTTGAGTTTAAGAAATTTTTACGCCGAAAATTCCCCGAAAAATTCGAATTTTGGCCAAAAAATTTGAATTTTGGGCCAAAATTTTCACTCTTGAACCAGAATTTGAATCTCGCGTAAAAACTGACCATTAAGTCATTCCTCAAATTTAAATTTTACTCAAATTTTCCCGCCAAAAAACTCTTTTTTTTTTTTTTTTTTTTTTTTTTTTTTTTTTTTTTTTTTTTCCTCAAATTTTTTTTTTGCAATTGCGAGAATAAGGACCAATTGCGAGAGAACTGTTTGAATTGCGAAGAACTTGCTGAATTGCGAGAAGATGGTGAATTGCGAAATCAGCTCCAATTGCGAGACCAATTGCGATGAGCAATTGCGAGACCAATTGCGAGAAGCAATTGCGAGACCAATTGCGAGAAGCAATTGCGAAACCAATTGCGATAACGACCCAATTCCGAAACCAATTCCGAGATGAATTCCGAAATCAATTTCGAAAGAGCACCTATCACAATCTTATACAAGAATGCGATATTTTCTGATTTGCGAGAAGCAGCTTCAATTGCGAAGAATGTTGCAATTTCGAAAGAAATAGCAATTGCGAGAATAATGGCAATTTCGAAACTTTTGTTGACTTTCTGAATTTCGAAAGTCTGCTTTTCACCACTTTATGTCCTTTTTCTTAGAAGCACACGCTTTCACAGACAACTTTTCACCCACTTGTCTTACACATCAATAATTCAAGGACTAAAATAATCAATTATAATCCAAAAACAAATCTTATCCAAGATTTCTTGATGAAATTCGATCTAGAGACCAAGAACAAACACAAAAATTTTGATCATCCAAACCAAAATATGAGTGAAAACTAGCAAACCTTCACAACCCAACTCTATAAATCTTTAAATTTGCGTATGAATTCAGAAAAAACCACAAAAGCTCACGTTTTTGATGATAAAAACGCAACTGTTGGGTTCATTTAAACATAAATCGAACACAAACAAGATAGAACACACCAAAAATCACATATTTTACCTCAAACACACCACGATTCGCCCCCGGTTAGCTCTTGATACCACTTATTACACCACAAATCTCTTCTTTATCATACACACAAGCACTTGATGATGACACTCACAATCACTTAAGAACAATAAGAAATAGAGTTGTATGGATCATATGGTTATTTCAAGTCAAATGATTATTAGCTTCAAAGAAAGAAATAATACAAGAGACTTTGGAACCTTTGCACACACACACTCTTTTCTTATCTTGAATGAGGCATATGTAAAAGAGATGTGTGTGTGTTGTTTATACGAATCACAGCCAACACATGGCTTGTGATTGGGCTTTGACTTGGACCTTAAAGTGGGCTTAATAATTACACTACACAAATAATTAACTTACAAACATTACTAATGCTATAAGCCCACTAAACAAAATACATATTATACACGACACATTAATTCTAAACGTCAAATGACCATCACTTCCTAAATAGCATAAAATAAATGCTAACACTCCAGATATGGATCTTAATGAAGAATTCGAGTCACAGCATACTGATAATGATGAGGAAACACGTGCTATGTTTGAATCATTATTGCAAAATTGTAGTTTGGAAATTGAAAAGGTCAAAAAGATCAATCGCGATGTTAAGGCCGCGAATGAAAAATTGACCGCTGAGCTTGAGAGTTATAAGGTGAATGCACAAGCTTTTGATTTTCATAACGATCGACAGTCTGAACTTGAACATAGTTTAAAAGATTCTGTTTTAAGAGAACATTTGCAAATTAAATTTGACACTCTTGATGTTAATTTGAACAATAAAATAAAATCCTTAAACACAGAAATTTCTGAACTAAACAACCAACTTTCAAAACAAAAATCAACTTATTCTAATCTTGAAAAAGAAAAGAAGGAGTTGAATGAAAGGTTTTCAAAACGTGAAAAGGATCTTCTTAAAGAGATTACTGACAAAAAAGAAACCATTGCAAAGTTGGAAGATTTACTTGTAAAAACGGGACATTCTGCACAAACAATTAATTTGTTAATAAACGATGAAAACCCGATTTTACATACATTAAAGAAAACGGCTATCGGTTGTGAAAACCCTTACTATCTCAAGAAAGCTCAGAGTGTACAGAATGTGTTATATAATGGTAGTGTGCTAAATGATAATCATAATCCGATTGAGATTTATGATTCGGATGAAACGATTGAGCGTACTGAAAAAAGACATGTCAAAATGAGACAAATGAACCTGGAAATTAAACCAATTGATTATAACAAACTTAATGCAGATCCAGGCGTTCATTTGGTTCAAAAAGAGTCACCATTGTTTTTTAAACAACCTGTGGCTGTCACAAAACGAATATTTGCTTCAAAACATCTGTCTAACATTCAACAAATGGCATCTAAAAACACTTATGATACAAGTGCAACTAGACTATATTTGGCGGATCTTAAACAGAGAATTGAAACACTTCAAAGTATTGTGGCTTCCAAAACAAACAGTCAAAAATTTGAATGGTTTTCAGGTGTTCAGGATGAAATTAAAGAGATTTTTGAAACGGAAATTAATCCACATATTGCTGCAATCTATGCGGTTGTTCAAAATGTGGAAAATAATCTTTTAAAAGAGTCCGCAGAATTCGTTAAGGATCACAAATCCTTAGTGAAGGAAGCAAATGAATACTTGGAACGAATAACGGTTTTGGAACAACAAAATGACATGATCTCTGAAGAAGCTCTATCGACCGACATTATGTCTATTATTTACCAAACATATTCTGTGGAAGATGATGAAAGACTTCGAGATGAGACTTCTGAAATTGTTTCAAAATATGAAAAGGCGCTTTTTAAGCTTGAAAAGCAAAATGTTACATATTTTAAACAACTTGATACGAAAAAGGAAGAATGCAAGTATGACAAACTGTCGTATGAGCGCTCTTATAAAAACATGCAAGGTCAAATTGATTTTTTGAAGTCTCAGCTCTCAAGTCAAAAAGGGCAGGGTGGGGAAACTACGGGTATTGCACCATCAACCCCCTTGCCTAGTGAGAAAGTAAAAGAGAAAGCAGTTGTCAAGAATACTAATGTAATAGCACCTGGCCTTTATAGGATTAGTCCCACTACTACGTCTGCCTCTACATCTAAAACATATAGGGCGATAGACATAAGTAAGAAAGATAATCCAAAAGAGATTAGGACTGCTACAACAACATCTCAGGACAACAACATAAATTCTAATGAGTGTGCCTTACCTTCTACAGGATTAGAAAGCAACTCTAGGAGCAGAAGACAGTCTAGGAGCAATAACAAGAAACCTAGTGTCCCGCCTGTTTCTGAGAATGCAAGCAAGAAAGTAGAAGAACACCCTAGGAATTTACCGCTTTCCAAGAAGAAACATGTATCATCTAGTTGTAATGATAAGACTCCTGTTTCTAATGCATGTAATGATTCTGATTGTTTAATGCAAAAGAAATCTTTGTCTAAAAATGCTTGTGATGATAATGTTTCTAATGATGTGAAAAAGAATGATATGCCTGAAAAGAAAAAGGTTCCTTTAGTAACTAAGGCTAAGTCTAGATATATTCGAAGACTTATTGCAAAAGCTAGAAAAACCACTAGCAGCCTATTGCCTAAGGATCACTCTAAGTTTTGTGCATGGAAACCAACGGGTAGAATGTTCACACTTAAGAATGGCACATTAGAAATAGTTCCCGATGCATCTAAGGAAACCAGTTCTAAGTGTAATTCACCTGTTTCATCTAACCTACTGGAACCAAATGTTAAACGGTTTCCATATACAAAATCATCTGTTCTTTGCAGGTCATTGAAATTTGTCTTTGGATCGTCGACTCGGGTTGCTCCAAGCACATGACCGGGAATCTGAAGTTGCTGATCAATTTTGTGTGGCAGTTCATGGGGACTATACGTTTTGGGAATGATCATGTTGCAGCTATTCTGGGTTATGGAGATCTTCGGTTTGGAATCTACTTAATCACTCGGGTTTACTATGTCGAAGGGTTGGGACACAATCTGTTCTCAGTCGGGCAGTTTTGTGATGCTGATTTAGAGGTTGCTTTTAGGAGAAACACTTGTTTTGTCAGGAATTTGGTGGGGAATGATCTCTTAATTGGGAATCGTGGCACCAATCTCTATGCAATTGACATAAACCAAATGGCCTCTTCATTTCCGATTTGTCTCATGACCAGGGCAGGCGAAACAAAATCCTGGTTGTGGCATAGACGTTTGTCCCATCTAAACTTTGACACGTTCAACAAGCTTGCCAAAGACAACATCGTCTCCGGTCTTCCTAAATTCAAATACACCAAAGAACACCTATGTCCATCATGTGAGCAAGGAAAGAGCAAAAGAGCAACATATAAACCTAAACCCGTACCTAGTTCGGTTGATAGGTTGCATTTGCTGCACATGGACTTATGTGGCCCAATGAGAGTTCAAAGCATAAATGGGAAAAAATATATTCTTGTAATTGTTGACGACTATTCAAGATATACATGGGTAAAGTTTTTGAGATCAAAAGACGAAGCACCAGGCACCATCATCACCTTTCTGAAGCGTATTCAAGTTCTACTTCAAGCTCCAGTTAGGATAGTAAGAACGGACAATGGCACGGAATTTGTAAATCAGGAGTTAAGATCATTCTTTGAAGAAACTGGTATTACTCACCAGACATCCGCTGTTAGAACTCCACAGCAGAATGGAGTAGTTGAAAGAAGAAACAGAACTCTTGTGGAAGCTGCTCGCACAATGCTGATTTATTCCAGTGCTCCGTTATTCTTATGGGCTGATGCTGTTTCTACTGCTTGTTTTACTCAAAACCGATCCCTAATCCATCTAAGATTCAATAAAACCCCATTTGAACTTGTCAACAACCGAAAACCGGATATTTCTTATCTTCATGTATTTGGCGCTCTATGCTATCCAACAAATGACAGGGAAGATCTGGGAAAGTTGAAGGCTAAGGGTGATATTGGAATCTTCATTGGTTATTCTGAAAACTCGAGGGCATTCAGGGTGTATAACAGGAGAACGAAAAAGATAATGGAGACGATGAATGTGAAGTTTGATGAAATTTCACAAATGGCTTCTGAGAGACTCGCTCTAGAACCCGCGCTTAACCCAATGACTTCCGGACATATCAGTTCGGGACTCGCACCTCAAGGAGCTCAATCAATTCATATCGAACAACCCACAAATCAGGAACTGGATAATTTATTCGAGTTTATGTTTGATGAATACTATGGTGGCACTTCGAAAAATGCATCTAACCAACATTCCGCTGCACCCACTCAACATCAACAACCACCACCACCTCCACCAAATCCAGATGCATCCACAACATTCGAAGCTGGCGCACCAACTCCCTCAACATCAACATCATCTACATTTACTCCAGCAACTCCATTCATTGAAATTGTTCTACCAAGAATTGATGAGCAAGAACAAAATAATGCGGTGTTAGACGATGACGTCTTTGAAAACCCGTTTGGAACGGAATCTGGTGAATCATCTTCCAGATTACATGAACCGTCTAACACACATTCATTCTGTCCAAGGTACCCTTCAACATTACAGTGGACAAAAGACCATCCGATTGAACAGGTTATTGGTGAACCCTCAAGACCAATTCAGATGAGGAAACAACTTCACACCGATTGCGACATGTGCATCTATGTCTGCTCAGTCAGTCTCATAGAACCTAAGAACATTCGGGAAGCAATGGCAGATAATGCCTGGACTGAAGCGATGCAGGAAGAACTTCTTCAATTTCAAATCCATGACACCTGGGATTTAGTTCCAAGACCAATTGACAAACTAGTCATTGATCTTAAGTTGTTATGGAAAAACAAAAAGGATGAAGAAATGACTGTAATTCGCAACAAAGCTCGTCTGGTGGCAAAGGGATACAGATAAGAAGAAGGGATAGATTTTGAAGAGTCATTCGCACCAGTTGCAAGGCTTGAAGCAGTCAGGATTTTCTTAGCTTATGCGGCTCACAAGAACATCACGGTTTATCACATGGACATCAAGACAGCTTTCTTGAATGGAACTCTGAAAGAAGAAGTGTACGTGAGTCAGCCAGACGGTTTTGTTGACAAAGATCATCCGGAATACGTCTACAAGCTAAAGAAGGCAATCTATGGTTTGAAACAAGCCCCATGGGCGTGGTATGACGAGTTATCATCTTTCTTGTTGTCAAATAATTTCACCAAAGGAACAATTGATCCGACCTTGTTTACAAGAAAATACAAAAATGATATTTTGATTGTTCAGATTTATGTGGACGACATAATATTTGGGTCCACTAATCCGACACATTCAAAACATTTTGAAAATCTCATGAAAAACAAATTCGAAATGTCCATGATGCGTGAATTAAAATTCTTTTTAGGCTTACAAATTCATCAATCCCCACGTGGTATTTTTCTTAATCAGGCTAAATACACAATTGAGATTTTGAAAAAACATGGAATGGACAATTGTGACTCTGTTGGTACTCCAATGGTCACTTCACCAAAAATTGGCGCTGACCTATATGGGAAACCCATGGATCCGAAGAAATATCGGAGTATGATTGGTTCTATCATGTACCTAACTGCAAGCCGACCAGATATTCATTTTGCTGTTTGTTTACTTGCACGGTTTCAGGCAAGGCCTACCGAACTTCACCTCCAAGAGGTTAAACGGATCTTTCGATACCTTCGAAGAACCATTAACATGGGACTTTGGTATTCGAAGGATTCGGAGTTTACACTAATAGCATTTTCAGATGCAGACCATGCCGGTTGCCAAGTTACAGCAAAAAGCACGTCAGGCGGAGCGCAATTTCTGGGAGAAAAGCTAGTAGGCTGGTCCTCAAGGAAACAAGACTGCACTGCTTTATCAACAGCAGAAGCCGAGTATGTGTCTCTATCTGCGTGTTGTGCCCAAGTTCTATGGATGAGGACACAGCTCACAGATTATGGTTTCTCTTTCGATCGCATACCTTTGTATTGTGACTCGAAAAGTGCCATAGCCATCTCGTGCAACCCAGTGCAACACTCGAAGACCAAGCATATTAGAGTCTGCTATCACTTCATAAAAGAGCATGTTGAAAAGGGTACTGTTGAATTGTTTTTCGTGAAGACTGAATACCAGCTCGCCGATCTATTTACTAAGGCCCTCCCAAAAGAACGGTTTGAAAACATAGTTCATCGAATTAGAATGCGAAGCCTATTAGGATTTATATTTTTATGAAGTGATGGTCATTTATCTTTTACGTATGTTTGGTCGGTGTGCCGATCTAAAGAAAATAGAATAGTGTTGAGAAGGCTTGTGTTGGACTTTGTTTCATATTGTTCAAGTGTATTGTATAAGCCCAAGTCCAACACAAGCCCACCAAGCCCAAAGGAAAGCCTTTAGGGCAACACTCTTTACCTATAAATACTACACTCCCACCACATTAGTTTGTGTGCAATAGAGAGGGTAAGGTGGGAGTGTGTATTGTGTGTTAGTTGTATTCTTCTCTTTTCTTTCTTTCCAAGCTAATATTACACGGTTCCTCTTTTCTTTCTATTTGCGCCGCCACTCTTCTTCTTTATTTCTTATATTCATATCATCCATTCTTCTATTATTATTCTCTTATTTCCTAGTATTATTAGAGGCTACTGGTCCCATCTCTATTAATACGTGTCTTGCTTTATCAGTATCATGTGCCATCTATTTCTTTATCTTGTCTTATTCGTATACTTTATTTAGTTGGGTAATAGATATAGATCTAATCATTAACGAGTTTATATACTCTATCATTAAGGCGTGATAAAGGTTGTATATTTAGTGCTTTATGTAACACCCCAACCCGACAAGGGTAAAGATATCACAATAATGGTTTCATATCAGATCAAACAAAGCATACATTTACAATAATACAAGAAATCTCAAAGGTTACAAATGAAATACTGAAATTACAAGGTTACAAATGCGAATACTAATTCTAAAATATAATAACTTCTAATCAACTCTAATCCAGAATACTATCAAGTCTTCTAAGTCCAAGGTACTCTTCACTCATTCCTAGCTTCCTACTAAAACCTGCCGCAGGAAAAGAAATGCGGCTGAGCTACGAGAGCTCAGTGAACAGATATAACGGTAACAAAGCAGTAGTAAAGAAAATACAAAGTGACAGAAACAAAGTTCATACAGATATAATATGGGTTAAGGAATAATAAACGAATAAGAACAAAGGAAAAAAAGAAAAAGGGATAGTAATCCACCACGAGCCCAGAAACAGATCATATCATATCATAACCGTGTAACTATAAATCTTCATAATCATATAGAGGGGAGACCTCTCAGATAATCAGATAATATGAGGGGTGTCCTCATTCTTCAAATGGAGTAGCTAACTCCCAGATATATGTGAAGGGCATGTATTGCACACAGTACCAATCACCAGACAATAATATATCATATATAGATAATCCACTAAACAGAACAGATCTAGGATGCATCCATACGCCCCCGCAGATAAATAGTGGCCAAAATAATATAATGCGCATATCAGATAACAGATAAGGGGACGTGGCGGAACATCACTCTACCGCCCTAGAGTCATGCCATTGGTGCATCAATGACACGGCCATGTTACCTTCATGGCTAGGAAACAGATTTTGGCTCGGGTATCAAACTAAGAGTCAGATATCATATCAAATCAGAGCGTCATAACAGATGGCTCATAACAGATAGTTCATAACAGAGGGTTTATATCAAATATCATCAGAAGTAGTACCAAAAGTCCAAATCAGAGTTTATCAGATCAAGGTTCATATTAAATGATCAAGTCAAGGTTCAGATCAAAAGTTCATTTCAAAAGTTTCTATCAAAAATACATTTTAACCAATCCTTTATTCATGATTTTCATAAAACGATCCTTTAAAGTGGTTTTCATAAAAATAATCTTTCAAAACGGTTTTTATAAAGATAGTCTTCAAAATATAGTTTTCATAAAAGTTAGTAACATTTTATATAAAAGTAGTTTCGCATCATTTATAAACATCCTTTTAAAATGGTTTTTCTCAAAACATTTCCATGGTATAATTAAAAAGGTTTTCATAACATAGGTTCATAACAGAGGTCATATCAAATGGGATCAACAGAGAAGGTTCAAGCAAAGGGAATCATAGCAATGGCATCAGATCAGAAACTAACGGATCAGAATATGAAAGAGATCATGAGAAACCTTATAAGGAAGGTCAGAATATCTGTACCTTATTACGAATGCAAACCAGAACAAGAAAGTAGAAAGCACAGAAACGGATCAAGACATCTCCTTCTTCGCACCTAAAGGAGTAGAAGAGAATTACAATAGGTTCTTAATTACTTATTTTAGCTTGCCTTTCCATTTTAAGTAACTTTCTATTTTAGCAGGTTTCTGTTTTTATCAGGTTTTCCGATTTAGTAAGTTTCCAGAATTAGTAGGTTTCCATATTTAGAATATCATAAGTTTAAGTATTCAAATGTGACAATGATATTAGTTCAAGGTTCATAATGTTGATTATATAAGTTTAGGGTTTATAATGTAGTTCTCAAAATTTTAGGGTTCATTATGCAATTATCACAAGTTAAAGAACCAAAGTGTCATTATGGTAAGATTAGGGTGTAAAATGTAAATATTATCAAGTTACATGTTTTTACAAGTTAAGTCCTTTAGTTTTAGAAAAATGACCATTTAAACCCTTTAGTTTGAAAAATAAACATTTAACACCTTTTTAATATCCTTAAAACTTTTCACAGATTTTACACACAAATTAGACCTGTTTTACACGATTTTTCATCCTTATAAGAACTCAGAATAAAAATTCCCAAAAATTCACACACGTACCCAGATGTCTTACGAACTTACCCTAATTTTTCCAGAATTTATTATTAAGCATAACTATAGTCCAAAAATCCTTTTAGTCAAGTCGTCCAGATTACTGATCAGTTTTAACATACGAAAAGTTTGCAGTTCAAAGCCCCATCAAAATAACTTATAAAAATTCACAAAAATCACAAAAACTAACTTATATTCCAAATATTATTATACAGAAATTTTAGGTCATAAATCGTTATATATTTAAAACTAAAAATCATAAACTACAGGTGAATTTTCGTAACCCGAATTACAGTTTTGACATCCGATCTCATAAATTCGAAAAATGTGCCTTCCAGACCTCTAAAATTTATGAGGTTAATTTCTACAGAAATCTATTTCAATGAACTTAATTTTAGACTTTGAAAACACCGAAATACACGCTCACATCATATAGATACAGCCGATTAAAGTCGAATAATTTTCCAGGACAGTAGCAGTTTCAATATTATTTTATGTATTCAATTAGGGTTTTCATTCCAACGATACATTCTTGATACCAAACGATTATGAGTGACTCTAAAACAGATATAGGTCGATTTATATGTGATGATAACATGTACAAACATCTCGAAGCAACACAATCTCCACAGATTCGATTCATAGGTTCTTTTAATCATTATTTCATGTTAACACATATCATTTTATGTGACTTCTTATATGATTTTATGATTATATATATTGACAAGAACACAAGAATGGATCAAACATATCAAGATTAAACACGAAGGGATGATACAATACCCTTGTTTGCGTGATCAAAAAAAGAACAGGAACCATGGATGGATCAAATCACTAACACTCTCTTCTTCTTCTTTGTGGATCGAACAAGAGTTTTAGGGTTCTTAGTTTTCTTTTTTTTTTCTTCAAGCCGTACAATAGAAGATGGAGGAGAGGGATTTTAGGGTTTTCAAGTGGAACAAAAAAAAATCTTCGGTGTATAAAAAAAAAGAACCGATCATAGGAATGTGTGGATTTGGGCCATGGGTTTGTTTGGTATCTTCAAGTGTTTAGGCCCAAGGTTTAGTGCTAGTATAACAAAAGAATTTCGGCCCAAGTAACACAAAAAGAAAGTGTGTGCAAGTTTATCATTTTCGGACTATAGGAACTTATTAAACGTGCCATACTTCATATCATACAGTTCTTGTATCATATCGTATTTTTACTTTAGGTTATATGTTCATATCGTATGGTTTCGTGTCATAACATGATATATGACTCAAGTTTTAATTTATAGCGTATTTATAAGTTCTTAAAAGTTCAAAATTAGAGGGTATTTTGGTCATTCCAGATTATGTTAATTTTAGGGTTTTACAACTCTTCCCCTCTAAAAGAAAAATTTTCGTCCTCGAAAATTGAAGTCGCAAAGTTAAACGAAGTCGTAGTAAGTCGCAGAAGACCATCACAAACATTCTTACGCCCAAGGGGGTTCATTCAAAAAGATCTTCGGACCAAATAGTTTCTCATGACTCAAATCAACACGAGGTGGGTTCAAACTTCTCAGAATAAGACAAAATAAGTTGATTTTGATCAAAAGGTTCATGGATCATAAAATAGACGATAGGTGAGTCTTCAGGAAACTTAATGGAATACGAACAAGATTTCAAATCAAATTGACTGTGTCAACAGTAGAGAGCTCTTCACAGAGTTTTCCATATTTATAACTGAGGTCAACAGAATGCAAAACGAGAGTCCAAACTCATCCAGATATCTAATGAACGAAAGCAGAGTATACGCATAGATAGGATGAACCTAACGTCTCACTAATCACGGATAATCCAACGTAAATTCAAACTCTAAACTTCTTAGGTACTCCCCAAGATATCCTATGCCCACAACAAGTGCACGTTATATGATGTAAGTATTATCACGTTGGCCAGACGTCATAATACTGGCATCATATAAATATGCCCTCATAATGGTCATACTTTATCTCAAGTCGTAATCAAAACCACCTATCTTAATCCCCCTAGTACTTCTACTGTCTCAGAGGTCAACCAAAATCGAAAGCCATAGTCAATAGGGAAAACAAAACTATTTGCAAGAGTATCAGAATCCCCGATTGCCTAGCAGAAGTGGGGTACGCTGTCACAAGCATCATATCTTCCACAATTCGCCAAAATCTCTCAAAACAAAGTCATCACCGAACATACGAAAGATAAACACGAACTGAAATTCTTCTAGGGGACTTAATTCATAAGAGGAACTTATTACTATATATCGAAACTTAAGAGGGTCAACGGAAATGAAAGTTAGTCGCCAAAACTTCTGTCTTCATAGAATCAATTCTTCCAAGTATAGAGGGTCTGTTTCAAATATCCGCTCATTCAACACATCTAATCTCTTCAAGCCCGGTTAATCTGTCTTCGTCTGTCCATCACTCGGGAAGTGAAACCAAAATCGTGTACTTGTGTCTGGTTCATCAAGCCTCCTGCAGTTCCTCTTGGAATGTGATGGAGTATTGGGGATTTCTGGCACGATCCTTAAATCTCTTCATCATCCAGTCTGCTTCCGCTCTCAATTCATCTTAGTACAACCAAGATGAATAAAGAAGTGAGACTGCATGTCTTCATCAGCTCCAAGTTCGCCATCTTGACTAGAATTTCTTCCTCCGCATCGCCAACACTTCTGCCTTGTAAGGAATGTCTTCACTCTTCAGGGTAGTCTTCGTTGTCGTCAACTCCAGGTCAGGAAAAGAACACCGTTGTCTCAACAAATATCCATCTCCCTTCTCAGAAGTTCTTGTGGTTGCTTCTTCAGTCCTTCAAATATTTAATGAGGTCGTCTGGTACGGAATTTACAAAGATAGAACGAATCAATCATTGGCACGCGGAAATGGAAAAATGATTACGGGTAGTGATACGGTTAGGTTTACGATAGTCGATACGCTGACGCAAGATTTTCTCTTTTTTCTTCATAAACTAATAGGGGTATTCAAAGGGAACACTGAGGTGAACAAAATCATATTCCATCAGTTTCTTCAATCTCTCAACTTCTATAGCATTATGGTTCGTCAACTGAGATCGGTTCAAAGTCAATTCTACTTCTCAAACAGGAGGGAAATCCAAGAGTTCCATCGGAGAACACCAGAAAATTTGTACAACAAAACTTCCAATGCCAAAGTTTTCTAAGAGTGGATAATAGGTGTCAGGAGACAATCAACAATCAAATGAGATCGAGGTAAATGTTTCCGTAACAGCGTTAAGCTTAACAGGTTTGAGCGGTTAAAAGTTATCATAACAAAAGTAGGATGGGAAACAGATTCTTAAGGTCGCATATCAGATACGGTAATCCATGGCAGCTTATGAGGGCCAGCCAATCCGTAACTTAAAGACCTCAAAATCGAAATATATCAAAAATGAATGGATTCGTAGGATGAGTACGGTCATCAAGACAGATGAATAGTTCATATATCCAAGGTCAAGTACACGGTTCATCAAAGTGTGGAAATCGATAAGCGAACAATTAAAGGTGTTAGAGTCTTGTTTGGCTAAAAGCATAAGTGGCAGGTAGGTTGGGAATCATCGGTAATACGAACATTGTATAACTTGTCAAAAGTCAGGCGTAGGGAATATCAGTTATCAGCATCATCATGCTCAGTTAACAATTTACATCGAGACAAAATTATCGTCATATCCTTCCAAAGGAAACTAGTTGACGGCAAGATTCATTATTCAAAAGGAGGGAATAAACTTCCTATATCCATGGTTAATAACCACCAGAGTCCTCATATGTGTAGTAATGGCTTGCAAGACAGAGTAGTATCAGATGATACATTTTCATCCAGCACGGTAATGAATTCATAGAATGTGTCAAACACATTAGGGCTAAATGACCTTCGGGATGGTCGGAGAGGTATTAATCTGTTTATCAAACAGATCGGAGGTGAAGATCAAAATCAGGTAGTGATAGCAAAAGTTTAACAATCGGAAATCATGGTAGGGAGTTTAAACTTTGTTTCAAATACCAAAGGTGAGACATAGGAGGGTAGTCGTCAATATTAAATAATCAGTCACTCAATCCGTATAAGAACAAAATCAAGTTCACTATCAAAGAAGACGGGTCAATAAAGCAGGTCTTACCGTTCAGAAATAAAGGGAAAACATTTTTATACTCGTGGTTGTACACCCCAAGACTTCTCATGTTAACAGAGATGGATAAGACGAAATCAAATAGTGTCAGAAGATTCATAGATGATTATCAGGAGCAAGAAACAACTAACAGAATGTATCAAGTAGGTCATCGTCATGGAAATTCCCAGAATGCCCGAAGAGACATCGAAATGATTAACAAAAGAATCAGAGATCGGAGTCGGAATCTTAGGTGGTGCAAAGCGTGAGTTTTCAATCTCCGAAAGTGATCTCAACAAGCAGGACACGAATCAGAGTTATGCGAAAGCAATGATACTTAAACAAATGCCTTATGGTCTACCCATTCCTCACTGGTCAAAACTTAAGTTCCTATAGGGAAATCCTAAAGCAAAATCTTAAAAGTTATCTTAGGAGCGCCTACAGTGGAAACTTAGGGGTCCAAACTTCACAGGTCAAGGGTAAATGTATTACGAGTCGCAGCCTGTCTCTCTGACACCATAAATTGTAACACCCCAACCCGACAAGGGTAAAGATATCACAATAATGGTTTCATATCAGATCAAACAAAGCATACATTTACAATAATACAAGAAATCTCAAAGGTTACAAATGAAATACTGAAATTACAAGGTTACAAATGCGAATACTAATTCTAAAATATAATAACTTCTAATCAACTCTAATCCAGAATACTATCAAGTCTTCTAAGTCCAAGGTACTCTTCACTCATTCCCAGCTTCCTACTAAAACCTGCCGCAGGAAAAGAAATGCGGCTGAGCTACGAGAGCTCAGTGAACAGATATAACGGTAACAAAGCAGTAGTAAAGAAAATACAAAGTGACAGAAACAAAGGTCATACAGATATAATATGGGTTAAGGAATAATAAACGAATAAGAACAAAGGAAAAAAAGAAAAAGGGATAGTAATCCACCACGAGCCCAGAAACAGATCATATCATATCATAACCGTGTAACTATAAATCTTCATAATCATATAGAGGGGAGACCTCTCAGATAATCAGATAATATGAGGGGTGTCCTCATTCTTCAAATGGAGTAGCTAGCTCCCAGATATATGTGAAGGGCATGTATTGCACACAGTACCAATCACCAGACAATAATAAATCATATATAGATAATCCACTAAACAGAACAGATCTAGGATGCATCCATACGCCCCCGCAGATAAATAGTGGCCAAAATAATATAATGCGCATATCAGATAACAGATAAGGGGACGTGGCGAAACATCACTCTACCGCCCTAGAGTCATGCCATTGGTGCATCAATGACACGACCATGTTACCTTCATGGCTAGGAAACAGATTTTGGCTCGGGTATCAAACTAAGAGTCAGATATCATATCAAATCAGAGCGTCATAACAGATGGCTCATAACAGATAGTTCATAACAGAGGGTTTATATCAAATATCATCAGAAGTAGTACCAAAAGTCCAAATCAGAGTTTATCAGATCAAGGTTCATATTAAATGATCAAGTCAAGGTTCAGATCAAAAGTTCATTTCAAAAGTTTCTATCAAAAGTCCATTTTAACCAATCCTTTATTCATGATTTTCATAAAACGATCCTTTAAAGTGGTTTTCATAAAAATAATCTTTCAAAACGGTTTTTATAAAGATAGTCTTCAAAATATAGTTTTCATAAAAGTTAGTAACATTTTATATAAAAGTAGTTTCGCATCATTTATAAACATCCTTTTAAAATGGTTTTTCTCAAAACATTTCCATGGTATAATTAAAAAGGTTTTCATAACATAGGTTCATAACAGAGGTCATATCAAATGGGATCAACAGAGAAGGTTCAAGCAAAGGGAATCATAGCAATGGCATCAGATCAGAAACTAACGGATCAGAATATGAAAGAGATCATGAGAAACCTTATAAGGAAGGTCAGAATATCTGTACCTTATTACGAATGCAAACAAGAACAAGAAAGTAGAAAGCACAGAAACGGATCAAGACTTCTCCTTTTTCGCACCTAAAGGAGTAGAAGAGAATTACAATAGGTTCTTAATTACTTATTTTAGCTTGCCTTTCCATTTTAAGTAACTTTCTATTTTAGCAGGTTTCTGTTTTTATCAGGTTTTCCGATTTAGTAAGTTTCCAGAATTAGTAGGTTTCCATATTTAGAATATCATAAGTTTAAGTATTCAAATGTGACAATGATATTAGTTCAAGGTTCATAATGTTGATTATATAAGTTTAGGGTTTATAATGTAGTTCTCAAAATTTTAGGGTTCATTATGCAATTATCACAAGTTAAAGGACCAAAGTGTCATTATGGTAAGATTAGGGTGTAAAATGTAAATATTATCAAGTTACATGTTTTTACAAGTTAAGTCCTTTAGTTTTAGAAAAATGACCATTTAAACCCTTTAGTTTGAAAAATAAACATTTAACACCTTTTTAATATCCTTAAAACTTTTCACAGATTTTACACACAAATTAGACCTGTTTTACACGATTTTTCATCCTTATAAGAACTCAGAATAAAAATTCCCAAAAATTCACACACATACCCAGATGTCTTACGAACTTACCCTAATTTTTCCAGAATTTATTATTAAGCATAACTATAGTCCAAAAATCCTTTTAATCAAGTCGTCCAGATTACTGATCAGTTTTAACATACGAAAAGTTTGCAGTTCAAAGCCCTATCAAAATAACTTATAAAAATCCATAAAAATCACAACAACTAACTTATATTCAAAATATTATTTTTGAGAATGTTTAGGTCATAACTCGTTATATATTTAAAACTAAAAATCATAAACTACAGGTGAATTTTCGTAACCCGAATTACAGTTTTGACATCCGATCTCATAAATTCGAAAAATGTGCCTTCCAGACCTCTAAAATTTATGAGGTTAATTTCTACAGAAATCTATTTCAATGAACTTAATTTTAGACTCTGAAAACACCCAAATACACGCTCACATCATATAGATACAGCCGATTAAAGTCGAACAATTTTCCAGGACAGTAGCAGTTTCAATATTATTTTATGTATTCAATTAGGGTTTTCATTCCAACGATACATTCTTGATACCAAACGATTATGAGTGACTCTAAAACAGATATAGGTCGATTTATATGTGATGATAACATGTACAAACATCTCGAAGCAACACAATCTCCACATATTCGATTCATAGGTTCTTTTAATCATTATTTCATGTTAACACATATCATTTTCTGTGACTTCTTATATGATTTTATGATTATATATATTGACAAGAACACAAGAATGGATCAAACATATCAAGATTAAACACGAAGGGATGATACAATACCCTTGTTTGCGTGATCAAAAGGAGAACAGGAACCATGGATGGATCAAATCACTAACACTCTCTTCTTCTTCTTTGTGGATCGAACAAGAGTTTTAGGGTTCTTAGTTTTTTTTTTTTTTTTTTTTTTTTTTTTTTTCTTCAAGCCGTACAATAGAAGATGGAGGAGAGGGATTTTAGGGTTTTCAAGTGGAACAAAAAAAAATCTTCGGTGTATAAAAAAAAAGAACCGATCATAGGAATGTGTGGATTTGGGCCATGGGTTTGTTTGGTATCTTCAAGTGTTTAGGCCCAAGGTTTAGTGCTAGCATAACAAAAGAATTTCGGCCCAAGTAACACAAAAAGAAAGTGTGTGCAAGTTTATCATTTTCGAACTATAGGAACTTATTAAACGTGCCATACTTCATATCATACAGTTCTTGTATCATATCGTATTTTTACTTTAGGTTATATGTTCATATCGTATGGTTTCGTGTCATAACATGATATATGACGCAAGTTTTAATTTATATCGTATTTATAAGTTCTTAAAAGTTCAAAATTAGAGGGTATTTTGGTCATTCCAGATTATGTTAATTTTAGGGTTTCACACTTTACAAGTGGTATCAGATGCTTGAGCGAGAGTTCATTTAAATGTTTTCAAAACATGTCGTCTTTCAAAATTTCTTCTCAATGGCTTCTAATCATATCGGATTAGGACCCGCGCTTAACCCAATGGCTTCTGTACACATCAGTTCAGGATCCGCTCTTCAAAGAAAGGAAAGTGTTCATTCAAAAACAAATGTTTTCAATATTTTTTCGAGCACTTATCCTAAATATCATGACGGCTTTCGTGCATTTCAGTACGAAACCCGAGCTACAATGATGACTTCTGATTATATCTGATCAGGACTCGCATTGTTAATGGCAAACAAAATCAAAGAATTCTTGAGCACATGGTCAAGAATATTTTTCAAAAATATTTTTCAAAATATTTCTCCAAATTTTGTGCTCAAGATTCTTCAAAAGTGCTCAAGATAACTCCCTCCTAAACCCTTAAAATTGCTTTTAAACTAAAATGTTTAACCATGTGCTTTGTTTAAGGGGGAGTAGAAAAACAAAAATGTTCCAATTTCATGCTCAAATCCGTCTATCTCTCCAAAAAGTTTCATTTTAATCAGTTGATATAAAAAATATCACTGCATGCTATTTTTGAGGGGGAGAAGATGTGATTAAAATGTGATCGAAAAGGAATCTCAAAAAGAGCTCTTCAAAAAGACTCGGAATTACCAACGAATTGACGAAGCTTATATGTCTGTAATCGAAAAGACTAGTCCGGGACGGGTAATAATTTCAAGATGGTTATCCATTGATGTAAACGTGTCTCGCAAAGGACTTGTCTGAGTAGAATGTACCAATTCGAGAGATGATCATTGAATATGACCGGGATGGGTAATAATTTCAAGCTAGTCTAACTAGTGATGTAAGCGTGTCTCGCGAAGGTCATGTTCATTGAAAATCAATCATTTCAAATGTGCGAACTCTACCCAACATGTGCAATTTTTGATTAAAATGCATGAGCACATGTGAAGGGGGAGTATTTCAAAAAAAAAATGTAAAACTCTCAAAGTGCTAACTAAATGTGTTTATTCATAAACACTTTGAGAGATTTTCAAATGGTTTATGGCAAATCTAGGATAGTCATGGTGTTATAAGGTGACTAAGGTTAGGGAAAACCGTCCTATGATCCGCCAGAGCCGGAGGGATCTACCCAAGGACAATTCCAATAGATTAGAATTAGAAGTCCTTAGGTAAGATTGAAAAAAGGAGTAAATGAGAAAGTGAAAGAAGGGGTTGAAGAATTAAAAAGAAAAGTTTAATGTAAGGGTGAAAAGAAATAGCCCTCCAAGAAAACTTAGGGCAGAAACCCGGTCAATTCATCTGCTATTGGTATTTACTAAGGTGATACTGATATTGAAGACAAGACGTCATGGACCCAGTGACGCGCTGCACCACCCCTCCTAGCCACTCAGATATCTCTTATCAGATATTTGTTTCATTTCTCACGGAGAACACTACATAATCTATCGGCCTCTCACTCCGAGATGTGTTGATATTGAAAAGGTGGCACTCTGCTCCAAGCCTCCGACTACTAAAAACCAAAACGCACATTATAGAGTCTAGAGCCATGAGATTCATCAAAAATCTCTTAGGACACACTTCCATAAGAATACCCTTGTGTTCACCAAAAAGGACACAAGGTGTACAAGAGTCTTAATGAGATCCAAGGATCTTGCCAAGTCTTTTCATGATGGTTACTTGCTTCAAACGGTCTACAGTCGTAGGGTGATCTCTAGCGACTCACTGAATCGTGGGTGCACTTCGGTGTGTCCGTGTAAGCCCTTTCGGGGGTATCCGGTTCAGAACGGCCTGGGGAAGGACTTAGAGAAAGTCTTCACACTATGCTGTTGACGATCTCAAAGTCCCTACCTATAAGCGCTGGACGTATTATTGCTAACTGTTTTATGCAGGTACTGACGAAAGTCCATCAACCATCATCATATACATCAAACATCTTCACCTCAGCATACTCATACTTATGAAGAACATCCCTCATCTAAGCTCAAATGTAAAAGTTCAAGACAAGGAGATCAAGTTAAAGACCAAGTGTTAAAGACGTAGTCAAAATGTCAAGAACGAGTTCTGATGAAGCGAAAAGTGTACCGCTTTTAAGTGGTCATTTAAGCCCTAAATCGTATTTATTTGATCAAATATTGTCCTAAATCGTTCCTTTTGTCATTTTAGGTACTTTTGAGGAGAAATCTGGAAAAGGAGGCATTTTGGACGTTTTTGGAGCATAAAAGTGAAGAAAACGACAAAGTCTCAAAATTGTGCTGGAAATTACCTTTGACGGCGTCAGGATTTGTTCTGGACGGCGTCATGGCTTGGCAAAAGTGGTGGATGTGAAAATTACTCATGATAAGCCAGAGAAATTTGCATGGAATTCTGACGGCGTCACGCTTTAATGTGATCAAGGTAGTCACGGCTTAATTTAAAGAGGGACGGCGTCACCCTTAACCTTGACGGCGTCAGCTTCTGATAGGCCAGAACGGATTTTGGAGGTTTAAAGGGAGACGGCGTCAAGAAGGCCATCACGTGTTAACTAGTCACAACTTGCGCGCGCGGTAGCTGTTACTGTTTTGGCCATAAAATCCTCATACGAACTCGGATTTAGGTGATTCAAAAGGCCACGCGATCGGGACGAAAAGATCTACAATTTGGTGAAAAATTGGACGTGACGGCGTCACGTGTAAGTCTGACGCCGTCAGATAGGGCCGACAGAAAAAAGCCTATAAATATAACTTCACAACTTCATTATTTGTAAGCCCTAAACCCTAAGTCCGATTCTAGGGTTTAGGTAGGTGTTTTTCCAGCAACTTAGAGGGTCCTAATCATGCCATAAACATCTTGTAATGGTTTGTTTATCGATTCAATCTTATGTTATGTCTTCAATTATGATCATTGTTGATTGCTCTTCATTAATTATGCTTGGCTAAATCACCTTGTGTCTACTTATGATTGTATGAAACTTGTATATAATCAATTAGATCTTATTGATTTCTTGTTGATGTGTGTGTCCATCTCCATCAATTAGGGCGTGACAACTTCAATAGATCTAGTTGGTTTAGTTTATAATTCTTGCTTCCTATTGTTTCTTGTTTTGATTGGGTGATATCGATGTTAGGCTTAAGAAAACTGGCTAACCTCCTATACGGTAACTTGCTTGAGCGTCTTAAGAAACATGAACCAATGCGTACTAGGTTTATTTGGTTGTATTTAATGCATGAGCGAATTCTAGTGATCCCATGTTAGGAGCTTCTTAGCCGGCTCGACATAGGAGTGAAGTAGGAGCTTATAGAGTTGGGGAAGTACGTACGCCACCCCACGAATGGTATTAAGGAATACAACCCGTCAATTAAAACAAGGTGTGACAATTCAATAGGTAGAATTGGATAGCTAGCAAGGAATAATATATCATAGGTAGACATGCTTCATTTCCCTTGTAGAACCCTAGTTTACTTTTCTTGCATATTAGTTTAATTAGTAGCTTTTGGGTTAGTTGATTAGCAACTAATTCCGCCCCTTCTTCCAAAACCAGATATTTTTACTTGCTTTTCATAAAATATAAAAATACAAAAAGAATCATCCCTCACCTTTAGACCTAGTTAGATTAATTTCAATCCTAACGAACACTATTCTTTGAGTTGAACGATCAATCCCCGGTACTTGCCACTTCACTATACTACAACGGTCAGGTACACTGCCTGGTGGGGATTGCAAACTTCTCAAGATCCCTTGAGAGGTAAAACCTGTTGTAAGGTCGCAAAACCACGCATCAAGTTTTTGGCGCCGCAGCCCGGGGAGTAGTTATTGCTTAGGTTGAAATTTTATTTTTATTAGGTCTACTCACAAGATTCCTATCAAGTGAGATATTTTCTTTTTATTTTGTAGCTTTCTCGTAGTCTATCTTTTCTTTGTGATTTTGTTTGTAATTTGCTTCAAATGGACCTTTCACTTAGATTTTTAAGATTGCAAGATATGGTTGAGTGGCTAGAACACCAAGAAGTTCAAAATACCTCATTTAGAGACACTTATGAATCATATGAGCCTTCACCTAGGATAGATTCTTATGAACAACCTCCATGTTTAGGATCTTGTTTTAGTGAGGCTAATAGGAAAAGCGACCTAGTTTGCCAAGGAATTGTGGATAGAGCCGTATCAATAAATCATAAGTTGGATGAAGCACTAGGTTTGTTATTATCACTACCTAAGAAAATAATTGACGAGGATATAGGTGATCTTGACACGTGGAATAATGAGGTAAACACCATAAGCCCACAAAATACTCAACCATCATTTGAGGCACCCACACCGCCCGTGACTTACCCGGAAGAAGTAGAAGAGACTTTAGGAATCCCGATGGAGGTAGAACCCTTGGACCAAGCACAACTAGAGGATATAGGTTTGCACACTTTTAGTGATGACCTTACTCATAGTTCTAGGGAATTTCCTAGTGTTGATGAATTGGAACCTCAACCTTTACACAACTTTTCATCCTTAGATTTACATCTAGGAGAAAAAAGAGGAACCGACCCACCCATCAACCAATATTATCCGGGTAGTTTTAGGATGAAGGAAGCCATTCACTCACCCCCTTCACCTCACGTGGCATATTCACACCCTAAGGGTGTGTATCGCTACTTTCACCCGCACTTAATCCTAAGTGTAGGGAAAACCTCCCCTATTTTTGTTAAATAAGGGTAGAGTCAGGCTCGTGACTCGAACAAAAACAAGCGCTTATTGGGAGGCAACCCAAGCTTTATTTGCTTTATTTGTTTGATTGTTTGTTTATTTAATTTTATTTGTTTCCGTATGCATTTCTTATTCTTTTTGTTTACTGTTCACGTCTCAAATATAAATTGTGAAAATGCTTTATTTTGTTTTTAACTTCGTCTTAACTACATATAAAGGTATTTTGCAAAAGATAAGTGTAAGGGAAATCCAAATTTGTTTTTAAGAACAAGATTGAACATGAACGATAACAATGAGATATAAGCATGCATATTAGTATTTGTTTGAGTCAAATGCTTGTATCGAGTCATAATGAAGTTTTGCAGGAATTCCAGGAAGTAAGGTATAGGTTTTTCCAGAAATTTTCTGGAAACTTAACATGAGAATTCTGTCAGATCATTTCTGACGGCGTCAGGCCTTACAACATGACGGCGTCAGGTTTTAATTTTCTGAAATTTTTGAAAGTTTTGTTTTTCTACCGGAATCATAAAAAGTTTTTATTAAATCTCTAACTTATAAACTCCAGGAATCTGCAAAACATTCATTCCGCAAGCATTATATCTTTAATTGTTTTATTTCTAAGTCTGGAATTACACCTAGTTGTGAGTTGTCTTTGTTCGGTTTGATGCTTTGGTTTTTCTTGTTTGTTTTCTCAGGATTAACAGGTTATTTTTGACAAGGAGATGTATGTGGAATCAAACTTTTGGCGATGCATTAGTCTTGAAGCTTCTACATTACCTTGGAAGAAGATCTAACCATGTTACCTCTTTATCCACCGAACGAATCAGGGGAGTATTTGATTTCATTCTTTTACCTTTTCACTTTTACATCTTGTTATTTGAACATTGGGGACAATGTTCATCTTAAGTGTAAGGGGGGGTAAAAGTACGATTAGAGAATGCTATTACGCTTGATTTTTGTTTGTTTAATAATAGATGTGTAATAAAACTGAGAGAAATACCTGTTAGGGTAATTTTAGTGCCAAATTTAAAATTTTTTACAACATATAGGAGTGAAACTTTGATCTTAATGAGCGTCTCACGGATAGGAGTTATATGACTAGCACAAAAACCGTACCACTAAAAAATTTTCCACCCCAAATATGTGAGGTTCGCCCCTAGAATTGGTAGGAAAAGCATTTATGCTATGATGTGTGTACCGGTAGCACTTAGATTCTAGAACTTGCGTTAGGACCATTCCAAGGCCACAAGTGAGACTACATTCGTGTAGTTAGATTTACTACATGATAAGAGGCATTAGGATTAACCTATTGTTTTACACCTGTGTTTTTGTTATAATTACATTGGCTACATTGGTCAAGTAATTCTCCCACACCCTTTGCGTTGTACTCATTTTTAGTGCACGATACCCCTAGTACACCCCTCAGAGCCTATCTTTTCGTTTCGACCTTTAAGCATTTTACTTAAAGGAAGAATTTGTTACACCCCACTTAAATGTACACCCAAATCGCCTTAGCCCACCTTGTATGCACTCATTTTTAGTGCATTATTGTGACAACATTTGTTTAAAACCCAAGTTAAT
Source organism: Artemisia tridentata subsp. tridentata (assembly GCA_021014915.2). Lineage (NCBI taxonomy): Eukaryota > Viridiplantae > Streptophyta > Magnoliopsida > Asterales > Asteraceae > Artemisia > Artemisia tridentata. The sequence goes on along the minus strand of CP139505.1, from coordinate 435,539,027 downwards.
TATCTAGTTGATTACATGGTTGCTAAGTCGAGTCATATCCTTGTACATATTGTTTTGGGACGATTGGGACTCATGGGTAAAGTACTAGTGTAATGAAGTAATGGGGAAGAACATCATTTATTACCCCCATATGTGCTAAATATTTTAAAAGTACTCCAAGTTTTTCAATTATCTTAATTCGAGTCATTAGAATAGTAATTGTAAAGTTATGTAAAAGTTCAAGTGTAAGGGAAATGCAATGCCCCTATGATGGTTTATTTTGGATGGTAGGGCAAAAGTGTATGCAAAAAAAAAAAAAAAAAAAAAAAAAAAAAAAAAAAAAAATCGAAAAAATCAAGAAAAATACAAAAAAATGAGAAAAATAAAAAAATAAAAAAACATACGGACTACCATCCCGTTTCATTTTATGTTTATTTTATGTTTTTGTTATTCTATTTTTAGCTTAAGATTGAGTCGAGTCTTGGCTTAGCAACATTGTATAGTACATGTAATTAATCAAGATCTTTAACTCGCCACCAGTAAAATATCCTTTATCCAACAAAACCGTGTTTTCCTTTTCCCTACACCTAACGTTATAACCCATTTAAAAGCCCTCTTTGATAGTTTATCTTAGGTGCTTACGCCTAGTGGAGGAGGTTTTCGATCCTTTCCCAAGCCTATGGTAATCTATTTGCTATGACAGGTAGTGAGAGATATTATCCGTTTTCATTTATGAGATTTATTTTGATGACACTTGAGAGATGTGAGTATCTAAACACTACTTGTGAGGTGCTAGTTTTTAATCTCCGTGCTTATTATGATTAAAGTGGAACGACTATTTGTTGCAATTACTTTTATATTAGCGTTAAATGACCCCTAACTTGTATTTTGATTAGAATAAAAGCGCATTTGCTTGAGGACAAGCAAATCTCAAGTGTAAGGGTATTTGATGAAGCGAAAAGTGTACCGCTTTTAAGTGGTCATTTAAGCCCTAAATCGTATTTATTTGATCAAATATTGTCCTAAATCGTTCCTTTTGTCATTTTAGGTACTTTTGAGGAGAAATCTGGAAAAGGAGGCATTTTGGACGTTTTTGGAGCATAAAAGTGAAGAAAACGACAAAGTCTCAAAATTGTGCTGGAAATTACCTTTGACGGCGTCAGGATTTGTTCTGGACGGCGTCATGGCTTGGCAAAAGTGGTGGATGTGAAAATTACTCATGATAAGCCAGAGAAATTTGCATGGAATTCTGACGGCGTCACGCTTTAATGTGATCAAGGTACTCACGGCTTAATTTAAAGAGGGACGGCGTCACCCTTAACCTTGACGGCGTCAGCTTCTGATAGGCCAGAACGGATTTTGGAGGTTTAAAGGGAGACGGCGTCAAGAAGGCCATCACGTGTTAACTAGTCACAACTTGCGCGCGCGGTAGCTGTTACTGTTTTGGCCATAAAATCCTCATACGAACTCGGATTTAGGTGATTCAAAAGGCCACGCGATCGGGACGAAAAGATCTACAATTTGGTGAAAAATTGGACGTGACGGCGTCACGTGTAAGTCTGACGCCGTCAGATAGGGCCGACAGAAAAAAGCCTATAAATATAACTTCACAACTTCATTATTTGTAAGCCCTAAACCCTAAGTCCGATTCTAGGGTTTAGGTAGGTGTTTTTCCAGCAACTTAGAGGGTCCTAATCATGCCATAAACATCTTGTAATGGTTTGTTTATCGATTCAATCTTATGTTATGTCCTCAATTATGATCATTGTTGATTGCTCTTCATTAATTATGCTTGGCTAAATCACCTTGTGTCTACTTATGATTGTATGAAACTTGTATATAATCAATTAGATCTTATTGATTTCTTGTTGATGTGTGTGTCCATCTCCATCAATTAGGGCGTGACAACTTCAATAGATCTAGTTGGTTTAGTTTATAATTCTTGCTTCCTATTGTTTCTTGTTTTGATTGGGTGATATCGATGTTAGGCTTAAGAAAACTGGCTAACCTCCTATACGGTAACTTGCTTGAGCGTCTTAAGAAACATGAACCAATGCGTACTAGGTTTATTTGGTTGTATTTAATGCATGAGCGAATTCTAGTGATCCCATGTTAGGAGCTTCTTAGCCGGCTCGACATAGGAGTGAAGTAGGAGCTTATAGAGTTGGGGAAGTACATACGCCACCCCACGAATGGTATTAAGGAATACAACCCGTCAATTAAAACAAGGTGTGACAATTCAATAGGTAGAATTGGATAGCTAGCAAGGAGTAATATATCATAGGTAGACATGCTTCATTTCCCTTGTAGAACCCTAGTTTACTTTTCTTGCATATTAGTTTAATTAGTAGCTTTTGGGTTAGTTGATTAGCAACTAATTCCGCCCCTTCTTCCAAAACCAGATATTTTTACTTGCTTTTCATAAAATATAAAAATACAAAAAGAATCATCCCTCACCTTTAGACCTAGTTAGATTAATTTCAATCCTAACGAACACTATTCTTTGAGTTGAACGATCAATCCCCGGTACTTGCCACTTCACTATACTACAACGGTCAGGTACACTGCCTGGTGGGGATTGCAAACTTCTCAAGATCCCTTGAGAGGTAAAACCTGTTGTAAGGTCGCAAAACCGCGCATCAAGTTCATATGTCAAATGATGAAAGATTATGGGGAGATTATTGGCAAAGGAAGATTGTTATCATAAGTATACAGTCCAAGATGTATGAGTATGTTGGAGGACACGACGCATCATCACGAGAAGATTTTGATCAAGGCAAGAACGATTGAAAGACGATGACTTTGAAGATCACGATTGCATGAAGGAACGAAGTATGAAAACTATTCTAAATCGACACACCAAGTTCAAGACATTGAAGACAAAAGACCACTCACCGGAGCTTCATTGAAATGACCATCCCTTAGGGGGAGATTGTTAGGATTTATATTTTTATGAAGTGATGGTCATTTATCTTTTATGTATGTTTGGTCGGTGTGTCGATCTAAAGAAAATAGAATAGTGTTTAGAAGGCTTGTGTTGGACTTTATTTCATATTGTTCAAGTGTATTGTATAAGCCCAAGTCCAACACAAGCCCACCAAGCCCAAAGGAAAGCCTTTAGGGCAACACTCTTTACCTATAAATACTACACTCCCACCACATTAGTTTGTGTGCAATAGAGAGGGTAAGGTGGGAGTGTGTATTGTGTGTTAGTTGTATTCTTCTCTTTTCTTTCTTTCCAAGCTAATATTACACGGTTCCTCTTTTCTTTCTTTTTGCGCCGCCACTCTTCTTCTTTATTTCTTATATTCATATCATCCATTCTTCTATTATTATTCTCTTATTTCCTAGTATTATTAGAGGCTACTGGTCCCATCTCTATTAATACGTGTCTTGCTTTATCAGTATCATGTGCCATCTATTTCTTTATCTTGTCTTATTCGTATACTTTATTTAGTTGGGTAATAAATATAGATCTAATCATTAATGAGTTTATATACTCTATCATTAAGGCGTGATAAAGGTTGTATATTTAGTGCTTTACAAAGCCTAACTCCCGAAAAGTTAGAAAGTCTTCTCGACTCTTGTTGATTTATATCAAAAAGCTTCACATGTAAATATTTTTGTAAATATATAATTGTTAAAATTAATACTGTAAATACAGAAAATTTCAAAAAGACATAAAAAATATAAAACTCAAAAAACCAAAAATATTTTTCTCACGACATGTCTCTCGTATAATTGATATTGTGTACGTATATAGAAATGTCATTCAACAATGATACGGGCATGTACAGATGCTTGAGCGAGAGTTCTTTTTTATGTTTTTCCAAAACATGTTGTTTCTCAAAAATTTTCATATAAAGGCTTTCGTATATTTCAGTACGGAACCCGTGCTTTATTGTGAAATCTTTTATCGTGGCCCGAGTACTTCAACTCAAAAAGATTTCACACTAAAGGCTACATTGATGACTTCTGATTATTTCCGATCAGGACTCACAATGTTAATGGCAAAAAGCTAAACCCGTGAGCACTTAATCAAAATTATTTTCAAAAAGATTTTTCAAAGTCTTTCTATAAATTTTGTGCTCACAATGACTCCCTCGAAGACCCTTAAATGCTTTTAACCTCAAATGTTTAATAAAATGCTATGATTAACGGGGAGTATAAAAAGAAAAAAATGTTTCATTTTCATGCTAAAATCAGTCCGTCTCTCCTCAAAAAGTTTCATTTTAATCAAACTGTTTTCAAAAATACCACTTCATGCTATTTTTAAGGGGGAGATTAAGTGTTTAAATATATGGGAGAGAGGACGTGATTAGAATGTGATCTAAAAGTTTCATGGTTTGAATCTCAAGACTCAGAACAACCCTCGAATTGACGAAACTAACTGTCCGTTATCGAAAAGACTAGTCCGGGACGGGTAATAATTTCAAGCTGGTTTACCAGTGATGTAAGCGTGTCTCGCAAAGGACTTGTCTAAGTAGAATGTACCAATTCGAGAGATGATCATTGAATATGACCGGGACGGGTAATAATTTCAAGCTAGTCTAACTAGTGATGTAAGCGTATCTCGTGAAGGTCATGTTCATTGAAAATCAATCATTTCAAATGTGCGAACTCTACCCAACATGTGCAATTTACATCAAAAATGCATGCGCACATGTGAAGGGGGAGTGTTTCAAAAATGCAAAACTCTCAATGTGAACTAAATGTGTTTTCTCATAAACACGTTAAGAGATTTTCACAAGGTTTAATGGCAAGTGATCGATAATCTAGGATAATCATGGAGTAATAAGGTGATTATGGTTAGGTTATGTCCAATGATCCGCCAGAACCGGAGGGATCTACCTAAGGGCAATTCCAATATCTTAGCATTAGAAGCCCACTTTAGGTCCAAATGTCAAAGCCCATCCATCCCATTTGGATTGTGGTTGTACGTATAAACACACACACTCTTCTCATTTGTTAAGTGTGTCTCATAATAGTTAGAAAGAGTGTGTGTGTGTATTTTCTCCCAAGTCATTGTATTATTATCTTTTATAGTTAATAATCATTCGACCCAAAGTTATACCATACGATCCACATACTCTTCTTGTTCTTAATATATGTTTGTGAGTGATGAGTGTGTAAATACTCATAATTTGTGTCCCATCTGAACTGCAAAAATATTTAAAAATGCTTCAAAATACAGAAAATATCCTTGAATTGTGTTTCATGTGCAAAAGGATTGAAAACGGAGCAAAAACGAGCATTTTTTGATCTACTCGGCAATAATTGTGCATTTGATCAAGTGAAGACGAAAGTCAAAGACAGAGTCAAAGTCAACCCCAAAAATACCAAAATGTCCCAAATGGTCCTTGGGAATAATTTCTATTTTTGGCAGCAATAGTCCTTGGATTTTCAGAATATTACAACATTGGTCCCTAAGATTTAACTAAAATCCAATTTCTAATCCTAATCACTAAACCCGGCTGCTAAAAATAAACCCAACCCAATCCTAAAATCTAACCCAGCCTAAACTAAAACATTACCCAAGCCCAATCCCAAATACCCAACCCGACCTTTTTGGTTAAATAAAAGGTTTGACTTCAGTCAAACCTTTCTTCTAAAATCGTTTGCCCGCCAAACCATACCAGAAACCACCCATATCCACCACCCTTATGCTGACACACCCACCCCCTCCTCCTATCTCACTTCACCTAACAAGCCAAGGGGCATTAAATGCTTCTAGACTATTTCAGTCCATTAGAGATAGTGGATTTTTCCACTATCTCAATTTTGGCGCCAAATTCAGAATTAAAGTCTGAGATCATTTGAAGTTAATCAAAGGGTGCAGAATGTATCAGAGATGAAGATGAGACATATCCCACTTAGTTGTAGTATATATAGAACACTTTGTAGCCTTAATTGGCAAGTAGTTAATTTAGATAAATCGTATTTCATATTCAGTAGTTGTAATCTTGTAATTTTTGAATTCAAATTATTAATTCAAGTCAAACTCAGTCTATTTATTCTAATTTCAAGTACTCTTATGTTCATTGTCAGTTAATGCTAAATTTTAAGTTTACTGTTAAGTCAAAATAATCTCTAGTCCTGTTAAAAATCACTCACAAGTCACACACCCTTGCTATAAGCTTATACAAGCTTATCATAGCTCGTTGTAAGTTTATATTAGTTATAATCTGTTCTAAATTCAAGAAATGGAGAAAGTCAACGAAAGTCAAACCTAGCTCACAATAAGCTGTTCAGAAGAGATAAGCTATTTTGGAAAGTTGGAAGTGGGTATCTAGCTTGTTGATGACAAGCTAGGTGAAGTTCTGATCAATAGTTCCATTGTTTCACAATCTCTCAGTTGTAAGAATTTCCAAGTTTTTGCATTATTTTTCTATTTCACTGTTCTATAGCTTAATTAAGTGCTTATTGCTTTTTATTTCATTACTTGTTCTATTTAAAGTATTTATAGGTTAGTTTGATAGTCTGAATTAGTTTAAATCTCATTTTCACTCAAAAGTCAAAATCAGTCAACAATAAGTGGTGTTTGGTTTGAGTAGTCAAACATGTTAAATTAGCTTGTTACTGTTCCATTACCATTTCATCAACTTAAATCCTGCTTATCTTGGTTAGATTAAGTTGTTTCTAAGTCTCATTAAGCCATATGGATTGATTTTATAGTTTTGCACTATTTGTGGTCATATTAGACCATAAGCTGTCCAAATAAGCCAAATATAAGCACAAGCTTATTTGGACCTTGTCCTTGGCATTTCTGAGGTCCCTTAAGGTCATATAAGAGTAGTCTATAGGTTGGTTAAAGGTTTGTGCCTTCTGCACAACTCTGCACAGACTCAGTGCACACTGAGCAGAACACCATATTTTTAGCTGCTGATCTCAGCTGATCATTGGCTTATCCAGTTTAGCTGAGACCTTAATATTTGGTTTACAATTAGTTCATACAACTAGTTTTTAGGTTATAATCTGGGATTGAACTTTTTAGCTTATTTCACAGCTCAAAATTGGTCTGCAATTTCCCCCCATTTTCACTGATTCTGCTGCATCAGTTTTGCTTTTCCTAGGCCATCTGTTCTAGTGCTTAATTGAATAAGCAATTGATCTAGGAATTTGGGGCTTTTAGTATTTTAGAGTAGCCAGTAGTACTAGCAAGCTTTTGCCCCCTTAATTTTCCACTTTCTTGCTTATTTAGGTGCTTAAAATTAATCTGCAAGTAGTATAGTTCAACTGTCATTTCTGCATAAACTAGTGTTACTGTACTAGTGCTTATCAGCTTACTCCTTATGCTTATTTGATCTTATTAAGTTGTTTTAAGCTTCTATTAGTATATTAATCTATTTCCTAGCTTTTGGTAATTTTTGGTGCTTAAGTGCTTATTTTTGTGCTTATTTCCCAACTGCTTATCAGCCCATTTGCTTATTAGGGTTTAGATATCTTTTGATTTTATTTTTCCTAGATTCAGAATAATATTTTAGATTTACTTTGAATTTTTCAGAATTTTCCTAAGTCATTTGCTATTTTTAAACCTTTTAATTAGTTTTAATAGTTTTTAATTCATAATAAAAAATATAAAAGTCAGAAAAATATAAATCTTTTTTCTAAAATTTTATTTTATTATTTAGGATTTAATAAAAATAATTTTACACTTGTAGGATTTAATTTTATAGATTTCACTTCTTAATCCCATTTTAGAATTCCCGTTTCGCGTTTTTTGCATAATTTGTGTTAAGCTTAATTTTATTTTGGGAATTTGTTTCTCATTGTTTAAATTAGAATAATCAAGCAAAAATTCCATATCCTAATCATCAGTCACTCTAATCTAAACCTTCAACAATTGCCCATTCAATTCACTCCTCGTTGGGAAACGACCCGGGTAATCACTTACCTGGTATCACACACACAAACGTGAGTTTTTGCAAGTTAACCTTTTTTCTAAGGGTTTAATTTGTCTTTATTCACATGTATCCGTCTGCATAATATTTATATACACACTTTAGCACGGATCAGTGAGTCATCCTAGTTCTCTTGTCGTAGTTATATGATAGCATAAGTGGTTCGGTTCTTCATTTATAGGAAGATCGAGGGGTTACATTATATAATTTAGAAAATAATATGTGATTCTTTTTAAACATTTCATATTCATAATTTAAGACAATATTTTCATGAAACATTCATATAATTTCGTGTTTATAATATATAATAATTTTTATATTTGAATAATATTATAAAGATCATTAAAAATAACATTATAGTAGGATCTTATGATCCCAATCTAATCTTACGATCACGATCTTGCAAAGACGAAAACGATCCTAGGTAGGATCCTGATCTTGAAAACCTTGATTGACATGATGAAGGGTACTGAGTTTCTAATATTATGTGGTCTACAGAAACAAGATATTGAAAATTTGTTTGAATGTTAGATTGTGAAGTTTAGTACGTCTCATAACTACATGGTATGAAATAATAACTCGAAAAACAAGATATTCCATCGTATTGACTAGATGTATTAAAAAAGATATACTTACATGTTTTCTAACAAAAATGCATTGGATGAGTGACATAAAAATTTGGTTGATGGTTGTTGGTATGACTTCAACGTGATATATATTTAGTAGTGACATAAATATTTAGCATTCATACGGAGTGAAAGTTGATAACATGCATGGAACCAATTATACAGGAAAAGATCATACGTGTGGTGAGGTATAATGTAGAATTGTACATCTCTTTTCATGTGATAATATAGGTATTGTAGAGTGTGTTATAAGAGCGGTAGGTGTCATGGGCAACCCAAACTTCTCATTTGGATCTTACGGGGTGACACGTCACCATGACATACCTCCTTTTACAACCCTCTTATCATAACATACCACAATTTACTCATTTGAGTCCCACCAATATCTATTTTTATTTTTTAAATTCAAATATCCAAATAAACTAAAATCATTTTATTCAAATAAAAATATAAATAACATTTTTTATAAAAAAAAGTTTTAAAAAAATAACAATAAAAACTTAACTAATAAATTAAAAAAACAGTACCAATACTAACCCACAAAATTCAACCCATTTCCGGCCCAAATCCAACCCAATTCCAACTTAGTCAAAAAAAAAAAAGCATTGTCATCTTCGTGCTTAAAAAAAAAAAAAAATAAAAAAAAAAAAAAAAGCATTGTCATCTTCGTGCTTCACACACACATATTCACACACACACACACACACACACACACACAAATATTACACACAGTTAATTTAATTCGAAAAAAGAAAATAAAAGAAAAAACAATCCAATATTAACTGACACAAAGGACGATAAGTTGCTTCGCCGTGCAGACGAGGAGGCCACCACGACGAGATGACGGCGAGATCGGGTGGTGTCACGGCGAGCCATAGCGAACGTGCCATGTCAGCACGGCGAGCCATAGTGAAGCCCACACCTACTGCTCTAAGAGATTTAACGTTAATGCATAATAAATTTACATCAGATATATACACAATGGTATCCTTTCCAAAAGGTCTATATTATTAATTTATAAACCTAATTCTTTCATAAATTTATCTTCGGTATTCCTAGTTCAAAAGGATGCAGTGACCTTATTAAAACGCATTAGACGATTCTCTATGACTCAAGACATTGGAGCACGAGCTGCTCCACATATTTTTAGTAGGATTGGTTTTGCTGTAGCTAGAGGTGTGGGGGCTCAGTTGGTATCGCGGCTCCCCACTAATTTCTTGTAAAATCCTATTTGTTTTTCAATAAAGTGATGATTATTATTAAAAAAATAATAATAATAATAATAATAATAATAATAATAATAATAATAATAAATCTTCGGTATTCATGAAGTTTTTTAAACTTTATTTTATATATATAACACAATTGCGTTTAATTATGAAAGTTTCAACATTCATATTTTTTCATTCCAAATAGACATAAACAAATAGACATAGTAAAATAACACATGTATCTCTTTTATAGAGAATGACCTACACACACCATGGTTTTCCATTTACGTCAATGATAGTGTGAGACTATTAGACTAGAAACCATCACCACTGCATGCCAACATTGGTCACCACCGCCACCATCAAAGGAACTTGGAATAGTTGTGAAAAAAATATTGTTGTATTAGATGGATTAATATGTAATTCGAGACACTATTGGAAGTGTCGTTGGGGTCTTAACATAGTTTCTTTCATGAGTGGACTCAAGTGGGTTTATTTCCGGATGTTCTCGGGAATAACATGATATTTTTTAGCGTATTATAAACTTTTGTCCAAAAATCCCGATATATTATAGTAAATAAAGTATGTGATACCAGTTAATGGTGGCTTAGTGACAAAAGGGTTTGTAACTATCACTCTAAAATGTGTGAAGTCTCTAAGTTCAATTCCTGCTAGGTGCAAACAACTTTAAGTGGTCACGCCAACCTCGTGAAAAGGGAGGGCTTTACATGGTTTAAGTTTGTGGGGCGGTGGGTTCAAACCCCGTGGATTAGTCGGCCAAAAAGTCAGAAATCATGATTACTAAAGAAAATCAAAAATCATAAAAGAAAAATAAAAATAAAAATAAAGTATGTGACTCTTGTCACTTATGGTTCTTGATCTGTCACCGATTTCTTTCTCTTATTTTTACTAACGTTATACAATATCAGTTCCTTTCAAAATTTTGTAAGCTATTTTTCCATACCAATGCTCTTTAGACCTCGTAAATCTCACCTCTTCATTACTTTCATAAATATCATTAATCGATCTCCAATGCCTACTACAAAATATTAATTAAACATTATATTGTACGGAGTACTTTTTTTCTTTCTTTAAAACAACAATTGTAATATCTCACAATTACACAACAAATCTATTTCATATGTCCTAAGCAGGACTTGAACCGACAATCATTTGTTAGGATGCTTCTCACGCAACAAGGGATATTATTGGGACACAAACCCTTTTAGTCACTGTACGAAGTACTATTTTTCTATATTAATTGAACATTACATTGTTTCAATTGTAATGAGATACGGATTAGTTAATGCTCTCGTAGTTAATTAAGTTACATATATTAAACATTAATACTTATGAATATTTCATCTACACAACCTACTTGTATGTTCATTTATTTTGCTTGTCAGCTTTTTCATTCAATGCATTTAACAACTTTTTTTCACTTGTTGGTATAATATGAGACCAGTTCCAACTTATAACGCAAAACCTACATTAAGGGGCAATTTTTGGACGTTAAGGGCACGTTAACGTGCGTTAAGTGTTGGGAGCACGTGACGTTAACGCAGCGTTAAGGGTGTAAAGTGTAAAAAAAAAAAAAAAAAAAAAAAAAAAAATCATTTTGGCCCCCCCTCAACGTGTCCTTTTCTATCCGTTAATTTAAAAAAAAAAAATCATTTTAGGCCCCTAACTTTTAATTACCGTTTCATTCTAAACGGCTATATCTAAAAAAATTAAAAAAAAAAAAAAAAAAAAAAAAAAAAATCAAATCCATTTTCACTCTCCTATAAATACCAATTTCACACCACATTTTTTTTCACACTTCCACAAATCAATATACTACATCTTACACTATCTTCTTCAACCTTGCACATAAAAGAATGTCCGGCTTCAACATAAACGATGACAGTGAGGATACGTTCTTTAATCTGTTAAACACCGGGTGGAATAACCCAAACGCCGGCTCATCTTCAAACTCAAACGCCGGGTCATCTTCAAACCCGAACCCACTTGGTATGTCGAGCCAACAACTTTACGAACAACATCAAGCAATGCTATTTTACGAACAACAATCTCAAGCGAACCTAAACACCAATTTCTCCATTCTCCAATTCACCCAACATTCACAACAATCTCAAACCGCAACCCATGATGTTCCCGATACTCCAACGTCTCCTCCAAAGAAAAACAAGTCCTCGCGTGTCAAACGAAAGGCTAGAAAACCAAAAAAACATCGAACCTTTGGAGGATGATGATGATGAAGAAAACACCAATATCATCAAATGTTGGAACCCACAAGAGGAAAAATTTGTTAGGATTTATTTTAAAGTGATGGTCATTTGTCATTGTAATAGTTTAATTAAGTGTATCGTTGTTTGAGTTAGTTAGTTTAATCAACGGGCTTGGGCTTATGCTTGTTAGTTAAATGTTATGATCATGTAATCCTTGTATAAGCCCATCTCAAGCCCAAGCCCACCCAAGTCTAGAAAACTATAAATACCCATCCCCTCCTCACTTGGAGGGTGTTGCTTCTAGGGGTATTCATCTTGTATCTCATTCTTTCTTTCTCAATCTAATCTCTAAGAAGTGACCATCTCTCTCTCTCTATCTATTTCTCTTCTCCTATTCTAATATTGTGTGTATGATAAATGATCAATATTAAGATATAACAAGTGGTATCAAGAGCAAAATATAAAGATCTAGGATTTTTTTTTCTTCCTTCACGTTACTGTTGCTTTAGTTTATTTGTTTTCCTTTTGTTGCATTAGTTTATTTGTGTTCTCATTTGCATTATCCAATCAAAGGAATCCTTCTGTTTACATTCACCATCTTTCATCGAAGCAACATATAGTTGAAGCAGCAACTTCATCGAACGAATCTCATAGTCGAACGAAGCATTTTGATCGAACCAGCAAGTTTCATCGAAGGAGCAGTCATCGAACGAGCAAAAAGGGTAGTCGAGTTAGACTTTCTCTTCCAATTGATCAAACGAGTCACTACATCAAACGAGTTTGATCGAACGATAAAACTAGTCGAACGAGTCACTTGATCGAACAAGTTAAAACTAGTCGAACAAGTCACTTGATCGAACGAGTTAAAACTAGTCGAACGAGTCACTTGATCGAACGAGTTTGATTGAACGAGAAAAATAGTCGAACGACCACTTTGATCGAACAACTTCTTTGATCGAACCAAACTTCATCGAACGAGAACTTTGATCGAACCAACTTTCATCGAACCAAACTTCATCGAAGCAACTTTCATCGAAGGAGTATTTCATCGAACGACTCACTTGATCGAACCAGATATTTCATCGAAGCAACTAGTCGAACCAACTAGTTCATCGAAGCAACTAGTTCATCGAAGCATCAAGTTAGTCGAAGCTACAAGTTCATCGAAGCAACTTTGTAGTCGAACCATCACCTTGATCGAACGAGGTAATCGAACGAGCAACTTTTGATCGAACCTTACTTTTGATCGAACGAGTAAGATAGTAGAACGACTTTCATAATCGAACGACTCACCTTTGATCGAACCATACTTGATCGAACCATATTTTAGTCGAACGGGAAACTCTCATCGAAGCAACTTCATCGAACCAACACTTTCATCGAACGAGAAGCCTAGTCGAACCATTGAATCTAGTTGAAGCCAATTCTAGTCGAAGCAACACTTAGTCGAACCACTTTAACTCAACATAGTCGAACCAAAGTTTGCTCTAGTCGAACCAGGAACTTTTTCAAGTAGAGTTTATTCATAGTGTGTTTACTGTGTTTATGTTTTTTCTTTATATTGGAGATTGTTTCTAGTTCTATTTTATAGTATTGAGATACTACGTGTGTGCATGAGATACTTTGTTAGTGTTTTGCATGTGTGCTTTTGACGAGTGTTAGTTGACGTGTGTTATTTGATATTTCAAATGAGACGTGTATTAGAAGTATGTGACGTGTGGTCTGTTTGCATGTGACTAATATAATTCTATTATAATAGAGTTAACGTGTGTTTGCATGTGAGTGGGTTTGACATGGTTGCTTCAATATAATAGAAAGAATATCAAGTGCTAGCTAATATTATAAGGTTTATCAAGTCTCTTAACGACTCTTCAAGGACAACGACAAAGGACTTAATCCAAACAAAACTCATGAACCGTAACCAACCGTATCCTAGTTCTTTAACCGATCCAACATCATCTTTATCATACAACTTCATCAATGGCCGCTCACCAAAACAATATCACAACTGATTTGGCATATGCGTTTGCATTAATCACCAAAGCATTAAACATCCCACCACACAACAACAACCAATAGAATTCACCGTACACTGACAACATGCAGTCATATATAGGACAAGAAGGCCAAATGGTTGAGGTTATTGAGCGTCAGCAAGGAAATGCTACGGGTATTCAAATGGGGAATCAAATGCAATATGCAGGGCAACATACGGGAAATCAAATGGATCAGTTTGTGAATCAGAATGGGGTCAATCATAATGAGAATTATTGCTTCATGACTTCTTCTGCAACCCAAAGGAGTGATATAGGTAGAGCTGGAAATGTCAATGCAATGGATAAAGTAGAAAAGCTCCAGTACATGTTGATGCTAGAAAAAAAGGATGATTCGGGAATACCATTGACTAATGAAGAATATGACTTCATGGTTGCAAACTATTCAGCAGAAGTCACTGGAATCTCCGACCCTATGCCTAATCAGCAAGAATCAACATCAAGCAGCGATTCTGACATTCCTCCTACTTATGACAAAGAACCACTCCATGAGACATCAATTTCAAGTAATGAGGTTAATCCGTTTGCTCAACAAAAGCCAAATTCTGTGCCTCTCGAACCTACTTATGATACATATTTGGACACGCCAAGTTGTAGCAATATTAATTTGGCAACTCCAAATATGAATCCTAACGAAGTTCAAGTTGCACAAAATGATGCTAATGATGAGGAAACTCGTGCTTTATTTGAATCATTACTGAATAATTGTCGTATTGAGATTGAAAAAGTGAAAAAGGTCAATAGCGATCTTAAGACCGCGAATGAGAAATTGACCGCTGAGCTTGAGAGATATAAGGTAAACGAAAAAGCTTTTGAATTTAACCACAAACGTCAGTCAGAACTTGAAATTGGTTATAGAGATTCTGTTGAAAGGGAAAAATTCTTGCAAATCAAATACGACACTCTTGATGTTAAATTGAATATGCAAATTAAATCCTTAAAAGCAGAAATTTCTGAATTGACCAACCAACTTTCAAAACAAAAATCAACTTGTTCTGATCTTGAAAAAGAGAAGAAAGAGTTGAATGAAAAGTTTTCAAAACGAGAAGGTGAAGTTCTTGATGAAGTTCTTGATAAACAGGAAACTATTAAAAAGTTGGAAGAATTGCTTGTAAAAACGGGTCATTCTACACAAACAATTAATTTGTTAATTAACGATCAAAACCCGATTTTACACACAAGGAAGAAAATGGCTCTCGGTTGTGAAAATCCTTGCTATCTCAAGAAAGCTCAGCAAAAACAGAATGTGCTATATAATGGTCATCTTATAAATGATGTACATGATCCACCTGCTAGTTATAATTCGTCTGAAACGATTGAGCTTACGAAAGAGAGTCGAAACAAAATGAGACAATTGAACAGCCAATCGATTATAATGAAGCTAACAAACTTGCTGGAGTTCATCTTGTTAAAAAAGAGTCACCTATGTTTTTCAAAAAACCAGTGGCTGCCTCAAAGTTCAAAGTTGTGTCAAAACACCTTTCTAACATCGAACAAATGTACTCTACCGACACTTCCGCAAGTGAAGCTAGAATACTTTTGGCCGATCTTAAAAGGAGAGTTGAAATGCTTCAAGATGTTGTGGCAACCAAAACTGATGCTAAAATAAACGATTGGTTTTCAAGTTTTCAAACTGAACAGAAAAAGATGTTCGAAACAGAGATTACTCCCATTGTATCTGGCATACATGCAAGAGCAATTCATGTTGAGAACGCAATTATCAAAGAAGTAACTGAATTTTTCAAGGACCACACATCCTTGGTAATTGAAGCTAATGAAAACATTGAAAAAATCAAAGTTTTGGAAAAACAAAATGACGCACTCTCTGAAGAAGCTCTTTCAACTGATATTATGTCCATTATTTATCAAATGTATTCTGTCGAAGATGATGAAAGACTTCGAGCTAAGACTTCCGAAATTGTTTCAAAATATGAAAAGGCGCTTATTAAGCTTGAAAAACAAAATGTAACATATTTTAAACAACTTGATCAGAAAAAAGAAGAATGCAAGTATGACAAATTGTCGTATGAGCGTTCTTACAAAAACATGCAAGAACAAATTGATCTTTTGAAGTCTCAGCTTGATAGTCAAAAAGGAAAGGGTGAGGAAAATAAGTCTGCTAGACCAAAAATGTCCATTTCCACACCCTTGCCTAAGGAAAACGAGAAAGGAAAAAGAAAAGCTGTTGTCGAAAACTCAAATGTGATAGCACCTGATCTTTCTAGGATTAGTCCCACTACTGTGTCTGCCTCTACATCTCATACACATAGGGCGATAGACAAAAGTGCAAAAGATAATCCAAAAGAGTCTAGGAATGCTACTACAAATTCAAAGGACAACAAGTTGAATCCTAATGTATGTGCCCCCAGGAATAGCTCACCAAATGTGACCACAAATACTGTTAAAGAATCTATTGGTTCAAACAACATGGTCCACAATTCCTATCTAGAAAAAGCTAGGAAAAAGGCACAGATTCGAAAAGATGGAATTTTAGGAACACCGTCTACGGTGATGAATTCTACAACATTACAAGGCACTGCTAGTAGTTGTAAACCACTACCTAGGAACTCCCAACAAAAGACTAGGGATTGGCCTGCTTCTAAGAGTAGTTGCGAAAAAGAAAATGTTAAACAAGTAGAATGCAACACTAAGAATTCCTCTTCGAACAGAAAACAAGCTTCAAATGACTGTAGTGACAAAGTTAAGGTTGCTGTTTTGAACAAGAATGTTGAATTTGTCTGTCCTACATGTCAAAAATGTGTCTTTTCAACTAATCATGATGCATGTGTGGCACAGTATATCAAGAAAGCAAATTTGCGTGCTAAGGCACAATCCTCTAAGACACCAAATAGAAACACACCCGTTGATAAGAAGCAAAAAGCTAAGAATTCTACCAAGTGGATCCCTACAGGACGTAGTTTTTCTCAAAATGAGACTTCCGCTGTATCTGAAAAGAAAACAACTCCTAGATCCTGCCTTAGGTGGATTCCCACGGGAAAAGTTTTTAAAACAGTCGGTCTTAGATGGATTCCCACAGGAAAGATTCTTGATAGTCGCACCACAACAAGTAGTAGTGAAAATCATCAGGATAAGGATGAAGAAACCACTACAACCATTGATAGTGAACACCCTCAGAGTGATGATTCATGTGCTGCTAACACTACTATTTGTGCATATTCTTCTTTTGTGGATTTTGTGAATGCAGGAACTTGTGAAAGTGCAGATGGTTCATACAACCAATGTGGAAAAGAAGAACTCTATGCCAACATCGCATTTGGAAATCCTGGTCTTATTCCTCTCTTAACTCCACTTCTACTTGTTCATACTTAATTCTTCTTTGTGAATACATTTTTTTTAGAAAAAATCAAAAACAAAATACAAAATTTGAAAAACCAACAAAAGCAAAATATAAAAATAGAAAATTTCCAAAAAGACAAAAACAATATAAAATATAAAATTCAAAAATATTCTTCTCCGACATGTCTCTCGTATAATCGATATTCTGTACGTACCTAGAAATGTCATTCAACAATGATACGGGCATGTACAGATGCTTGAGCGAGAGTTCATTTAAATGTTTTCAAAACATGTCGTTTCTCAAAATTTCTTCTCAAAATGGCTTCGAAACAACTCAGTTTCATACCCGAGCTTCATTGAATGGCTTCTGAACACATCAGTTCAGGACCCGTACTTCAAAGAAAGGAAAGTGCTCATATCTTTCGAGCACTTATCCTAAAAATCTAAATGACTTGTAAGTATTTCAGCTTACAACCCGAACTTCATATAAAGGAAAGTGTTATGCAAAACCAATATTTTTTCTAACACTTATCCTAAAAACAAATGAAGATATTTCTCCTTACATATCTTCAAAAAATTTTCAAAATCTTTTCTATCTTGAGCACATTTTCTTCAAAGATTTTTCAATAAGATTTTTCCAAATCGTTCATAAAGTGCTCAAGATAACTCCCTCCTAAACCCTTAAAACTGATTTTAAACTAAAATGTTTAACCATATGCTTTGTTTAAGGGGGAGTAGAAAAACAAAAATGTTCCAATTTCATGTTCAAATCCGTCTATCTCTCCAAAAAGCTTCATTTTAATCAGTGGATATCAAAAATACCACATCATGCTATTTTTGAGGGGGAGAAGACGTGATTAAAATGTGATCAAAAAGCGAATCTCAAAAAGAGTTCCTCAAAAAGACTCAGCATGAACCCTCGAATTGAAGAAAGATAAATGTCAGTAATCGAAAAGACTAGTCCGGGACGGGTAATAATTTCAAGATGGTTATCCATTGATGTAAATGTGTCTCGCAAAGGACTTGTCTGAGTAGAATGTACCAATTCGAGAGATAATCAATGAATATGACCGGGACGGGTAATAATTTCAAGCTAGTCCATCTAGTGATGTAAACGTGTCTCGCGAAGGTCATGTTCAATGAAAATCGATCATTTCAAATGTGCGAACTCTACCCAACATGTGCAATTCTTTCTTAAATCTCATGAGCACATATAAAGGGGGGAGTATTTCAAAAATGCAAAACTCTCAAAGTGTTATCTAAATGTGCTTTTATTCATAAACACTTTGAGAGATTTTCAAAAGGTTTATGGAATGTGATCAACTAATCTAGGATAATCATAAAGTTATAAGGTGATTATGGTTAGGTTATGTCCTATGATCCGCCAGAGCCGGAGGGATCTACCCAAGGACAATACCAATAGATTAGAATTAGAAGTCCTTAGGTTAGATTGAAAAAAAGGAGTAAATGAGAAAGGGAAAGAAGGGGTTGAAGAATTAAAAAGAAAAGTTGAATGAAAGGGTGAAAAGAAATAGCCCTCCATGAAAACTTAAGGCAGAAACCGGGCCAATACATCTGCTATCGGTATTCACTAAAGGTGATACTGATATTGAAGACAAGACGTCATGGACCCAGTGACGCGCTGCACCACCCCTCCTAACCACTCAGACATCTCTTAAAAGATATTTGTTTCATTTCTCACGGAGAACACTACATAATCTATCGGCCTCTCATTCCGAGATGTGTTGATATTGAAAAGGTGGCACTCTGCTCCATGCCTCCGACGACTAAAACCAAAACGCACAATAGAGTCTAGAGCCATGAGATTCATCAAAATATCTCGTTAGGAACACTTCCAAAATGATACACTTGTGTTCGTCAAAAAGGACACAAGTTGTAAGAGTCTTAATGAGATCCAAGGATCTTACCATTTTATATCATGATGGTTACGTGCTTCAAACGGTCTACAGTCGTGGGGTGATCTCCAGCGACTCACTGAATCGAGGGTGCACTTCGGTGTGTCCGTGTAAGCCCTCTCGGGGGTATCCGGTTCAGAACAGCCTGGGTTTGGATTAAAGAAAGTCTTCACTCTATGTTGTTGACAATCTCGAATTTCAAATCTGTAAATGCTGGACGTATTATTGCTAACTGTTTTATGTAGGTACTGACGAAAGTCCAATAACCATCATCTGATGCATCAAATATCTTCACCTCAACATAATCATACTTATGAAGAACATCTCCAACAAAGCTCAAGTGTATAAGTTCAAGACAAAAGGATCAAGTTAACGACAGAGTGTAACGACAAAGTCAAAAGGCTAATCAAGATGTCAAGAACAAGTTCATATATCAAATGATGAAAGAAAAGGGGAGATTGTTAGCATAAGTATAAAGTTCAAGATGTATGAGTATGTTGGAGGACACGACGCATCATCTCATGAAGATGTTGATCAAGGCAAGAACAACCACAAAGATGATTCTTTAAAGATCACAGTGCATGAAGGAACAAGATCAAAGTCTATTCTACATCGACACACCAAGTTCAAGACATTGAAGACAAAAGACCACTCACCCGGAGCATCATTTGAATGACCATCCCTTAGGGGGAGATTGTTCGGATTTATTTTAAAGTGATGGTCATTTGTCATTGTAATAGTTTAATTAAGTTTGTCGTTGTTTGAGTTAGTTAGTTTAATCAACGGGCTTGGGCTTAAGCTTGTTAGTTAAATGTTATGATCATGTAATCCTTGTATAAGCCCATCTCAAGCCGAAGCCCACGCAAGTCTAGAAAACTATAAATACCCATCCCCTCCTCACTTGGAGGGTGTTGCTTTTAGGGGTATTCATCTTGTATCTCATTCTTTCTTTCTTAATCTAATCTCTAAGAAGTGACCATCTCTCTCTCTCTATCTCTTTCTCTTCTCCTATTCTAATATTGTGTGTATAATA
This sequence comes from Artemisia tridentata subsp. tridentata, assembly GCA_021014915.2. Taxonomy (NCBI): domain Eukaryota; kingdom Viridiplantae; phylum Streptophyta; class Magnoliopsida; order Asterales; family Asteraceae; genus Artemisia; species Artemisia tridentata. The sequence continues at coordinate 435,518,782 of CP139505.1, read as the reverse complement.
AAGGATCAATATTAAGATATAACAAAATTACTTGCGTCGTGTTATGTTGCAGCGACAGAAGATTCACAAGTGGGTCAAAATCAAAGCAGAGATACGTTTTCGAAACGGGTGCAACATGAGTTTAATAGACTCAATTATCAACAGAGAAACAAGGATATGATCCAAAGTAAATGGTAAATTTTGAACCGTGATTACTCAAAGTTCAACGCGTACTACAAACGTTCCCAACGCAAAAAAAAGTGAGGAAAGTGAATTGGATATCCTGAAACGTGCCCGACAAATTGATCGGGATGAGCACAGAGCCGCTCCTTTTAGCAACGAGGAGGCTTGGGAGGCTTTACGGGGTCATATAAAATGGGATGCGCCGGAAGGAATTGATTTAACCGGCGATGTTCCAAGCGAAACAAATGAGGCGTTGTTTAGTCGTGATGAACAACCAAGGCCAATGGGAAGGCGTGCTGCAAAGAAAGCTAGATCCGAGAGCACGGGAGGAACGAGCACGGGAGCGAGTACGGGAGGAAAGAGCTCGTCGTTGCAATTCGTGGAGGCTATGACAACCAAGTATCGTTCGAAAAGGGAAGCGGCCGAAGCCGCGTATCGGGCAACCCAACAAAAGGAGGAGACGTTAACAATGTTAGAGGAAATGAAATTTTTGATGGTTGATACTACCGGGAAGGATCCAGACGTGGTGTATTGGATCAACGAAGAAAAAGTTCGAATAAAGAAAAAATACAACCTCCAACAACCTCCTCAGTAGATTTAGGATTGTCTTTATTTTTATGTTGTAATTTTTAATTTCGTTGTTATTATTATTATTTTTTTAATTTCGTTGTTATTTTTTTTTATTTTCTTATTTTTTTTTAAGTATGTAATGTTATGTTTTTTAATGAATGTTATGTTCTAAAAAAATGAAGTATTTATAAGTTTAGGGGTTGAATTTGAAAATATTTGATATAAATGTGAGTTAAGGTGTGTTAAAGCAGAGTTATTGTTGGGTGTGTTAAAGCTGAGTTAAGGGTGAGTGTGTTAAAACTGACATGACAGTGCCTTAAAGTTTAAAGCTGAGTTATTGTTGGGAGTGGTCTGACAGTAAGTTCTTCATTTGGTTTCTTTAATACTTTCACCTTTTGTCAGCTTATTCATTCAATGCATTTGAACGATTTGATTTTAAAATTTTAATTTCATGTATTGCAAGAATAGGTGCTTAACACTTCAACATTTTCTCTACATTTACTTATTAGAATTAATCTTTAGCATTTGACATACATACATTCAGAAAATTTGATCACGTGTGAACAACTCAACATAAATATAATACAATTCAAAGATCACAAGGAGCTTGACATTTAAATCTAAGGGCTCGTTTGGTTTGTAGACGGGTTTAGGATTAGGATTAAGATTTGGATTTGGATTTGGATTTGAATTTAGAGGACCCGTTTGGTTTTTAGATGGGTTTAGAATTATTTGAATTTTGATTTGATGTAGAAAGAGAAAAAAATATTAAAATAAGTGGGAGTGAAATAATATATTATTTAATAAATATTATTTAATTTATATATTATATAAAAACAAAATAAAAAAAATAATTTATTATATATTTTTTGGACCTCCCTCCGTCTCAATTTAATTGTCCATATTTCCTTTTATGGGTGTCTCAAATTAATTGTCCACTTTCCCTTTTAAGTAAAAACTAGAGAATATATTAGGGGAATATTCTCTTTGAGTGGTTGAATACAAAAGTGGCCCCACTTTTATTAATATCCGTGTTTTTTGTCTCCTGACAATTAAATTGAGACGGAGGGAGATAATTTATTATATATTTTTTGGACATATGCATCCACTATCAACGCATGTATCTTTTATTAGTGAGGCCCACAAAATAAATGAAGAGAGTGAATATTACTGAGGCCCACAAAATAGTTAATATGTCAGAAAAGTAAAGGATAGGGTCCGGATTTGTTATTGCCCATATATTCTGACTAAATCCAAATTTAATACTTTATAAAATCACACCAAACATCACTTTTTGTTTTAAGTCACAATATATGCCCTATATTGAGATACCAAACGGGCCCTAACAGTTGATAACTAGTACGGAGTAACATTATAATGAGCTCGATCAACCTCGCCTTTTTTACGTTCTTCTCCTGAATCTGTTGGATTAATCATTTATGTCAAGGATTCACGTATGCATGGCATGGCTAAAAGCTTTAATAGTTTACTACGTTATGGTTTACTATGTTATGTTTTAGTTAATTGTTTACTAGTTTGAATTGGTACTAGTTTGACCGAGTTCTTTGGATATGTACGTTGATAAAGTACATGTGAGGAGAGTGACCATGTACCGGTTCTTTAGGTTGTTTAGGTAGGTTGCTATTTTCTTGCTTGCACGTTGTATTCACAAAGGCTATATATAGAGCCATAGTTGATATCAATAAACAACAGTTTTCTTTGTCCTTTATATCTTCAATTCCTACATATTAATTCACCACAAAACTTCAGAATCTACTCTTACGTTTCAACCCTAAGTTTCAACACTTTAAGGAATTATCTATCAATATGATAATTGGTCGCATTGACTAGACGTTTTCAACAAAATATTGTTAAAACACTGTATTTTTTTTTTGTTGAACATGGGTTTCCGACACAACGTTGCGAGACGACTAATTTCACGACGACTGCATTTTTTGGTTAACAATTGTAATTTCAATCTTTCGTAAAAAAAAAGGCGTCCTCACTCAAGACTGTCCTTCGCAATAGCAGCATTTTAATTTAAATGTAAGTCACGTAGTAAAGAATCAAGTATTTTGTTCATGGGTTAATACAACCAATAAAGGGCATACCACATGCATACCTTATGGTTTAATTTCTCTATGTTTAAAAAATTAAAATGGCAACATTCATGGGTTATGCCTAGGACAAACTATGCTACTAGCTAGGCCTTTTGGATCACGTATTAAGACAAATACATGTGGGCTTAAGACAAGTAAAGATGGATAAAAATGACCTAACGGACCATGCTATGCCCGATAATTCTAAGTGACGACTTTTCGGGTTGGATTCAAATGTCATCGATATTAGTTGTCGTAGATTGAGTAGTGATCGATAAGATGAGAGTGATTTACATGTATTAAGGGAGGGCAAGTATTTTATGTTGCCTAACCGAGTTAATATATGGATCGTTGACTCTCAAATGTACATGTCAAACAAGGTTTTAAAATTATGAATGGGCTATTGCGATAACGGTTTGGGCTCACGATTGGCCCAAACCCGAAGTTATTTATGGTTTTGATAGGATATCTCTTATTTATGGGATATATATCAAATAACCGCCCCATGTGGGATACGCTGAGGAGTAAGGAGTACGAAACCAACTAGGGTTTCGTGTGTATATAAAGAGTCCCTCGACTCTCATCAAAGGTACGATTTTACAAAACCCTAACTCTTCAACTAAACCCTAAAAAACCGATTACTTACTCTCACACCGGAGGATAATCGTGGGAGACAATCCCACGATAAGCCTAACGGTGTCTTTTTTGTTTTCTTAGTGCGCAGGTCTCAAGCATTAAGATCTGATTGGTACGGAATCAAGGAACGCCCAACTTTTGTATCAACAAGTGGCGCCATCCGTGGGACCCTACACTAAGAACTTTGCTAAGAACTAGAATGACAAAGCACGGAAATCAGCGGACTCCGCATACGAAGAAAACGCATGACGACCTACTAGGGAAGAAACAGCAAACTGATGCGGCCTCTAAGCAGGCCTCTGGGACAACCAGTGCGCCCAGAAGCTTAGGATCGTACTCAGATCTGCTCTTTACTCCAGTAGAACCGCTCACTATGACCACCAATGCTACTACAACAAGTACTAGCGCGGTAGACCTACAGCGCACTCCTCTCACCATGCCAGAAGTAAACTTCACTGAGCCACCAAATGCGCCTATCCGAAACAAGGATCTTGTTTTGGAAACAGACTCCCTCGCGCTAGAAGGAGTCACGCCTGAACTAGCGCCAAGTGATTTCGTATATCAAAACTACGAAGCCTTGGCTGCGCTCATGCGAGAGGAGGCGAAAAAGAGGTCAAGCCAAAGTCTGCACGCCAGGCTCAACTTCGACCCTGAGCATGAAGCATCCCCACCGCGCTACCGAAAGGAAAGACGCGAGAAGGATAGCCGCAAACATCCAGTGTTTACTAGGATTGGAAGGAAGGTTGTGGATGGCGAAGCAGCCGACTTTCAGTATCTGGAGGAGCATGAAGATGGGGAACGGCGCGCCAATGTCCACACTAGGCTTGGTAGTCGCAGGGTTCATGATAGGCTTGGGCGACGGTGCTCCCCAAGCGAAAGCCCTTCAAGCTCTGATTCCGAGGATAGTCGGCGCAAGCGCCGCAGAGGAGCAAGCTCGGATTCCGATGATAGTCGGCGCAAGCGTCGCAAAAGAGTAAGCTCATCCTCAAGTGACTCCTCGGACAAAGAAACAGGACACTGGAAATCAAGGGAAAAATACCGCGACCAGGAAGACGAAGACATGTCTCGTCCCTGGCGTCGCCAAAAAAGTTGATGCGTTCACTAGGCGCATCAGCAATTTTTCGAAAAATAAGAGAAGGCGCATGCCTGCTAATGTCAAAACATATGATGGGACAGGTGATCCTGATGATCACCTAAAAATTTTCGAATCAGCAGCCACTATCGAAAATTGGCCACAACCTGTGTGGTGCCACATGTTTAACTCTACATTAGTAGGGAATGCGCGCAACTGGTTCAGTAAGCTTCCACGCAGAAGCATCGGTGGGTTTGAAGAGTTGCGAAAGGCGTTTCGTTTAAACTTTACTCAGAGGAAGAAGTGCGCCAAAAACCCTGTCGAGCTCGCTAGGGTAAAACAGCGCCAAGGGGAATCCACAAGCACTTTCATGGAACGCTATAAGGACGAATGCATACAGGTCAAGGCGTGCCCAGAAATACTAAAGATATCGGGGTTTATGAACGGAATCAATAACCCAGATCTGATTAAAAAGTTAAACGATAGGGTTCCCCAAACCTTTGACGAGCTCATGAAGCGCACGAGGTCCTTCGTCCAAGGAGAAGCAGCCGCTGCGGATAGCAAGAAAGGCTACTCGAACCATAGGTCACAAGAAGAGCCAAAGAGACAATCCAATGACTAGAGTGGCAATCGTAACAAAAGCTATCGCAGTCAAGGGGGCGGACGGGGAAACGACAAGTACACCCCACTAACGAAAACTCCAAAGGAGATATTTGCGACGGAAGGTGCGAACTTTCCAAGACCCCCACCTATGCGCACCCCTGAAGATCGGCGCGTAGGGAACGGATACTGCGAATATCATGGACAGAAGGGCCATACAACTAATGACTGCGTCCAACTGCGCCAACTAATAGACAAGTTAGTAAAAGAAGGCAGATTGGACCATCTCGTTAAAAACATTAAGGACGGGAAAGACAAACAGAAAACTGGGGGCAAGAAAGAAGCGCTCAAGGACAAAGCTGACACAATCTACATGATACAATCATGGCAGCGAAAGACTAGGCAAAAGGTCAGCCATAAATTTTCCTATGGAAGCGAAATCTCTTTCCCTACCTTGGCTGCGGACAACGCAGTGGCAGAACCACTCACCATTGAGATAAATGCGGGGGGTCACGATATCCACCGCATGTATGTTGATGGAGGGGCATCAGCGGATATAATGTACGAGCATTGTTTCAAGAGACTGCGCCCTGAGATACAAAGACAGTTAAGCCCAGCCACGACTGTGCTTACTGGCTTTATAGGAGAAAAGATATGGCCCATGGGACAACTGCGACTACTAGTCACTGTTGGTAATAAGGAACACTCCACGACAGCCTGGATGAACTTTATGGTGATCAGATCTCCTTCGCCATACAATGGCATTATTGGAAGGTCAGGAATCTCGGCGATGCGCGCGGTACCATCCACAGCACATGGGATGCTCAAATTCCCAGTAGAAGGCGGCATTGTCACCATTTACAACAACGCTGCGCCACCAGAAGAGTGTAACACGATTACATGTGAAACGACACATATCCCAGAACAGAGCGCAGCTAAAGTACCAAACCTAAAGGTTGCAATTCACCCTGAATACCCGGAACAAGAAGTGTCGATTGGAGGGTCGTTGTCTGACAAAGGAAGAGCGGCCGTGTGCGCACTGTTGCAAAGGAATCTGGATATCTTCGCATGGGAACCAAAGCACATGACTGGTGTGCCACGCTCGATTGCAGAACACAAGCTGAAAATCCGACAAGGATATTCCCCAGTAAGGCAGAAAAAGCGCGGCCAGGCTCCAGAGCGCGCAAAAGCCATTCTGGAAGAAGTACACAGGCTTGTGGACGCAGGCATCATGCGAGAAGTCTATTACCATGATTGGCTCTCCAATCCAGTAATGGTCAAGAAGAGCGATGGTAGTTGGCGGATGTGTGTGGACTTCACTGATCTTAATAAAGCATGTCCACAGGACTGCTACCCACTACCAGAAATAGACTGGAAGGTGGAATCTTTGTGTGGGTATCCCTTTAAATGTTTCTTAGATGCATACAAAGGGTACCACCAAATCCAAATGGCTAAGGAAGACGAGGAAAAAACAGCCTTCCACACAAGTCAAGGCGTCTTTTGTTATACAAAGATGCCTTTTGGCCGGAAGAATGTGGGCGCCACCTAACAGCGACTGGTAGATAATGCATTTGAAAAGCAAGTGGGCCGCAACCTAGAGGTCTATGTGGACGACCTTGTCATAAAAAGCCATACAGAAGACGAAGTGGTGCGCGACATTGAAGAAACATTCACAACACTATGAAAGATCAACATGAAGTTGAATCCTAAGAAATGCACTTTTGGCGCTACAGAAGGCATGTTTCTAGGATATTTGATAGAACCAGATGGCATTAAGCCATGCCCAGAAAAAACAGAGGCTGTCATCCAACTTCCTTCACCGCGCACGTTGAAAGAAGTTCAATCTTTGAATGGAAAGCTAGCCGGTTTGAACAGATTTCTGTCCAAATCAGCGGATAAGTCACTTCCTTTATTTAAAACACTCAAGAAGTGTACAAAAAAGGGAGACTTTCGTTGGACTACGGAAGCGGAAGAAGCTTTCACACAGCTTAAGCAACATATAGCAGCACTTCCTAAGCTAGTCGCACCCCGACCAGGGGAGGAGTTAATCGTCTACTTATCTGCGACTCATGGAGCGGTCAGCGCAGTGCTACTGACAGATAGGAATTCTGTACAAACGCCGGTATATTTTGTAAGCAAAGTACTCAAGAAGACAGAGATTAACTATAGCCCAATGGAAAATTTGGTCTTGGCATTAGTATTCGCCGCCAAGAGACTGCGCAGATACTTTCAAGCGCACCCAATAGCGGTAATCACAGACCAACCAATCAAGCAAGTTATCTCCAAACCTGACGCATCGAGGCGTTTACAAAAATGGAGTGTGCTACTAGGCGAGTATAACATCTCTTACAGACCACGCACCGCGGTTAAAGGGCAAATACTAGCAGACTTCATCATCAAAAAACCAGATACCGATGACACACCTCCACCGAGCAAGGTAGAATTACACGAACCATGGGTCCTGTTCAACGATGGATCTTCATGCGTGGATGGGTCGGGCGCTGGCCTTATCCTCACTAACCCAGAAGGAATGGAATTCACTTACGCACTGCGTTTTGAATTCACAGCCACGAACAACGAGGCAGAATATGAAGCCCTAATCGCTGGATTACGCATTGCAAATCGAATGGGTGTACGTAACCTAGAAGCAAATGTGGACTCCCGATTGGTAGCCAACCATGTGTTGGGCGAATATGTGGCTAAAGAGGATAACATGGTCCAATACCTCGACAAGACCAAATCGCTAATACAAGGCTTTGACAGGTTTACCATTAAGCAAGTTCCTAGAGGTGAAAATAAGAAAGCGGATGCGCTAAGCAAGATCGCATCTACTAGCTTCGCGCACCTGTCAAAACAAGTTTTAGTGGAGATCCTAAAGAACAAATCCATCTCGGAGATGGAGATATCCACGGTAATAGAGGAAGAGAATCCTACGTGGATGACCCCTATTATCGAATTTATAAGCAAGGGCAAATTGCCCGATGAGCAGAAGGACGCTCGACGGATACGGCGCACAGCGCAGAGGTTCGAACTTAGAGATGGTATCCTATATCGGCGCTCATTCCTACAACCATGGCTTCGGTGCGTTGGACCTCTTCAGGCAGATTACGTACTCCGAGAGATCCACGCTGGTTCATGCAGCATGCATTCAGGACCACGGTCCGTCGTAGCGCGAGCATTGCACTCAGGATACTATTGGCCTACTATGCATCGTGATGCGCGCGATGTGATAAAGAAATGCAACGACTGCCAAGTTCATAGACCCATCCCGCGCAGACCACAACAAGAGCTAACACCTATCACCTCTCCATGGCCATTCTATAAATGGGGCATTGACATTGCGGGTCCTTTCCCTGTCGCAGCGGGAGGACTGAAATTCCTTATTGTGGCAATAGACTATTTCACTAAGTGGATTGAAGCAAAAGCAGTAGCGACAATCACAGGTAATCAAGTAAAATGCTTCGTTTGGGAAAATATTGTATGCCGCTTTGGATTACCTGGGGAGATTGTTTCGGACAACGGAAAACAATTTCGTGATAACCCGTTCAAAGACTGGTGCGCAGAGTTAAATATCACACAACACTTCGCATCAGTTAAACACCCACAAACCAATGGTTTAGTTGAGCGCGCAAATCGTAGTCTAGGCGAAGGAATTAAAGCGCGCCTGGACAAACACAAAGGAAGATGGGTGGACGAATTATCGCATGTCTTATGGGCGCACCGCACGACAATCAAAGTTAGCAATGGAGACACTCATTTTTCCCTTGTCTACGGGACAGAAGCTGTCATACCAGCTGAAATTGGGATGCCAATTATCCGCACCGCGGAAGTTAATGTCGCGACCAATGACGACGAACGACGAATAGACTTGGACCTATTGGAAGAAAGGCGCGATCGCGCAGCTATACGTGAGGCAAAAACCAAGTCAAAGATGAAGGGATACTACGATGCTAAAGTTCGAAGCACCTCATTCAGACCAGGCGACTTTGTGTACCGCGCTAATGATGCAAGCCACGCAGAAGATACAGGTAAACTTGGACCAAAGTGGGAAGGACCCTATGAGGTCATTGAAGCACTGGGACAAGGCGCGTACAAGCTGCGTGACATGGATGGCCGTGAGCTACAACGCACATGGAATATCTGCAATCTCAAGAGATGCTATCTTTGGGAAAGGTTACGACCCAACACACGGACACTTTCGCACTTTAGTAAGTGCCCAATAAATATCCGTGTATTTACATTTTTGTTTCATTTAGACAAATGTTTCTTTTTTCTTTTTACAAAAACTTGCAAGCATTAATAAAATGTTGCGGTTTCTAGCTAACTCCGCGACACACTTTACTTTATTGTCTACATATTATTTATGTCTCAATATGGTTTGTTACATTATCTTTTGCCTACATGGCGTGCATGCACTAATTAAAAACCCAAGATGGTAAAAGGATGAGTAAACCTACTAAATGACTCGTTGAGTAAGAGGGTTGCAAACCCATCAACATCGGATCACGCATCCTTGTTAAACACCTTACTCTCAAGACGTTGGAGTAAGTTCAATGCGTACCCCACGACGGATACACATCAATGCACACTGTGCGCGTTTAACAAATTAGGAGTTAAGACAATTAACCCCTTAATATGGTATTAGTAGCACGCTGCAATCCATACACTTGTGCACCCTACGATGGATACACAACAACTTGTAAATTTCATACACAATTATGTTATATACGATCATGTCATACACGACTATGTCATAAATTTCATACACGATTATGATATAAGTGATTATAAATCCTTGTAACTTTCTTTAAATGTGTTTATACAAACGGTTTGATTCTTAGACATCTTTTATGCAAAGACGAAGTAACTAAGTACAAAACTTGTAACCACAATCAAACTTGATACAATATGCATACAATCGTATTTTTCAAATCAACACTTCATTATGGATAACAAATTCATAAAAAGTACATATTCAACACGCATATGTACAACAAAAAGTGGACATACCACAAAACATCACTACATCAAAACTACCAAGACATGCTACGAGTACGCCTGAGCCCTGAGCTACCCGCTTGGCGCGCCACACAACCAGCATCTTTAAGCCTCTGCAACAGCTCAGCATCCTTGGGTGCTACCGTTGGCACGCTAACAGGCACCCCATCAGATCTGGGAATGTGAGCCGCACCAAGACCACACAGAATGGCTTTCCCCTTCACGCCCTTCTTCTTGGCAAGTCTCATCTCATGGGCTTCTAAAGACTCCCTCAATGGAATTTCCTTTTCAAGGGCAAAAGGGTTGAGGATGTCACGGGGACGAGCAAAAATAGGCACATGTAGCTGCGACACGTCTGGCTTCAGAAAGTAGTCAAACTGTTCCTCAGCGTCTTCGGATGAGTGCCTAGCCAAAGTCAAACCCTGCATGATCACGCTTATGGGGTAATCCTGGTCACGCTCCAGCTGTGCAATATGAGGAAGCTCAAAAAGTTTCAACTTCTCCATAGCAGCAACAAGTTCACCATAAGCGTTCTCATTGTAACCAGGTACTTCGGAGGGAGACATAGCCAAAACCTTAGCCGCACACAGCTCCTCAATAGCTTCTGCCTTACCACGTGCCAGTGCACATTGAACCACACCCCCAAATGAGTCCTTGACCTCTCGAGACTCCAGCGTGGTCAAGGCAGCAAGACGCAAGCCATGGCTGATAAGCCACCTGCGCTCAGCAATTGTTGACACCAAATGTGGATACAACTCCTCATCATATTCGATGCTGAGCTTGCGCAGCTTGGTCTCCTGATTCTCCAGCGAACTCTCCACAGCCTTGCGGAACTCCTCCAAGTTAGAGAAGAGTCTCCCCTTGTTTAGCTCCATGTATTTCAAGGCCCAAAGGCAGGAGGCCTTGTATTCCTTTGCTCTAGTGCGCTCTTGATTCAGTTCTACCATGAGCAACATCTTTTCATCAGCAATTTTCTGGTCATACATAGCAGATGCCCTCAATTCAGCCTGCGCATCAGCCAACTGCGCCTTTAGAATGTCAATCTCCTTATCCTTCTGCGCAACCAGGCTACCCTCACCACCATATTCAGCCTGTAGCCGCGCAACCAATGAAGCCTGGTGCGCAGCAGCCAATGCCAACTCCTCTATAAGGTGATGTCTTGGCGCATCTCCAGAAGATTTTTCCTCATCCACAGGACTCTCAGGCACAAACTCACCAACATATCCAGAACCAGTCTTGGGTGGCGAATTCCCAACATACGCATCATCATCAACAGCAGTTTCAGCACTGTACGCAAATAACAAAGTTACTCTATAGTATTAAACGCGGATTAAAGGACTGAAGATCCAAAGATACAAGTACTTACTTGAGGGGAGGAGTTTTATGCGATGACGCACCCTCCTCAGATGATTGCCTGACAGAAATAGCAGGGCGCTTACTTGATGTCCCTGCGCCATCATCACCAGACGATCTCTTGCGCTTTAAACCTTGGCCCTCCTCCTCAGACTCATCCATAGCACTCCCCGACGAGTCTATATGGAACAACTCCACAGGGATTTGCGACCCAGGAGCGGAAAAGCTACGCAAAGGAGTAGCCATAGTGACACCTGTGGGGACCTCCCCTATCTCCTCTGTCTCCTCTATCTCCTCCTACGCGATCACCATCGTGCGCCCTGCAGTGAAGTAATGGCTCCTCTCCATCTCTCAATGGGCACACCCCTACGATCACCTGAGTGGGCTTCGCCAAGCGAACAACATCGAACCAATCCATCTCTGCGCAACAAAACAACAAACAAACACAAAATATGTTAGATAAGCTATAAAAGGAAGAACGCTTACAACTACTAAGCGAAGAGTGATGTGCGTGTCGTTGTGTTCAAGTTTTAAAATTTATAAACACGATTTATCCAATTCTCTAATCACACATACGAGCAAGTATACTCGTCCGTGGTAGTAAAGGTGGGTAAGTCGAGATCGTCCCAAGGGAATTGGGGTTGAGGATTAGTAAATAAGTTTTAGCAAAATGGAGTGTCAATCCAATTTGAAGCAAATTAAAAACAAACAAGCAAGGTTCAATCAATCAAAATTTAATATACTTGTGTGTAGTTTCCATGTCAATTGTTTAGAGTAACCAATCAAGTTGGGTGTTACTTGTAATGATGCACAACTTAAAATGAATGATTCACAATCTATGGTTTTTGTCATGAGAAATCATATCTAAGAATTCAATCTCCTAGTTAACTCCCTTCGGCCATGATTAACTATTACGATAATTCTATTAAGTCCTTTTTGTTGTTTGAAAGCATGTCTTATCTCAAGAATTCCTACGAATCCTTTCGGCCTTTTTCGTGATGAAATCGTTTCCAAATCCATTTTAATGAGTAAAGGTGTTGCTTGTCACACACCACAATCCATACTAATTCGTGCACTAACTTTTTGGAATAAAAACATAAAGAAAACTCCTTTCGGCCTTGTGAATCTTTGAAATTGTTTTTACCAACCAATTAAGCAAGATTAGATTTTATCTCAACAAACTCATAAAACAAGATATATTTTCATGCATCACTATGATAAGATTACTCCAACAATTGTCACATCATCCACACACAAGTATAACTAAATTACTCCATAACAATCATAACCAAACACAAATAATTAACCAAACTTTCATTCATCATATAGTAAAAGTAAAAGTAGTTCATGATAACTCAACAAGAAATACCTATCAAGGAATTACAAGAACTAGAATTGTGGAACTATAGCAATCCACACTCCTCCAATCGCCTATTATCACAAGTAAACAACTCCACACACGGACGCAACTCTTGAGACTCGAACTCAAGATCTCCTGGACGTTTTCACAGCAACTGCAAGCTTTCGGGCAATAATAATAATAGTGGTGTAGCTTTCTTAGGTTATGTCACTTCCCCAAAAGAACTCTCTTTGTAAACTAACTAAGGGTTTCTTAAATAAGTGAGGAAACCCTTCTTATCCAAGTAAAAACGTCCCATATGATTTAACAGCTGAGAAATGATAAGCCTCACTGATTATGGGGCTTAAATTCATCATTTAATGCAACTTTGTAACTTCAGTGTCGGCCAACCGATCGGTATTTGGATCCTACCGATCGGTTGGAGCTCTCGGTGTTTCCAACTTCACTCCATCCGAATCGGATGCGGGCGGCATCCGATCGGATGGATGATCCTGCCATGCACTTTTATTTTCTTTTTTCATTTCTCGTTACGTGCTTGATCCTTCGCTGTACCATTGATTTCCTTCATAGAACTTGATCTTTTCTTGATATATTAAGCATAGAAGTCTTGGTCTAATCAATTCTTTGAAGTATCATGTGGTTTCTTTCTCGTAATTCTCCTCATGTGCATAATCTCTTCATTTCTTCGTGTTTTACTCCACTTTTCCTGTACTTGGCTACATTTGCTTGCATACACACTTTTTCATCATTTAGCAACAAATACATGCAAATATAACCAAATATGATGCACAAAACTAGCAATAACGCACCTAAAAACATGTTAGATTTAAGCGTTATCAAATCCCCCACACTTGAGTTTTGCTCGCCCTCGAGCAAGTCTAATTTTTAGAAAAACTGAACTCAATGGTATTTTCATTATGTTCATGAAAAAAAATCCTTGAAATGTATGCAAATTAAATTGAGTTTTGTTAACATCACCAAGTACCTCACAAAGGAAAATTTTAAATTCACACAACTCTTGATAGTAGATTTGATTTTAGATCACTCAATTGCTCAGGCGCGATTCATGTCTCTTACCATAAGCTTGTACTTGTATCAAAACAACAAAATAAAACATCAAAGAGGTCTTTCATTTGGGTTTAGGCTTCAAAAGGGTTTTGATTACCTAGCTAATGTATAGATATTTCATACAAGTACATCATAATTCGCTAACAACGAATCCTTGTGTAGTCAAGCAACGGATGGTCACTAGATCGTGCCTTGGTTCGCTAATGACGTTACTTGCATAACGGATAGTCACCAATTTACTCACCAGATCGCTAACAACGCTTTTCAACTACTCAAAAACTCGGATGGTCACTAGAACATACATGTGCTACATATCTAAACAAAGCCATCACTAAATCCGAATGCTCGAATAAAGTAATTGGTAAGGGAAAGGGATAAGACATGGGAATTTGATTAGGTTCTAAAAACAAAAACAAAAATCAAGCCCAAATTCAATCCTAACTCTTTACATCACAAATGATTACTCACCAAACTTCTTCGATCATTATTCCGCATTTCATATAAACTCCATCTTCCATAATAACTCTTTGAATATCTTATTTCCACACATACATAGCTCATTGGCTTTTCTCTTTTTTTTTTTTTTTTTTTTTTTTTTTTTTTTTTTTTTCAACACCCCCACACTTTGGATGAGCACACGCTACAAAAAAATATATAAATAAGAGTAGCGACCTCCTTCTTCATTGAAACAACATATACACATACAAGGTGTGGTCAATCATGCAATCATCAAAAATAAATAGTTTCGAACTTCATTTGGACTTGATTCGGGAAAGTCTAAGGTGTATGGTGCAATAATTTTCTGGGTTAAATCAAAAGAAAAGATAGGCTCAAAAGGGTGTAACTAAAGGTATCTAGCATATAATGCTAACAAATGGGTTCCAATTACTAAGGACAACTAACCGATGTGGTTAGCAAAAATGTATTGTAAACGGAAGGCCATTTGGTGAAAATCCTAATTTGCCTCTTATCATTTGAATATATTTTATTACTTGAAAGTAATTTTAACCGTAATGCATAACAAGTACAAGTTCTAGAATCGACATAATCACCGGCACACTCATACGAAATATAAGGCATGAATCCTCACAATTTAAAGTGGTGGTAAAATGTACTTAGCAATAGTTACCAAAAACTCTCAAAACTTGACTACATTCCAAAAAAATTTCAAAATAACCTTATTATTTACCATTGAATCAATTTTTCTATCAACTAGAAAAAATCAAAGGCGAATAAATTCACACATTCTAGTCCTTGAAATCCAAAAATCCAAATTTTAAAAATTAAAAAAAAAAAAAAAAAAAACAAAATCTTTCCTATTTACTTCCCTCCCCCACACTTAAGTTTTGCATTGTCCTCAATGTAATAAAACGAACTTCAAAGTAAAGGAAATGGAAAGAAAAATAGAAAAAAAAAACTACCCAGAAAAAATTAGCATAAGCCTAGTTGATCACAAGTAATCTCATGAGTTCTTCCAACTTCAAAAATTGATCAACACTAAGCTTCCGTCAATTCTTCCCCTGCAAATACTGCAAACTATGCTCGAAACAAACAAACAAAATACCAAAAACAATAAACCAAACAAACATAATAATAAAAATAAAAATAATCCAAACAAATCAAAGTTAAAACAAATAAATCCTACAAGAGTTAATGTTTAAAGTAGTAGAAAATAGAAAAATAGAAATAGTTCAACCATTATTGTTTTGAAACCATAATCATAAACCATCCCAAATGGTTATTGGCTGAATATCCAAGACTTCTGGAAGCCCTCTTAACTTTCCATTCCTGCTCTCTCTAAGGTTTGTGAACTTTTTTATATCAATACTCCATGGAACAACTGGTTCTCCAAAATCGCTCATTTCTTTTTCATTAAACAACCCAAGATTCCTAGCAATTCGAGAAATAAAATGCCCTGCACATATGTAATTTCTTGTCCCATCTGCTGCATGTTTGTGCAAATGTTGCACTATGACCCATGCTACGTTCAAATGCCTATTGGGATGCTTCTCATCTAGTGCGTGTAGTACCCATAAATCATCTTCATAAATCAACTCCACACCAGACGTCCTATGTAACAATGACTGCACTATTATCCTATGAAGCACACGTAACATCGGTTTCTTGATTTTCGACACTTCACTTTCTCCAAACACTAGCTTGCTTTCCGTACTAATCCTCTCCCAGTATCCGTTCGCATCAAAATTATTTTTATTTCTTCCTCCACTCATTACCAAAAATTTGAAATCCCTATTATTTAAATCTTCGTCCGAATATAAACCTAATAGGTTTCCAAATTCAAATAGTGTAACCTCGTGTTTTTGTCCCCTAGTCTGAATTCAAGGAATTTATCGGTGGTAACACCGATATCAGTGATCTTTTCTTTCATCCTCATTGAACATAAAAATTCTAAGCACCATTCCTTGTATATCGGTTCCCTTATGCTCAATGCTTTCATCCACATGTTGGAAGTCAAAATTCGTCCATCCCAAAGAATCCTAATAAGAAACATGTCTTCCAGAAACTCATCACAACCAAGCTCTTTCATGTCATTCCAGTTCATAATCCTTGGTGAATGAATCTCCCATCCGCCAATCTTAAGAAGTATAGCACTAAAAGCTTTTCGAACACTCGCATCCTCCCCTTTCCACAATAGATTGGGGTGACATTCCGGTATCGGCATCTGTTCTCTCTTTCTAGTTCCTTCTCTCGTTCTTTTCGTGATTCCTGATCCACCTGCAAGATAACTCTGTAGAAATCATGATTATTCGTTAGTATAAGAGTATAAGAAACAAAGTTAGATGATTAAGAAGTCCAAAAGATTCGATTTGAAAATCTTCAAAAAGTTTTACCGAGGGCTCCATCCGATCGGTATCTCTCTCCATCCGATCGGATGAAGTTGTGACCTTGTCCAGCCGATCGGTAGCAACTCGCAACCGATTCGGTTGTACTCACTGTATCAAAAACAAAAATTTTTCGACTCCAAATCAATCCTATCTAGTTCCACTCTTCCTTATCCTGCATTTCATCAATCACTATGGTCTCTACACATCCCACTTATCTCTAAACCATATCCATAACATACTCGCATGATCAATCTTAGAACCTATGAACATATTCAAAATAAAACCTTATTGATGTTCTCATCCACAATGCATCATCCTAGGAACACTAATTAACATCCAAACAACATCTGGAAATCATTAATTTCTACCCAGAATCGATTCAAAGTTTTGACCCATATGATTCAAAAAAATCAATTAATTCATTCTTCCTCAAAACTTAATCAATCCATCTCATTCTTTTTGCAATGACTTCCTCAATCATTTACCCATCTGTTCCAGAAAAATCATGCCTTAATTCGAACTACATCAAAAATGCCTAAATTTTGACCTAAGTCAATCAACTCGAATAAAAACTAAATTGACACAAATTGATGATGTTACTTACTTGTTTTGGTGCCATTGATGATCCTTCAACTCTCCTGCAACTCTTAAAACTCTTCTAATGGTCGAATTAATGAACCCCAAGTATGGTGGAATGAGTGTGTGTGTGTTTTCTTGATTTTTGAAATCTTGGGTATATATACTTCACTCCATCCGATCAGTATTTCATCCAACCGATTCGGATTGAATTTTTGCAAAACTTCACTTTTTCTTTCTTTCTTCAATACTTTGATACTTGCAAGAACAAATAGAAAGTATTTTACTCCCTAAAAAGACTTCACTTTAAGTAAAAATACCACCAACACACTTATTCTCCCAACTTGTTATCCAAACTATCTCTACAACTTCTAAAACAAAACTTAACTCCATAGATTAAAACTTAATAAAACCATAAGGTAACCAAAAGGTCTTAAACTTAAATCAAACTTAAATGCAAAACATTAAACTACTATTAAAAACGCATTAAAATAAACAAACAAACATTAGCACAAGCCTTGTGCTTTATTCTTCAACTCTTGCTCTTCAACCTTCAACCTTCAAAGTATTCATGCTTCAAGATGTCTTCACTTTGAAATTTTCCGGATAACTTTCGGTTAGTCACTTGTGTTTTAAACTTCCTTGCAAAATTTCTTCCATCCGGACAAACTATATCAAACTTCACATGCCATTCTCCATCACCTTCTTCTTTCTTGTAAACACTAGCTCCTTCGGGTCCCCATTCCAAATTCTTCAATTGAACCGGTAAGGATCCAAGAAAATCTGTCAATTTATGGAACACAAAAACATTCTTGAATGGGTTATAGAAAACCTCCATAGCTAATGCTTTTTCCAACTCATCTTCAACACCAAAGTAACTAGGAACAATCGGTCCATATTTAGGTCTTCCCTCTTCATCTCTACCAACTTCAAAACAACCTAAATGGTCTTCTTCTTCTTCTTCATCATGCACTTCCTTAATAATCTTGCCTCTAGGTTTAGGATAATAGGTATGCTTCAAGATCCCATCACAAATAGTCATAGTACCTCTACCCATATCTATAATAGCTCCGCAAGTTCTCAAAAACGTTCTTCCTAACAACAAAGGTAACTCCTTATCTTCCGGGATATTAAGTACAAGAAAATCGGCTAAGAAAGCTTGATATCCCACTTGCACTCTAACATTCTTCACTTCTCCCATTGCTTTTGCTCTTGAATTATCAGCCATAGTAAGATTATATTGATTTGGTTGAGGATTACCAAGTCCTAATCTTTTGTACAACGGGTATGGCATCACATTCACACTTGCTCCTGTATCGGCCAATGCATACATTGCATCGGTTCCATTCACCTTAATTGGTAACACAAAATTTCCCGAATCGCTCTCTTTCTTAGGCAACCCATTTTCAACTATCCTTTCCCTTGCAAACTCATCAAAATTCTTATCCTCTAGCCTAGCTGTTGCCATCATAACCGCATCTAACTTCTTACGATAAACCATGTAATTGTTCAACACTTCTATAACCGGCTTCTCTTCCATAAGCTCCTTAAATTTCATTTCCAAGTTCTCCAAAACAGCTTCTTTTTGTTCTTTAGTCAATGGTTTAACTACTTGAGGTGATTTGGGTGATGAACTAGATGAACTACTCTCATTTTTAGGGGTGGAGGGTTGGGTAAGTTTGTTAAGTGGTGTTTTCTTGCGATTAGCCTTTCCCATTTTAACAATCTCTCCTCTTCCTTCCTTCTTCTCTACCATATCATCATCAACATCAATTCTCATTTCTCCCATAGCAAAATCAACCCTACATTTAGTTTTCACCATGAAATTTCTACCAAACATAACTTCCGGTTCATCCACATTTCCATATTCCAACACAACAAAATCAATCTTGAAAACATGACCATGAATATTAACCTTCACATCTCTCACTATCTTCCTACCATAATTCTCATAATCAAGCCTAACAAAGCCAAGCTTACCAAGCATTTCTTCCGTAATGTAATTCTCACCATATTCCATATTAAGTTGAGCATCCCAAGCCTTAACTCCTTCCACACCACATGGTGTAGCATACCTCATAAATGGTACATCAAACTCTTTAGGTGGTGCTTGCGTGAACACAACCACTCTTTTCTCCTTAGGTAAACAAACACTGCTTTCGCCAACTTCTTCTTTCCTTTCTAAACCAATCTTAGCTTAATCCAAAATGCTATCCAACTTTTCTAAAGAATCTCCTGAATCTCTCAACATCTCTTCCAAATGTCTCAAATATTCCGAAACATTGCTTAAACTCTCCATTCTACTTAAGCACTACTATAACATAACCACAAAACAAAAATTCCAAACTATTAGCGTGAGGGTTAGTTATAATCGAACCATATCAAAATATCAAACAAAAATAAGCTAACAAACAACTTCAAATCATAAAAACATCAAAACAACTAAAAATAAAAAATCATAAAAATTTTTACCGAGGCAACCATCCGATCGGTATCACCTTCCATCCGATCGGATGGGAAAACTGCAAAAGATGAAATCTCACAAACCGAATCGGATGCGGGCGGCCTCCGATCGGTTCGATCGAAAAAAATATATATTTTTTTATATTGAATAATAAAACTAATCTAATGACTAAACTCCTTTTAACTTGTTTTTGTGTGTTTTTTTTTTCTTTTTCTTTTCTTTTTTTTTTTTTTTTTTTTTATATAGAAAAACTAAAAAGAAGACTAAACTAATAACTAAAACTAATTAATATAATCCTACAATTAACTATCAAGCATTAAATTATCTAATTAACTTTTAACTAATGAACTAATGACCATAAAAAAAAAAACTAATTATTACTCATTCAAGAAAAACTATAAAACTACCAAACATTAAAATTAACAAATTAACTACATTAACTAACATTAAACATAATAAAACTTTCTAATACCTTAAATTAATTAATCTAATTACTCTACTAATTAAACATAACATTAATAAATCATAAAACTGAAAAATAACAAAAATTACTAAACAAAAAAATATTAACGAGACCACCAACCGATCGGATGGACATCCATCCGATTCGGTTGGTCCGAACCAAACTTTTTTTTTTTTTTTTACTTTTTAACCTTTTTAACTTTCTTAAAAAAACTTAAGACTACTAAGCCCAACTACCAAGAAAATCTTAACAATGCTCCGGCAACGGCGCCAAAAACTTGATGTGCGTGTCGTTGTGTTCAAGTTTTATAATTTATAAACACGATTTATCCAATTCTCTAATCACACATACGAGCAAGTATACTCGTCCGTGGTAGTAAAGGTGGGTAAGTCGAGATCGTCCCAAGGGAATTGGGGGTTGAGGATTAGTAAATAAGTTTTAGCAAAATGGAGTGTCAATCCAATTTGAAGCAAATTAAAAACAAACAAGCAAGGTTCAATCAATCAAAAACTAATATACTTGTGTGTAGTTTCCATGACAATTGTTTAGAGTAACCAATCAAGTTGGGTGTTACTTGTAATGATGCACAACTTAAAATGAATGATTCACAATCTATGGTTTTTGTCATGAGAAATCATATCTAAGAATTCAATCTCCTAGTTAACTCCTTTCGGCCATGATTAACTATTACGATAATTCTATTAAGTCCTTTTTGTTGTTTGAAAGCATTTCTTATCTCAAGAATTCCTACGAATCCTTTCGGCCTTTTTCGTGATGAAATCGTTTCCAAATCCATTTTAATGAGTAAAGGTGTTGCTTGTCACACACCACAATCCATACTAATTCGTGCACTAACTTTTTGGAATAAAAACATAAAGAAAACTCCTTTCGGCCTTGTGAATCTTTGAAATTGTTTTTACCAACCAATTAAGCAAGATTAGATTTTATCTCAACAAACTCATAAAACAAGATATATTTTCATGCATCACTATGATAAGATTACTCCAACAATTGTCACATCATCCACACACAAGTATAACTAAATTACTCCAGAACAATCATAACCAAACACAAATAATTAACCAAACTTTCATTCGTCATATAGTAAAAGTAAAAGTAGTTCATGATAACTCAACAAGAAATACCTATCAAGGAATTACAAGAACTAGAATTGTGGAACTATAGCAATCCACACTCCTCCAATCGCCTATTATCACAAGTAAACAACTCCACACACGGACGCAACTCTTGAGACTCGAACTCAAGATCTCCTGGACGTTTTCACAGCAACTACAAGCTTTCGGGCAATAATAATAATAGTGGTGTAGCTTTCTTAGGTTATGTCACTTCCCCAAAAGAACTCTCTTTGTAAACTAACTAAGGGTTTCTCAAATAAGTGAGGAAACCCTTCTTATCCAAGTAAAAATGACCCATATGATTTAACAGCTGAGAAATGATAAGCCTCACTGATTATGGGGCTTAAATTTATCATTTAATGCAACTTTGTAACTTCAGTGTCGGCCAACCGATCGGTATTTGGATCCTACCGATTGGTTGGAGCTCTCGGTGTTTCCAACTTCACTCCATCCGAATCGGATGCGGGCAGCATCCGATCGGATGGATGATACTGCCATGCACTTTTATTTTCTTTTATTCATTTCTCGTTACGTGCTTGATCCTTCGCTTGTACCATTGATTTCCTTCACAGAACTTGATCTTTTCTTGATATATTAAGCATAGAAGTCTTGGTCTAATCAATTCTTTGAAGTATCATGTGGTTTCTTTCTCGTAATTCTCCTTATGTGCATAATCTCTTCATTTCTTCGTGTTTTCCTCCACTTTTCCTGTACTTGGCTACATTTACTTGCATACACACTTTTTCATCATTTAGCAACAAATACATGCAAATATAACCAAATATGATGCACAAAACTAGCAATAACGCACCTAAAAACATGTTAGATTTAAGCGTTATCAAAGAGGAAGGAGGAGACAAGCACCCACCCCGGCTATTTTCATCCAAAAATTTTGGCACGTCTTCTGGACTACCGAAGTAATTGCGACTGATGCCCATGTGCACCAACAACTCTTCTGGGTACGCCTTGATCGGTATGCGATTGGTATTTATCATATCCACATCAACCACGTTATACAATCCGGGGTCTGGGCGCTCGTCTCTCGGTAATGATTCTCGAGTGTAGAACTAAAAAATCCATGGGAAAAATGCCCTATCAACCCAAAAGAATTTTTCTCTCCAATCCCTCAGTGCGTCTAACTTCTCCGTATAGCATTGCAGTGGCCCTGCGCGCTTGGAGAAGGAAACCCACCCGTTTGACCACGACGTGTGGTAAAACGGGCGGAAAAGATGAATTGTGGGTTCTATCGCTAACAAGCGACAATTCACTTCAAAATTGGTAATTTTTGCTGTACCTATACAGTGCAGCTGGGAAATATGAAAACGATAGTGATTTAGAATATCACACAAAAAGAGGGAAATAGGCGCACGCTGGTTAGCGAATTCGAAAAAAACGCGTGTATACCCTTACTTTCCCTTGCGGGAAATTCGCTATTGACGCATTTGCGGCCGGAACTACCGGATGCAATGCGAGAGGGATGTAATAATCTGAGGTGAACTGACGAAGTTCATCCTCAGATAAATCGGAATTAAAATCGGACAATTGAAGAACCATGATTAACCTTCAATAACTATTATAAGCGCACGCGCTATTACCTTAGTTCTTGTTGATTTTTTGATTGCTGTTTGGAGGTTTAACAATGGCGGAAAATGATGGTTTTTACTGTGATAACCACAGTGAAATGACGGCTCAAGTTTATATAGGGTTACACATATTCGTGGATGAACGACATGTGTACCCCACTTGTTCTAATCGGATGGTTGGGAACCCAAAAGGTAAAGCACTTTTTCACCCACCCTCACGATTTTCGAAGAAGATACTTGGACTAGGTTAACTTGCTAATTTTGGCTGGAAATACTTGAAACTTCCCCGCTACGCATCGAGGAATATTTTTAGCTACAATTGTTAGTCTAGCGTCCGCAATTTCGCATTGCGCACACTAGACTGGGGGGACATGATGACGTATAGTCCGCATTCGGGTCACGAACCCGACCCATACTCAAGTCCATCACGAATGGGCTCAAGCCCCATCACGAATGGGCTATTGCGATAACGGTTTGGGCTCACGATTGGCCCAAACCCGAAGTTATTTATGGTTTTGATAGGATATCTCTTATTTATGGGATATATATCAAATAACCGCCCCATGCGGGATACGCTGAGGAGTAAGGAGCACGAAACCAACTAGGGTTTCGTGTGTATATAAAGAGTCCCTCGACTCTCATCAAAGGTACGATTTTACAAAACCCTAACTCTTTAACTAAACCCTAAAAATCGATTACTTACTCTCACGCCGGAGGATAATTGTGGGAGACAATCCCACGATAAGCCTAACGGTGTCTTTTTTGTTTTCTTAGTGCGCAGGTCTCAAGCATTAAGATCTGATTGGTACGGAATCAAGGAACGCCCAACTTTTGTATCAACACATGGGTTATGCCTAGGACAAACTATGCTACTAGCTAGGCCTTTTGGATCACGTATTAAGACAAATACATGTGGGCTTAAGACAAGTAAAGATGGATAAAAATGACCTAACGGACCATGCTATGCCCGATAATTCTAAGTGACGACTTTTCGGGTTGGATTCAAATGTCATCGATATTAGTTGTCGTAGATTGAGTAGTGATCGATAAGATGAGAGTGATTTACATGTATTAAGGGAGGGCAAGTATTTTATGTTGCCTAACCGAGTTAATATATGGATCGTTGACTCTCAAATGTACATGTCAAACAAGGTTTTAAAATTATGAAAATATCATATATAGTAGTATTTACTAGTGTAGTTTCATAAAAGGCTGTATTTAACCATATTTAGCCATACTTTCGGTTTTGTCACTTTTGATTCGGTCGCATCAAAATTCGCGCACCAAAAATTAAACGAGCAATAAATAAAATTCAAAAAGAGATGGTGGATCATCTTAGAGCATCACATTTAATTTCTAAATCAAATGAGATGTTGCCACGTATACTTTGGTGTGCGTTGTGGGTGCATTTATAATCCTTAATATCAAATATCATTCAACTAAAAACTCTACATTTTAATTCTTGAATACACAACTTTTGAGTGTGAAAGAAGTGGTGTTCGACTATCAAATGGTGTAATCTATGAGTAGTACTTATGCTAAATGATAATATATTCGTTTTTAATCAATGATCTACAGAAGGTGTTCGGATTACAATATTTAAGCTACATATCAATTAATGGGTTGCAAGTTAAAATTTTAATCGAGATATTCTTTTTTTCTTAAGTGTATCCCCCCTAAAACATGAGTGCCCTAGCAACATTTAACAAATGTCTATGTTTTATTTCTGCTATATTGACGTCGAGGAGGAAACAAGCAGACGTACATCTCTTTGAAATTCGATATGACCATGAGCTTATCTGAATCCGTATAACTTAGCTTCCCAAAATCAATTATTTCCTCAGTCACACTCTTCATAAAGGACCAAAAATAGTTAGACCTTAATGTTTGTATACATATATATAAATGATCGATCGAGTCTCAATATAATACGCTCACGCATGCATACAAACATATGAATGTGTGTATTAGTAACTTAAGCGATGAATTGAACTAGTACCAAACAAGAGTGAAACCCATGATATCATGAACTCACCTAGGGAGAGAGATTGTTTGTACAGCCTTAAGGTCGGCAAAGCACATCTCAACCATATGGTTGTTCAGCTAGCTTAGGCAATTCCCTTGCGCTGTTATTAGTACCTCGTTAGTAAAAATGTGTATTAGTAAGGCCGTAAGGGTACACTATTAGCAATAGCCGCATTTAGAAAATTATTAACCATCATTATGAAACGTTGTTTTAACTCACGTTTCAAGGGTAAGTTGTAGCTTCTGAATCAGTCATCGCGAAAATAGGAAAGAAAAGAAAATTATCTTGTGACATTGGCCTCTGATGATCTGTTTTGGAAATTATACCTTTCTTGTCCCAATTATTTTATGAGATTTGGTTCGTTTGGGTAATTATTATTCTTTTGGCTTTGATTCATTGGCCTCTGATGTTCAGTTTACTTATATGTGTTTCAAAAATCATATTTTCAAATGATAAAGTATTTATATAACAAGAGTTATGGTTTGCAGGGTAGATAAGTTTTTAATCATCGAAAATGATATAACTAAATTTTGTTGAAAAAGATGGACTACACATGCTAAAATTGAAATCATTAAAATAAAATTTTAAAGTCTTACGCTTAAACAAAAAGAATAAAGCAATACAAACAACTACTTATTCTTAACAATAACACAGAAACATAAAAACTCAAGGATTCAGGCAATAAACTACTTATACAGTAAAATGCAAAAGTTGAGTAAAAAGCTTACAAGAGACTATCCAACTGAAAACCAAGAACCAAGGCCACAGGACACTCCTAATAGCTTTCCATAAAGCCACTAAACCAAGAGAAATCCAAAATTTACTCTGCTCCAAGCTTCTTCTTTATATAAACTGATTTTTTTATTTTATTTTCTATTTTCTTGATTTCTTTTTTGTATTTATGTTTTTAATGATTATAACTTGTTTTAAGGTATCTAAAAGCTAAATAAGCTTTGAGAGGAGCTTATGCGAGCTAAGAAGTCCAATAAACACAATAATCAACAATATTTAAAATGACAAGAAATTTAAGGTACGAATTAAGCATAACTTGGAAATTTAAAGATAGACTGAAAAGGGTACTGTAAGTAGGTTTATTACAATTTGTCAAAGAGTAATAAGATCCTGAAAGCTTTTAAATTACAAGGTAATAAAGATGAGAAGTAAAATGACAATAAGTAAAATGAACATAAACTATGAAATCTATGATAATCTATGATAATGCCTCTTCTTTGCTATATATTGACTTCAAAAGCTTCCCCACTTGACTCTGAACAAATCCCACTTGAAATCTTGACCTTTGGTTCTCTGTAATTCATCCTAGCCGTTTAAAACACTTTTGGCGCCAAAAGTAGAAAACGTGGCTAGAGGCGGTTTGAGACTAATTAAAGAACTTTGGTTGGATGTGGAGGTGGAGGGGAAGCATTAATTGCTTTTGGTTTGTTAGGTAGAGTGTTGAGGAGGGGGGATGGTTTCTGTTATGGCGGGATGGTGGTATCGAAGGAGAAGAAGCAAAGTTTGACTTGTGGTTTGACCCTGATATTTATCTCAGGGATAAAAAGGTTGGGTCGGGTTATTATTTTGGTGTTGGGCTGGGTAAGTGTAGTGAGTGGGCTGGGTTGGTAACTGGGTTTGGTTTTTATTAATTTTGGGTTAAGGTTTAAGGATTTGGTTTGTATAGGTTTTAAGCCCAAGGACCATTAGTGTAACTTTTGGATTTTTAGGGGTGGAAATGTAAATTTTCCAAAGTTTATCACAAGGGCCATTCATGCCAAGTTTCAATAGTACAAGGACCATGAAAGATAATTTTCTATTTTTGAAAACCGGGGGACTTGTTTTGCCATTTTTGAAACTTCAGGGACTAATTTTGCCAATTAATGAAACTTCAGGGACTGAAACTGTCAATTTTGTAAGCTTAGCTCGTTTTTCACCTGTTTTCAATCTTTTTGCACTTGCAACACATAAAAACACAATCAAATGATATTTCCTGTATTTTGAAGCATATCTGCATGTTTTTTAAATGTTTTTGCAGTTTAAATGTGACAGAAATGATGAGTATTTAGACACTCATCAATCCCCCACACTAAACTATTGCTAGTCCCTAGCAATCTTTTATGAAAATTTAATGGATTTTTCTCTTTACCAGATAGCCATTACTTCTGGAGTAGCCAATGTTTTAGTATGTGATACTTTGGTACAATGATAACCAAATGATTTTGAGCAAACCATCAGCTGTCAACGGATTTGATTTGTCTTTACCAAAAGCCGTTTGCTTCTGGACTAGCCAACTCTTCACTTATAAAGATATGGGGAGTTGAATACCATACAATTTTTGGCAAATTGTAAGCCATAAACGGATTTGAGATATCTTTACCAAGAGCCGTTTGCTCTCGGATTAGCCAATCCTTATGTGGGTTAGACATGGCGGACTGATAACCATTTATTGCGTTCTAAGTGAGAAAAAATTTTAAAATTTTGGCCAAAATGGGGGTACTAGATGGTACATATGATCAAATTCGCTAGAATTCCCCCCCACACTTAGAACTGAATATTGCCCTCAATATTCAAAGTACCGGCTGTTAAGCCAACACTTAGAAATACTAAAAGCCCTTTTTTTTTTTTTTTTTTTTTGGTGTGTACATATATACAACATGTGGGACATCTCCCCCACACTTGGGTGAGACATGGGTGAAAACCCATGTTTTACTACTGTTTTTATTAACCGAGTCGCTAGCTTGACTCGACCCCGAATTCATTGGTTCATGGGGAAGTAAGTGGAAGAGACCATCTCAATCGGACTTTCATTCAAGATGTCTAGATAAACATTGAAGTATATGAAAGGTCCACACCGATGAGATATATCCGGCTTTAAACCAATGTTAGATGGAAAATGCCGGGGTCAAAGGTAATATCCTCACTCCCGAATGAGTGAAGGATAGGGGAAATCACCGGGTAGGTGAAGGGAAGAAGAGAGATCTGAATAGCAATTAAGATAAGAACTTCCTCCTCAAGAATTGCATATTCAAGTGGAGGAGGCAAGTCCTTAAACTTGATCTCAGGAAATTTATCAGTTTTCTCAACTGACTTGATTTCCTCATTATGAAGTTCAACTGGAGGGAGTGGAGGAGAATTGTCCTGATTCAACAATTTCTCAAGAAGAAGAATATCTCCCTCCAGATCAATCTCAGCGTTATCAATCCCTTCTAGAAATGAATCACACTTGAGAAAAGCCTCGATCTCTTCCAAAATGAAATCACTTCCCTCAAACGGAGTGAGAGAAGGGGAAGAGTCGGAAATGAAAGGTAAAGAAGATGTGGTGGGAACCCCACTCACAGAATTATGAGAATAACCAAGAAAATCTTGAGAGTACTCCTCTGAAACAATATCAGTGACATCGATTCGGTTAACAGATTCAGAATCATAATTTGAGGAGTACCTCGAAGTTTGATCATGGTTAATGGTAACAGCTTCATTATCCACACGCAATGTGATCTCATGCTTAAATACATCAATAAGAGCATGGCCCGTTTTTAGGAATCCTCTTCCAAGAATGAGAGGAACCTTTTGATATGCGTCAAATTCAACAACCACAAAGTCAGCTGGAAAATGGAACTTCCCTACTTTCACAAACACATCCTCGGCAATGCCGAGAGGAAGTGATATAGTACGATCTGCAAGCTCAAGAGTCATGCAGGTAGGAGTAAGAGCCGGAAGAGAAAGTTTCTTCCACACTGAATGAGGCATTAGGTTGATGCTTGCACCAAGATCGGCCAAGGCATAGCATTCAACCATTCCCGGAAATACACAAGGTATTATAAACTTTCCAGGATCTCCAAGCTTCTTGGGAAGCTTTTTCAAGATAACTGCTGAGCAGTTCTCATTTAATGGAGTTTAGCCATTTCAATCAGTTTTTCCTTGTTGCTTAACAAGTGTTTGATTGTTGATGCAAACTTGGGCATCAGAATGATAGCATCCGCAAAACTTATGTCAAAATGTAATTCTTTAAAGATTTGAAAGAATTTATCCATTTGTTGACTAGCCTTTTCACGGAGCTTTTGCTCATTTAAGCGCGATGGGTAAGGAATATAAGGTTTGGATTTAGGGGCAGCAACTTCAGGAGTCTCAACAGATTCAAAGACAACTCCTGGTTTGGATTTCTTTTTCAAACAAATTAGAACTGACAATGGGACTGAGTTCAAAAATAATGAACTTGAATGTTTCTGTGATGAGAAAGGTATTTCCCAAAACTTTTCCTCTCCATACACACCTGAACAAAATGGTGTTGCTGAAAGGAAAAACAGAACACTCATTGAAGCTGCTAGGACAATGCTATGTGGAGCAGTCCTTTCCAACTATTTTTGGACTGATGCAGTCAAAACTGCCTGTTATACACAAAACAGATCCATAATTGTCAAGAGACATGGGAAAAACCCCATATGAGTTATTCAAAGGAAGAATCCCTGACATCAGCTACTTTCATGTCTTTGGGTGTCCTGTGTTTATTCATAATCACAAGGATCACCTAGGGAAATTTGATGCAAAAGCTGATGATGGATACTTCCTGGGATACTCACTTGTCTCAAAAGCCTTCAAAGTGTTCAACACAAGGAGACAGCAGACTGAGGAAACATTTCATGTTACCTTTGATGAGAGCACTGATGCAATCAGGTTCTCAACTGCCTCAGTAGAAGAGATAGGAATTGATAATTCTTCAAGATATCCTCCTGATGAATATCTGTCTGAAAACAATCCTTCTACTCAGTATCAAGATGATGCTAATCTCTCCTATTACATAATCCCTCACAACCTACCTAACCCAACCATCACTGAGTTTGTTGAGGCACATACACACACTGATGATATCAATCAGCCTGTTCAAAATACTCAAGATCCAAACAATCTCAGTGATCTGATAGACACTCAAGATCCAATCAATGATCATGTGTCTACTCCAGAACCAACCCCTCTACCCAATCAGGCCTCCACAAGTTCAAATCAGTATCCAGGACCTCAAGAAAGTTGGACTAGGTCTCAGGACATTGAACTTGTCAATATTATTGGAGAGCCTACTGAAGGCATGCTCACCAGGAGCATGGCTGCTAATCTAAGAGCAGCCTCATCCAATGAATGCCTATTTGTGGACTTCATTTCCACAATTGAACCCAAAAGTGTTAAAGAAGCACTTAAACATCCAAGTTGGGTTCAGGCCATGCATGATGAACTGGAACAATTTGACAGAAACAAGGTAATGACCTTGGTCAAATGTCCTGAGAATGTCTCAGTCATTGGCATGAAATGGGTATTCAAAAACAAAACTGATGAAAATGGCATAGTCATTAAAAACAAAGCCAGACTTGTAGCCAAAGGCTATAATCAACAAGAAGGCATTGACTATGAGGAAACATTTGCACCAGTAGCAAGGATGGAAGCCATCAGGATCTTCCTTGCTTTTGCTACATACATGAACTTCAAGGTGTACCAAATGGATGTCAAAAGTGCATTCTTAAATGGTTCACTGAAAGAAGAAGTTTATGTTGAGCAACCTCCTGGATTTGAAAGCCATGAGTCTCCTGATCATGTCTGTAAGCTTAACAAAGCCCTTTATGGACTGAAGCAAGCTCCCAAGGCATGGTATGAGACTCTCTCAGCCTTCTTAATCCAAAACAAATTTGTCAGAGGCAAGATAGACAACACATTGTTTATCTATAAAACAAATAATGATGTCATACTAGTACAAGTGTATGTTGATGACATCATCTTTGGCTCAACAAGTTTCAAACTTTGCAAACAATTTGAAAAACTAATGGCAAAGAAGTTTGAAATGAGCATGATGGGAGAACTGACATACTTCCTTGGTCTACAGATCAAGCAGACTAATAGAGGAACTGCTATCAGTCAAGAGAAGTATGTAAAGAATCTACTGAAAAAGTATGATCTCAGTGACTGTGCCTCAGTCAAAACTCCCATGGTTCCCCCAAACAACCTTGGTCCTGATCTAACTGGTAAACCAGTAAATCAAACTCTCTTTAGAGGAATGATAGGATCACTGATGTATCTACTTGCATCAAGACCTGATATCCAATTCTCAGTATGTCTATGTGCCAGATATCAATCTGACCCAAGAGAATCTTATATCACTGCTGTGAAAAGGATATTCAGGTACCTGAAGGGCACTCCTAACCTTGGATTATACTATCCAAAGTGCTCAGGACTTGATCTCAAAGGATACTCAGACTCTGACTATGCTAGATACAACATGGACAGAAAAAGCACCTCAGGCTCTTGCCAAATACTTGGTGGGAAATTAGTCTGTTGGAGTGCCAAGAAGCAACAATCAGTTGCCTTGTCCTCAGCTGGAGCTAAATATGTTGCAGCAGCTAGTTGTTGTGCAAATGTACTCTGGATGAAAAGTCAACTCAGTGACTATGGAATTCAGTACAAGATGGTACCCATCTTTTGTGATAACACAAGTGCAATTGCAATCTCAAACAACCCTGTTCTCCATCAGAGAACAAAACACATTGATATCAGATATCACTTCATCAGGGACCATGTCATGAATGGTGACATTGAATTACACTTCATTCCTACTGAATATCAGTTAGCTGATATCTTCACCAAACCTCTGGATGAACCAACTTTCACAAGACTGAAAGCTGAATTAGGAATGTTGGATATAGAGAATCAGTCCACTGATTGATTCCTACCAACTGAAGTGTAAATTCTTAAAATCTCAGGTCCCTGACTCAATGTGTACATCAGTGAATTAATATCACTGAATCCTCAACCTCAGGAACTAAACCCAAGTTCCTGAAATCTTTAGGGTTCATGAACTAAACCCAAGTTCATGAATCCTTTTTGCTCAGGAATCATTCCATATTCCTGAATCATCAGTGACTAGTCCCAAGTCCCTGAAATACCATCACTGAATGAAAAGTCATTCCGGGCCCTGAAATGAGACATTAAATACTGACTTAAATGCTCTAAGTATCTAGTTAGTAAATGTCCGAGGTTGGTAACTGAACTCATATTTAATTCAAGAATATTTGTTCTTTTAGCCTTTCTGGCATACACCCAATGGGCCCCCACTTCCCAACTTGGCATTCAATGCCCTCTCTCACACAAAACACTGTGTGATGATGGAAACTCTGCAACTTCTCCTTTTGCAGAAACTGCTCAACTGTTCACTCTGCCAATTGTGAAAAAAGAGGAAAAGTGGAGTCGTGGCATTTAATGCGGATCTCAAACATTTTATTCAAAATAATTTCCAAAAATTATATTTTGATTAAATAAGATCACTAAAATGCCAAAAATACCCCCATCTCCACTATCCTATAAATACCCATCCAAAAGAATTCACACACACGTTTTTTGAAAATTATAAGCAAACTCTGCCCTTTTTCTCTCTCAAAACAAATTGTGTGCGTGTTCTTAGCATTTAGAAACATCCGACCATTTTTTTTTACCTAAACCAGATCATAAAATGGCTTCCTCTAATGCTATAACCACCGCCCCCAATGTGAGCTTCACAATGGAGGGCGTGGACCTGACCAAAAACAATGTGGTTGGAAATTTCCACTACCCGCAGCAATATGCGGGTTACAAGGATGTAGTTAAGTATTTACAAAGCTGATTCCTTGCCACAGCTTTTACTACTACCCCAGAAGTCATTTATAATGACTATCTCAGGGAGTTTTGTTGTACCGCAACGGCAACTTGCCCTAAGGACACCAAAGAGTCGATCATCACTTTCACTGTGATGAATGGGACTAGGACTCTCTCCTTCAACTACAAGACCTTCATCCTGGCCACAGGTCTTAACTTTGTTGAGAACTTTGAGGCAAA
This sequence comes from Artemisia tridentata subsp. tridentata, assembly GCA_021014915.2. NCBI lineage: Eukaryota > Viridiplantae > Streptophyta > Magnoliopsida > Asterales > Asteraceae > Artemisia > Artemisia tridentata. Next base: position 435,485,928 of record CP139505.1, on the reverse strand, counting down.
CCCTACTGATCAGGAAATAAAAGTTGAAATGCTTTTCCTAGGGCCTCATGATGTTAGGCGTCCTACCGAGTCCCCTGAAGCCTTGTTGGCAAAGGCTCCAATAGTGAAGACATGGTTTCACCCTGTCTGGAGACTGATGATGACATTCGTCATTCAGGTACTCGGAGGAAACAAATCCTCCACTGAGCAGTTGAACTCATCACAACAATTGATGATGTTCAGTCTCTTGGAGGGTAGAAAAATTGATATCGGAGGAATAATCTTCCGAGACCTCGTGTCAAAGCTCTCAGGGAAACATAGGCAAAGACACATGTCTTATCCTAGGTTCATTTCCTGTGTGCTTCAGGATCTTCTTGGTTCTGACTACTTGAGGTCTGACGATGAAGGTACAAAACCTGACGTCTTGCATAAGACCAACTTTAGTAGTGACATTACTGAGGTACAACCGGTCGCCCTGACCACTGACATGTTAATGGTGATTCAGGGTGAAAATGTATGCTCACCAGTTCCTTCACCAACCAAGAAGGTGAAGAAGACCAAAGGGAAAGGGGGACAATCCAGTAAGGTGGTTAGACCTAAACCACTCGTCACTGAGACTGTTGCCTCAGGCACCAAGAAAGTTGTTGTGACCTTGACCTCTCAGACTCCCATACAAGAGACCACATTGGCCACAAAACAAACGCCACTGGAGGGTGCTGAGCAATCATCCTCAGTATCCTCGGGCAAACCCTTTCCTAATGTCCCTACTAACAAAAACAAGTTAGAAGGGTCAGGAGCATCCACCCACTCACATCCTAATGAAGGCACTGATAAATCACAATCAGAGCCTGAGGGAGTTCAGGGTTCTATATCCTTGGTGGAGCAGTACTACTCCACTGAGAAGGGGACCCATACCCACTCACATCCTGCTAACGTCCCTGAGAAATCACACTCAGGGTCTCAGGGAGTTCAGGACCCTAAATCCCCAAAAGGACAGACCAATCCTGATGGGAAGGGGGTCCATACATCTTCACAAGGAGTACCTCATGATTCCACTGGAAAACACCCATCAGTGGATGAAGGCGCTCAGGGGGACAAAGACTCGGAGGGATATAAACCACCCGCCGATACGGAACCCAAACCCACCTCAGGCATTTTTGTTCTCTCAGGAACTGACCCTAAAAGTCAGGCTGGGCAAACCCCCCCAGTTATTATGACTAGTCAGGCTGGTCAAACCCCACCAGTTATTATGACAAAAGAATCAGGACCTGGCCACAACGAAGGTGAGCCCTCTTCTGAGGGGGAGCCGGATTTACTGAAGGCTCCTTCTCTGGCTGACTATGAAAATTTGTTGGCTGATGAGTCAGAGGAGGAGATTGATTTTGGTGATGATGATATCCCTGATGCTGAGGAGGAAATGGAAACCTAATTAAGCCCTCCTCAGCCCTCTGAGAAACAACATTCCTCTCCTCATCCTGAGGATCAACCACCCAGTTCTCAATCAACCTCATCATCATCATCATCAGGTGCTTTAACCACTCCTAAGTGGTTGCAAAAGTATGACAATGCTCATCCGGCTTCTGAAAGATAAATGGCAAAAGTCCTTCGCAAAGCCAACGAAGGTCTTTACAACTCTCTTACGGATGAGCTATGGGATAAGCACACTGAAGTGGCAGCCTCCTATGCTGACTTCAGGGCTTCAGTTGAAGAATCTCAGGCAAAGATTCTTCAGGCCGCCACCCTCACTGATAAACAACTTGGCGACCTGAACAAATCTGTAGATGACATAGCCACTGGACAGCATCAGGAACTGTCCAACATCCTCAAGGCTATAGAATCAGTACAAGAACATCTTACAGATGATCCCACTTTTGTCACCAGATTGGATGCATACTTGGCCTCTCAGGCTAACACCTCCACCAGCATTACTGAGCTTCTAAAGCTCCTTCAGGGGGTAGATCTTCAAGGTTTAAGGACACAGCAAGAGTCCATTCATCAGGCTGTTAATGCATCCAAGGAGCACCTGATCAGAATCTCCTCAGCCTTTGAGCAGCTCTCAACAACACATAATGAGCTGGTCAACCACTACACCACCCAAGTAACTGAACTCACCACCCACCAGAAGGAAATGGCTGCCGAATTAAGTGCCATGAAGAATGAGACTTCTGAAACAAAGTCTATGGTCTCAAACATCTTATCCATTCTTCAGGCCTCTCATACTTCTCCACCTCCTCAGTCAGCAGGTGTCTCCACTGAAGCTCCACCATCTGCTGAGGGGGAGATAAAAGATGATCCTCCAATCCCTGACCCTAATTCAGCTTTGGTAACTGTCCCTGAGACATCCACCAGTCAACCTCCTCCCATTGACAAAGGGAAGAAAATCATGGTGACTGACACAAACCCTCCTCCTGAAGCACGCTTAGTCAAGGCTTCATCTGAAAGACGTGCAGATCCTGATGCACCATTCTATGTTGATTTAGAGGATGGGAGAAGGGTCTATGGGACTCCTGATCAACTTGCTGAAATTTTACACCAAGAAGAGCTCAGGAAGGAAAGAGAGAAAGAGCTGGAACTCAACAGGTCTGAAATTTCTAAGGTTGCCAAAGAAGTAATCAAGGAGTCTGAGAAGAGGGACATCAAAGGGGATGAGTTTCTCAAGCTTCAGGCTGAAATCCTTAAGGAACACAACAAACAGGCCAAACTTAAGGAAGAAAAGAGGCAGAGGATTTATGAGAGGTATGTATGGCACATGACCAAAACCAAAGGTGAAGGCGAAATCACTGATATCACTATTCACCCCACCAGACCTCTGAGCTTAACAATCCATAGAGGTCCAAGGAAGTTTGAACATCTTCCAGCAATCAAGTTTTCAGACTATGGGTTAAAAGAATGGGATATGATGATGCCCATCCTAAGGAAGAAAACCGCAAGCAAGAATGCCCCAATCATCATCAAGTCACTGAGTGCTAAGTATGAGGAACTTGCAAGAGTGGCAAAGAGTCTGGGCATTAACCATGATGAGGCACTTGCTTCTCAGGGACTAACTATCCCTGAATTTACTCAGAAGACTGGGAAGAAAAGAAAAGCTGTGGATATTGAACCTGAACAATACATAGCTGCACTTCATTGCAACAGGACTACTCCTCAGGGAGTTAAGTTCCGTCCCAACCTGGTCATCAAGGAACCTGAGTATGGTATCTTCTTTGTGGATGAATTTGGTCAGGAAGCCTTTCAAAGAGTCTCTGACATCGACAAAGTGGAAACGACAACACTCCTTGCTTACAAACTAATGGCGCTTAATATCAGGAGACCTAAAAATGAGGAGTTTGTCAGACTGATGGATCAAATGATGAAAGATCGACCTGATAAAGAGGTGTTGATCTCAAAGAAGGCTAAACTTGAACTCATGGGTCTTGTTCAGGAACCTTGAGTATTTTGTACTTAGAATAATAGGATTTATAATGATATGAATAAATTGATGAATGTTTTGCTATATCAATATCCTTATTTATTTTCTAGTATATTCAGTATGAGCAGAAGACTTTAGCTCACTCATACTGATCAAAACACTTAGGAATAATTTATATCCAAATAGGGGGAGATTGTTGGGTCATGAAAAACCCAAGAATACGTAAAACATGATTTGGACACAAATTAACTAAGTGTTAAACTTAAACCGAGAACAATTCAAGTCACTGAGAGAACAGCCTCTCAGTGAGTCATCTTCAAGATGCTTAAGACGAATTCAAGAAGAAGGATTCACTTCTCAGGAAGGCGGTACTCCCTGAGTCGGACTTAAGCCAAAGAAGAAGATGATGGTTCAGTGAGTGTTGGACAAGAACTCACTGAACCCCAGTCTCCTCAACAACAAAGTGATTGAAGACTGAGGAACCAACACCTGAAGAAAAGGCGGGAACAATAGGGAAAAGATCTGAGAAGATAAAAGTGTCAGCCCAACACTCTTCTCTTGTTAGATCCAACCTTCCCTATTGCGGCTAAAAGTCATGGAGTGTCAGCCAACAACTCCCAAAGTCTTATTAGCCCTTTCCTATTGGTTCTTGGAAATGACAATTACTTTTTGTAATTGTCAGACACGCAACCTCAACAACTTGTATTATATTTAATCACTTATACTTAGATTACTTGTGTATAAATAGATCAGAAGGGAGAGAAGTTAAAGTGTGCTTTGTATATTGAAAGTCTTGAACTTTTACAAAGGAACTTCTCTCCTACAAAGAGTATACAACTCACTAAGATAGCTCAGTGGGTATATTGTTACCACTCAAGCAAAACTTGAGTTTCGATAGGAGACACCCCATACCCTTGTCTATTCAATCCCAAGTGTTTGTTCCGCAAAACACTTAGGTATAGATTCTTGGAATTATTTCTAATAAGAATTTAAACGTTGAAAAATATTGTTGTTTTTATATTCACGTTTTATAACTGTTAGAATTAATCTTAAACATTGTATTAGTCATAAATACAAATAGATTAACTTTCTAGTTAACTCTAATCTTGTAAAGGGAACAACAGAGAGAATACTTTTGGGCTCATATTTATAAACTTCTTATTATTTTTGATACTTTTGGGCTCATATATAAATTTCATGCGCATTGATCTTTGAGATTTCTATCCTTCCTACCCCATTGCATCATTATTGTTTTTTCGTAAAGGATGTTATTTATGTAAAAAAATTTGTCATTTTCTCTAACAACGTAAATAACAAACATGAACACACACGAGAAAATAAATAATTTATCAAATGACTATCCTAGATTCCTAGCTACTTGAAACTTGGCTGAACTTTTTTCAGCAATATATAAAACTATTAATCACTTACAATACATGAATTTTGTATGCTGCTAACAATAATGCAAATTTCACTTCTCCTTTCATCTGATCTCTTCTAGAACTGTGTTCCATTGACATCTCTTTCGAGCTCGATTATTCCACATTTCAAGATCAAAATCGAAGAATAATCGGCATATCAAGCTCGGCTCAACTCGATTTTTATAAAAGTTTAGTAATCATGTATATAGAAAAAGGTAAAAGTGTAATTAATTCGAAACTGCGAACCTCACGAAGCTCGAACTCGGCTCGAAAGCATTTTGAAAAAAAAAAAAAAAAAAAAAAAAAAACCCCTTACAAGTTGCCCAATTAATAACATGAAATAAGTGCAACATTATTATAGCACTGGGTGTGGGCTCGTTGTGGAGCTCGCCGTGGTGACATGGCAGCTCACCGAGCCTCGCCCTGACACCAACCCAACTCGTCATAGCTGGCCGAAACCTTCCTACTCGTGCAGACGGCGAAGCAACATTGCTAGACATATACGCGTGTATATGTCTAGTAGTACTCAAGTTTTTATCATATTTCAATTTTAGACATGGATCTCTGATTCAACCAAAGGAATACAAAGGGCAATATGTATTCCCAAGTCGTTTTCCCAACGAAGGAATGAATGGAATTTTGTGATTTCGAGACGTGATTTGTGTCGTGAATAGTGAAATAAGTGAAATTTTGGATTTTTAGACTAAAATTGATAAACATAAACTAAAAACAACTTAATAAGCAAGTAAAACAATAATGTAAAGCACAAATAAGCTAAAACGTAAAGAAAAATTAAAAACGAGCACGCTCGGGATAATCCCGAGCCTAAAAAGTGAAATTTTAAAAATAATAACCCTAGATATGAAAAACTATTTTTCCTAGGTCCTAAATGTTAATAAAAAAAATAAATTGGGAAAAAGAAAAATATTTTTTTGACTTTTATTTTATTTATTATGATTTAAAAACTAATTTTAAAAGAAAAATATATATAAAATATCAAATGAAAGAGAAATATTATAAAAAATTACAGAAAAGTGCTAAAAGATTATAAGATTTTAGGAAAATTAAAAAGAAGCTAATTGCTTATCTAAATAAGCAGTTATTAAGCAAAAAGAGGAAAATAAGCAAAATAAGGAAAAAAGGGGTTAAAAGAATTAAGATGAAATGATAATACCGGAAAAGACCCAAGGGCAGTTGGTAGTGTGTGGTGTGTTTAAGGGTTGAGAGTGTTGAGGTCAGGGGTTCGAGTTTAGGCTCACCCTTGACCTCCACTTTCCCTTTTTTATTTTTTTTGCAAAAATTTTTCTTTTTAGACTTAAAAATAAGGTGAAAATAAGAAGTTTTTGAAAAGGAAGTATTTTTAGTTTTTAGAGAAATAAGCCAGAAAAGAGCTCAAAAGAATCAGATTGCTTATAAGGACTAAGGAAGCTAAAAGCTACTGATATTAAGCTGACAAGCTATCTAAAGTATAAAGAAGACTTGGAAAAGCTAAAATAGACTAAGGACAATCTAAATAAGCTAAGGAAACTAGAATAAGAAACAAACTCAAGCAAATAAGCACTGAGTATCCAATAAGCATTCTAAGTCTGATGATGCAGGGCAAATCAGTCCAAATGGGTGCTTTCAAGCTTAATTATAAGCACTAAATCACAAGCAATTACTACATGAACAGGAAATAAAAGAAGTATGAACACCAATAAGCTAACAGGACAAGTTTCAGTCCTGTTAGAGCTTATTATGAGCTTATACACTAGCTTTGAAAATTGCAACTTAGGACAAAAATCCCTTGATGCATCAGTAACAAAGGTTGTAATCTAGCTATTTAAGGCATCTAAAAAGCAATCTAAAAGCTATTAAATGGGCTAAAAGCATTGAATCAGCAAAAATCAATAAGCAACTGACTAGAACTTATGAATTACAGAAACTAAGGACAACAAACAAGCACTTAAAATGGGCTACTAAAACTACTACACTGGACTGTTGTTGAATTTATGTTCTGTGATAGATTTTTAGCAAAAATTGAACAAGAATGCTACAAAACCTTATGGAATTTAATCAATACATAACAATCTACTTATATAACTTGTCTTGACTCAGAAACCTACACTAAACAGGCCTTATTCCTGATTTAAGCTAATAAGTACTAATTTACTATTTTAAAACTCACAAATCAGAAATTAAATCTAAAGCCTATTAAACTACTTAATTAAGCTTAAAACAACTTAAAATAAGCTAAACTGACTAAATGAGACCTAAATCAAGCTGGATAAATGACCTTTGAATAGTAAAAACCATTTTAGACCTATTTTGAACACTGTGCCAAACACCCTCTTAAAATGCTAAAACTGATTATTAAACTAATTTTTGATGCAACACTCAAATATTCTAAAGAAAATACCAATGATTAGCTTATTTGAGTACTTTAAAGCAAAGAGTATTATAAGACAAAAGCTTATTCTATGATCTAACTAATAAGCAATTTTAAGCTCAAAAATCACTTATAAGCTCAAAATTAAGAAACTCTAGGAAATTAACCAACACAACATCAAATTAACTTCTAATAAGCACAATTAACATAAATGAACTCTAATAAGCATACTAATAAGCAGAAAATAGAAATAAGTAGTGAAATAAGCAAATTTATGAAAAATGAAACTTACAAAAACCCTTGCACAAACAGGGCAAAATATGCTCGCAGAGCTACTCTACAAGCTCTAGCTTCTCAAAAGACAAGCTAGTAACAGCAATAAGCCCTTCCCTAATTTTACTTAATTTTTGACTTTTTTGTACTTTTTTTGTATTTATTTGAAATTAAAACAGAACAATCAAACCAAAACTCACAAAAAGCTATTAGGAGCTTACATGAGCTTACTTAAACAGAAATAAGAGCTTATAAAACATAAGAGAACTTAATAAAAGCTTTTTAAGAAAAATTAGACAAGAAATTTAAGGAAAGCTGAAATTGTATTAAGACTAAAAGTTGATTACAATGCTTTTTAAAAGTAAATTAGACTGAATTTAAAGATTACAATGAGGAATAAGTTGAAAGAAAAACTACACTACTCCTAAGCTAAATTACACTAATCCTAAACTACACTCTTTTTCTATGTGTGAAGAGGAGCTTTTATTGGTCTGAGGTGAGCTCTTAGGGTTTCTTTGGAAGCCTCTGGATCTCTATTATCAACCATTGATCAACCCTTGATGACCAATCTTCAATCTAGAGCCTTTGGATTAATTAGATGAGGTGTATCCTCCAATAGAAAAGCTTGAATTGTCCAGCTTGGCACTTTGGATGTCACATCATTCTAGAAGGCTTAGGTGTACGGGTTAATTGAGCTGGAGTGAGGGTAAAAGAGGTTGGGGGTGATGAACAGTACATTTGGGGATAAAAGGGCGGGTTTGTTTGTTATTTTTATTTATTGTTTGACTATTTGACCGGGTATAAGGGCTGGATCCGGGTTGTGGCTCCGGGTTGGGTTGTATGGATTGGGTTGGGCTTGTTTAAGGATCAGGATATAGGATTGGGATTTAGTTTGGTTTTTAGTTTTAGGTTTTTATAAATCATAAGGATCAAAGTTATAATTTGATAAAATCCAAGGACCATTTCTGACATTTTTGAAAAGTACTTCTAAGAGCCTCTTTTGACAACTTGAGCAACGTTATGATCACTTGAGTAAATTGCTTCCCCGGCTTCGGCTTTAAATACTCTTTCCATTTCTCGTGCTCGGTTTTGCCGGTTTTTACTTGATTTTGTCCTTTTTCTCAATATCCGTACCTGCATATGCATAAACACAAAAACACAATATATTTGACATATTTGGTTAGTTTTTGGTCTATTTGGTCCATTTATTTAGGTAAGGGTAAAAGCTATAGAATACCATCCTACTTACAAAAAAGTACCATCTTGAACCATTTACTTTTTTATTGCAGACTTTACCAACGAACTTTCAAATTTTTTTTCGACTTGAACCATTTCGTTAGACCGTTAGAATTCATGTGGCAACGTTAGTCCTATTAGTCAACGAACGTTTGCAAAGTTAGTCCTTTTATACTAACGATGCCAACGAACGTTTGCAAAGTTAGTCCTTTTATACTAACGATTGTTTTTAATTAACTAAAAATTTGAAAAAAAATTTAAAAAAATTCAAAAAATTTATAAAAATTCGAAAAAAATTATAAAATTTCGAAAAAAATTTAAAAAAATTCGAAAAATTTTTAAAAATTCAAAAAATCTATATAAGTTCGAAAAACTTATAAAATTTCGAAAAAAATTAAAAAAATTCGAAAAAAATTTAAAAAAATTCGAAAAATTTATAAAAATTCAAAAAAATTTTAAAAATTCGAAAAATTTATAAAAATTCAAAAAATTTATAAAATTTCGAAAATTTTTTAAAAATTCAAAAAAATTTTAAAAATTCAAAAAATTTTATAAAATTTTCGAAAAATTTTATAAAATTTCAAAATTCGAAAAATTTTATAAAAAATTTCGAAAATTTTTATAAAATTTTATAAAAATTTCGAAATTCGAAAAATTTTATAAAAATTTCGAAAATTTTTATAAAAATTTCGAAAAATTTTATAAAATTTTCGAATTTTTAAAATTTTATAAAATATTATAAAAGTTCGAAATTTTTCGAATATTTTATAAAATTTTTTGAAAATTTTATAAAATTTTTCGAATTTTTAAAATTTTTTTGAATTTTTAAAAATTTTTCGAAATTTTATAAGTTTTTTGAATTTTGATAAATTTTTCGAATTTTTAAATTTTTTTTGAATTTTTATAAATTTTTCGAATTTTTTAAAATTTTTTTCGAATTTTTATAATTTTTTTCGAAATTTTATAAGTTTTTCGGACTTAAATAGATTTTTTGAATTTTTAAAAATTTTTCGAATTTTTTTAAATTTTTTTCGAAATTTTATAATTTTTTTTGAATTTTTATAAATTTTTTGAATTTTTTTAAATTTTTTTCCAAATTTTTAGTTAATTAAAAACAATCGTTAGTATAAAAGGACTAACTTTGCAAACGTTCGTTGACATCGTTAGTATAAAAGGACTAACTTTGCAAACGTTCGTTGACTAATAGGACTAACGTTGCCACATGAATTCTAACGGTCTAACGAAATGGTTCAAGTCGAAAAAAAATTTGAAAGTTCGTTGGTAAAGTCTGCAATAAAAAAGTAAATGGTTCAAGATGGTACTTTTTTGTAAGTAGGATGGTATTCTATAGCTTTTACCCTTTAGGTAAAAGGTATGTGTATTTTAACACATACCAATCTCGCGTAAGAAATGGTCTGGGGTTACACGTGATTACGTGTCATTATATTAGTGGTCGATTAGAAAAAAAAAATACATCTCGCGTATTTAAAAACTAGGGATTACGCGGGATCTAAAAAAAACGTATATACTCTTAAAATATAATCTCGCGTACAAATTTGTTAAGGGGTTACACGAGATGTCCAAAAAAAAAGAAGCCCTAATTTTCTTTATATTAAACCTAATTCGGTTGTGCAAAAGCATGTATTAAAAAAAATTGTATGCTTTAAAATTAGGTTACTACTAATAAAGACGATTAATATACCATAAAAATTTTATTCAACTACAAAGAAAAAAAGACGAAGTTGACGTAAATAAACATTACATAGACAATATTAAACCTAAACGTAGGTAATAAATATGTAAAAAATTACAGATACACGTAACTGTCATAGAGTTGTCACATCATTGTCATAGAGTTGTCAAATCTGTGTCATGTATGCTTTAATATTGTCTTCTTTATATGATTTTCTTAATATGATATCCTCTTTTGTTCATACAGTACATTCTAAAGCATACATTACATTATTTTCGTAAATACTATGCATCCTATTCTGTTCATACATTACTTTTTTTTTGGAGCAACATACACAACAACATGAATGGTAGAGTGGACGAAAGCCGAGCTTTTAAAAGGTAAACATAAAATATGTACAACTTCAACAATAATCTTAGTTAAACATAGCCACACATACTAGTATCCTCACATCAACAGGCGTAAAACATCTTAGCCATGTTATACCTAACATTGTTGAAAAAGCCTACCACATCATGAGCATCCCATTGTGGTGGAAACTTACCCATAACAAACTCATGTATGAGCCAACAAGTGATGACTCCACAATCTTGAAAATTTTGTTGTTGTGGGATTGGATAACTCTGGGCGTTGTAGTAGAATACGAAATTGTAGTGTTGACTTTTTGTTCTTCTGAAATGTCCCAGCTCTTCTAAACAATTGTTAAGAACTCCGGTCCATTCTAGTACATATTTCCTTAGATATTCACAACGATCACTGCTATGCAGGGAGTCGAGAACCAACAAAGTGGATCTCCTTAGGTCAATAATTAATGTTACCCAATGATTCCCTCCTGCATTCATCGGCATCACCACCTACATCGAAAATTTATATAAATATATACAATTAAATAAATTAGTAGATAGTAGTTTTATACAAAGCTAATATACATTGAAAGACATTTACTTACCCAGTTGACATCATCCCATGACGGGTATGGACGCGTGCTACCATCCAATGTTCCCCTAATCGAAGGAGCTATCGAAAGCATGGGTACACGACAACCATTTTCGGTGGGGTAAGTCGATGCTGTCTATGCTTTCGAAACAGTCCATTACGATTGAGGTGCCCTACGTCGTATTAATAACTCTATCTAATAATTCATTTGCAGATTCAAAAGATAAAATTAAATCATTTTACGTCCTTGAAACTAAAATAATCTAAAACTTTAAAAAAATTTATCAATAAACTTACATCGTCAAATAGCCAACCAATTCTATCAGATGGTCCTGGATCAGTCCCCTGCTTGTATAAACCCGGAAGTAGTTCTTGAAAGAAGTTAAGTTCTGCTACCCAACCCATAAGATGGCAGTCAAGGTATTGTTGGAAAATTTAGTACACTTGAGGGATGAGTTCACACCTGGTAATGGGTTTGGAGGTACGGAGTGTACACCCATTTGGTCCCTGAACACCCTGACTCAATAGTGGTTATGCAGAGCTTCTACCAGTAGTAATGATTCTACTGCTAGTAATTCTACTGCTTGTATAAGTTTGTTCCTGCTGGTAGGCTTATTGTTCCTGCTGGTAAGCTTGTTCCTGCTGGTAAGCTTATAACCACTAATTCCTACTGTTATGGTATAATTAATGGGCCGTTAATTATACATAATTCCATGGGTTAGGGTTTGAGTAAACTCTATTATAAATAGAGATCATAACTTTACTGCATGCATATACAGAACACAAACCCTAAACACTTGAATACGTTCGGTTCTTGATTTGTGCGTAAAACAAGAACATCACTTGGTCTTATCCCATAGAGATATTCGTGTAACCCAGGCATAGGGTCGAATAGTTTCTATTGGAAAGTGATTACACGATTTCAAGTGAATATCCGGTACCTTGATTGATTATCTTAACCCTATTCTGGGAACACAACAACGACACAAATAAACCAACAATCAATAGAAACTATTTAGTGATAATCAATGGCGGCTGCTATGAGGCATATGGCTGCTAACTTTTCTAAACTGGAAAAGTTTGAAGGTGTTGATTTCAGAAGATGGCAAAAGAAGATGCACTTATTGTTGTCAAGCATGCATGTGGTCTATGTTTTGACTACACCTATTCCTGAAGATTATGGGGATGATGCTACGATGGAACAGATGAGGAGCAGAAGCAAATGGGAGAATGATGACTATGTTTGCAGAGGATTAATTCTCAATGGTATGTCTGATTCTCTATTTGATCTTTATCAAAATGTTGAATCTTCTCAAGAACTGTAGGATTCCTTGGAAGCCAAATATATGGCTGAGGATGCATCAAGTAAGAAGTTCCTTGTAAGTAATTTTAACAATTACAAAATGATCGATTCTAGACCTGTCATGGAATAATACAATGAACTTCTTAGTATACTTGGTCGTTTCACACAACACAAGATGAACATGGATGAGGCTATTTCAGTCTCTTGTATCATCGATAAATTACCTCCTTCTTGGAAAGATTTCAAGCATATGCTAAAGCATAAGAAGGAGGAGTTAACTCTGGTTGAGTTGGGCAGTCATTTGCGCATTGAGAAATCACTCAAAGTGCATGAAAGTGACAAGCCAAAGAGCAGCAATGCTGCTGGTCCATCAGTTGTCAATTTGGTGGAGCATAACAACTCCTCCAGGAACAATGACAACAAGGGCAAACGTAAGCATCAGGATAACACCAAAACTGATCCTAACAAGAAGTCTAAAGCTACTTGTTGGAAGTGTGGTAAAACTGGACACTTCAGGAAGGATTGTAAAGGTGTTAAGATTGGCAATAATGCTACTTGTTGGAAGTATTTGAAGAGAACTATGGATTATAGTCTCTCATATACTGGTTATCCTTCAGTATTAGAAGGATACACTGATGCAAGTTGGATCAGTAACACTGAAGACAATTCGTCTACTAGTGGCTGGGTATTCCTACTTGTTGGAGGTGCAATTTCTTGGGCATCCAAGAAGCAAACTTGCATCACCAGTTCTACTATGGAATCTGAATTTGTGGCTTTAGCTGCTGCTGGTAAAGAAGCTGAATGGTTGAAAAACTTGCTTCTTTAGATTCCATTGTGGCCTAAACCTAGAGCACCTATTTCTATCCGTTGTGATAGTGCTGCTACATTGGCAAAGGCTTATAGCCAGATGTACAATGGGAAGTCTAGACACTTAGGTGTCAGGCATAGCATGATTCGTGAACTTATCATGAATGGGGTGGTATCTATAGAGTTTGTTAGATCTCAACAAAACTTAGCTGATCACTTGACGAAGGGTTTGGCTAGAGACTTGGTTTTAAAGTTTGCTAAAGGGATGGGTTTGAAGTCCAACTTAGTCACTGAATGCTAAGACACCCAACTCCCTCCTGAGGAAACTTGGGAGTTGAGTTCAATGTGGAAAGCTGAACATTTAGTGGACTGGAGCACATGTTTTATATTACATCCCAAGGTTGTGCTCAGAACCTGCTGAAAAGGAGGATGAAGTCTTTACTTCTCAATGATTAATTTTCTTTGAAAAAGTGCTTAGCAGGAGCATGATTAAAAGATGAACCACCTATATAAATGTTGAAGTTTTGCCGCTTCAGGAAGCTTTTGGACTTTTAGCTTTTACAACATTTATGAATTGGATATGGACACATGGCTTGTATAGTGTCAGGAGTATTTAAGTGTTTGAAAATGTATGTGTATTTTATCTTCAGGTATTCAAATGGGTTGAAGGGTTCAATTCTTAGAACACCCTGATTCTCGAATATTTGAACGTGTAATGTACTAAGATGAGAATTCAATCTTCAAGATATTTTCATTTATGCATATGTTTTGTTTTGTGTTTAATTTTCATGCAAAGGAAGTGAACTAAATTTGGGGAGGATTGTTGGAAAATTTAGTACACTTGAGGGATGAGTTCACACCTGGTAATGGGTTTGGAGGTACGGAGTGTACACCCATTTGGTCCCTGAACACCCTGACTCAATAGTGGTTATGCAGAGTTTCTACCAGTAGTAATGATTCTACTGCTAGTAATTCTACTGCTTGTATAACCTTGTTCCTGCTGGTAAGCTTGTTCCTGCTGGTAAGCTTATAACCACTGATTCCTACTATTATGGAAACTATTATGGTATAATTAATGGGCCGTTAATTATACATAATTCCATGGGCTAGGGTTTGAGTAAACTCTATTATAAATAGAGATAATAACTTTACTCCATGCATATACAGAACACAAACCCTAAACACTTGAATACGTTCGGTTCTTGATTTGTGCCTAAAACAAGAACATCACTTGGTCTTATCCTATAGAGATAATCGTGTAACCCAAGCATAGGGTCGAATAGTTTCTATTGGAAAGTGATTACACGATATCAAGTGAATATCCGGTACCTTGATTGATTATCTTAACCCTGTTCTGGGAACACAACAACGACACAAATAAACCAATAGGTATATGTCACATGGGTTTATGAGGAAATGATCAAGTGTAAAATAAACCTCGCTCTCTACCTGAATACAAAAAATAAAATACAATATCATTACAACTATGTTAATTAGAACCTTCATGCTAATAAATTTAAAACATCTTTTAGTGTTACCTTATTGGTGTCAATATTATCAACTACTAAAGGTTGGGTAATACCACAACCAACATACGTAACATCATCCTCCTCTGCATCCTCATCAGCCATTTCTTCTCCTAAGTTAAACGGTGGAATGTTGGAGGTACCCTTATTCCGTTTACTCTTACCGGCAGTTTCTTAGGGAGGATAGTGGTAGGTCCCTGTTGGGTATAAGGATACTCGTGATATTTACCTAGGCGACAATCCCTCCTCGGTCACTCGATCACATCCTTAAAAAAGAATAAACAATAATAATTTTAACATCAATATGATTACTAGTACACAATAATAATCGTTATTTATTTTAGATTACGAATAGGTTACCCGGTTCTCAACACCAACGTCAGGGGCGTGAGATGGACCTGTGATGCGTGGTTTTGTAACCTTACAACAGGTTTTACCTCTCGAGGGATCTCAAGAGGCTTACAACCCCACCAGGCAGTGTACCTGACCGATGTAGTATAGTGTAGTGGTAAGTACGGGGGATTGATCGTTCTCCACAGGGAATAGTGTTCGTTAGGTGTGAAAGACTACTCTAATTAGGTCTAAGGGTTGAGGAAGATTCTTTTTATGTTTTTATATTTTTTATGAAAGCAAGTAAAATCTCGGTTTTGAAAGAGTGGGCGGAATTAGTTGCTAGTCAACTAACCCAAAATTACTACGGATGCAAATAAAATAAATAACTGAAAATAAAATGTGGTGAGAAACTTATGTGTAGAGAAATGTGTTTACTTAGATTTCCTTACTCCCTAACTATCTTTTACCGGTTAATTAGTGTGTATTAGTCGCGTGGATGACGGGTGTATTCCTTAATACCATTCGTGAGGTGGCGTACTTACTTCCCCAACTCTACAAGCTCCTACTTCACTCCTATGTCGAGCCGGCTAGGAAGCTCCTAACATGGGATCACTAGAATTCGCTTGTGCATTAAATACAACCATAAAAACCTTTAGTACGCATTTGGTTCATGTTTCTTAAGACGTTCAAGCAAGTTACCGAATAGGAAGTTAGCCAGTTTTCTTAAGCCTAACATAGATAAACAATCATCCAATACAACTAACAACACACTAATAACCAATAATCAATAGCTAGGTTTCATTAGATCTAAGCAAACACAAGATAAATTTAGCCTAACATGTTAAACAAAAGACAAGAATAAGATAGAATCAAACAACACATAGACATATTGAATGATTAATTGATAACTTATCTTTCAATGTAACATGGAAGATCTCAAGGCAAAAAGCCTTGAAAAAGATGCTAAAATCGTCTTAGGGTTTTCTCCCAAAATTCCACACACTAAGCTCTCTCTAATGACAAAAAATTAGAAAACTATATATAGATTTTTGGATCTGACGGCGTCACCTTATGGAGTGTGACGCCGTCACCTCGCCGCTTCTAGGGTTCCCGGATGACCTTCTTGACGCCGTCCCTCTTTAGCTCTTCAAAAATCCATTCTGGCTTATCAAGGCTTGACGCCGTCAGCTCGTGAACGTGACGCCGTCCCCTTATGATTTAAGCCGTGACGCCCTTGATCAAGTTAAAGCGTGACGCCGTCAGAATTCACATGCTATTTTCACTGGCTCATCATGAGTAAATTTCACGTCCACTTTTTCTTGCCAAAGCATGACGCCGTCCAGAGTTAATTGTGACGCCGTCAAAGGTAACTTTCAGCCGATTTTTGAGACTTTGTCGTTTTCTTCACTTTTATGCTCCAAAAACGTCCAAAATGCCTCCTTTTCCAGATTTCTCCTCAAAAGTACCTAAAATGACAAAAGGAACGATTTAGGGCAATATTTGATCAAATAAATACGATTTAAGGCTTAAATGACCCCTTAAAAGCGGTACACTTTTCGCTTCATCAAATACCCTTACACTTGAGATTTGCTTGTCCTCAAGCAAATGCGCTTTTATTCTAATCAAAATACAAGTTAGGGGTCATTTAATGCAAACATAAAAGTAATTACAACAAATAATCGTTCCACTTCAATCATAATAAGCACGGAGATTACATACTAGCACCTCACAAGTAGTGTTTAGATACTCACATCTCTCAAGTGTCATCAAAATAAATCTCATAAATGAAAACGGATAATATCTCTCACTACCTGTCATAGCAAATAGATTACCATAGGCTTGGGAAAGGATCGAAAACCTCCTCCACTAGGCGTAAGCACCAAAGATAAACTATCAAAGAGGGCTTTTAAATGGGTTATAACGTTAGGTGTAGGGAAAAGGAAAACACGGTTTTGTTGGATACGGGATGTTTTACTGGTGGCTAGTTAAAGATCTTGATCAATTACATGTACTATACAATGTTGCTAAGCCAAGACTAGACTCGATCTTAAGCTAGAAACGAAATAACAAAAACATAAAACAAACATAAAATAAACATAAAATGAAACGGGATGGTAGTCCGTATGTTTTTTCTCTTTTCTTTTTCTCATTTTTTTGTATTTTTCTTGATTTTTTCGATTTTTTTTTTTTTTTTTTTTTTTTTCATACACTTTTGCCCTACCATCCAAAATAATACATCATAGGGCCGTTGCATTCCCCTTACACTTGAACTTTTACATAACTTTACAAATAACTATTCTAATGACTCGAATTAAGATAATTAAAACACTTGGAGTACTTTTAAAATATTTAGCACATATGGGGGTAATAAATGATGTTCTTCCCCATTACTCCATTACACTAGTACTTTACCCATGAGTCCCAATCGTCCCAAAACAATATGTACAAGGATATGACTCGACTTAGCAACCATGTAATCAATTAGATAATTAACTTGGGTTTAATCAAATGTTGTCACAATAATGCACTAAAGATGAGTGCATACAAGGTAGGCTAAGGCGATTTGGGTGTACATTTAAGTGGGGTGTAAACAAATTCTTCCTTTAAGTAAAATGCTTAAAGGTTGAAACGAAAAGATAGGCTCTGAGGGGTGTACTAGGGGTATCGTGTACTAAAAATGAGTACAACGCAAAGGGTGTGGGAGAATTACTTGACCAATGTAGCCAATGTAATTATAACAAAAACACAGGTGTAAAACAATGGGTTTATCCTAATGCCTCTTATCATGTAGTAAATCTAACTACACGAATGTAGTCTCACTTGTGGCCTCGGAATGGTCCTAACGCAAGTTCTAGAATCTAAGTGCTACCGGTACACACATCTTAGCATAAATGCTTTTCCTACCAATTCTAGGGGCGAACCTCACATATTTGGGGTGGAAAATTTTTTAGTGGTACGGTTTTTTGTGCTAGTCATATAACTCCTATCCGTGAGACGCTTATTAGAACTAAAGTTTCACTCCTAAATGTTGTAAAAAATTTTAAATTTGGCACTAAAATTACCCTAACAGGTATTTCTCTCAGTTTTATTACACATCTACCATTAAACAAACAAAAATCAAGCGTAATAGCATTCTCTAATCGTACTTTTACCCCCCCCCTTACACTTAAGATGAACATTGTCCCCAATGTTCAAATAACAAGATGTAAAAGTAAATAAGGTAAAAGAATGAAATCAAATACTCCCCTGATTCGCTCGGTGGATATGAAGTAACATGGTTAGATCTTCTTCCAAGGTAATGTTGATGCTTCAAGACTAAAGCAGCGCCAAAAGCTAGATTCCACATACATCTCCTTGTCCAAAATAACCTGTTAATCCTGAGAAAACAAACAAGAAAAACCAAAGCATCAAACCGAACAAAGACAACTCACAACTAGGTGTAATTCCAGACTTAGAAATAAAACAATAAAAGATATAATGCTTGCGGAATGAATGTTTTGCAGGTTCCTGGAGTTTATAAGTTAGAGATTTAATAAAAACTTTTTATGAAAACAAAACTTTCAAAAATTTCAGAAAATTAAAACCTGACGCCGTCAGGTTGTAATGCCTGACGCCGTCAGAAATGATCTGACAGAATTCTCATGTTAAGTTTCCGAAAAATTTCTGGAAAAACCTATACCTCATTTCCTGGAAATCCTGCAAAATATCATTATGACTCGATACAAGCATTTGACTCAAACAAATACTAATATGTATGTTAATTTAATATTATTATGATTCATGTTCATTTGTTCTAATAAACCGATTTGACTTTCCCTTACACTTATCTTTTGCAAAATACCTTTATATGTAGTTAAGACGAAGTTAAAAACAAAATAAAGCATTTTCACAAATTACTTTTGAACATGAATCAATAATGATAAAAATTAAACACACATACGGAAAATAAAATCAAACAAACAAATAAATAAACACACAAAGCAAATAAAACAAATAAAGCTTGGGTTGCCTCCCAAGAAGCGCTTTTCTTTATTAACGAGTCTTGTAGCTAGACTCAAAGTCCCGGGGTCTACGTTTTTCCGTTTTGCTTCTCAATTGCCCCTCTAATCATCCTAACAACCTCCGTATCAATTTTGTATTTAGGTCCAAGGTTTAAGCAATCTTTATAATAAAGGCTTCTCTTATTCCAAACATGGTCCATGCCTTTTTCTTTATCCTCTTCATTGATGTCCTCAATCGCACCAATGTTGTCCATGTCAAATCGAGGCACAAAACGAAATTCATTAACCCGATAAGGCATCCTATATGTGATCCTATCTATGTGATTAGAAAACTGAACCGTGCCTTTCAAACGGTCATACCTTAAATTGGATGCTTCGATAAATGGCTTACCTAACACAACGCGAGATAGGCGGCAGTCAACAACACTTGCCATATCTTCTAAAATCATGAAGTTGGTGACAAAGGTAAAGTTCCCAACAAGGATATGTATATCCTTAATCCTACCAACGAAGTTGCAAACTCCGCCTGGACACTTGGGGTCCATCCTAGGCTCAAGTGGTGTGTTTATAATTTGGCTATAAAGGCCTGAGGACATAACGTTGATTGGGGATTCACAGTCAATGTAAGCATGCTCAACGTATTGGTACCCAATCATACATGGTATCTTCACATTCCCGGGATCACCTCTCTTAATCTTTGGGTCAATTCTAACAAAAGGTGGTCGAGGGTTATCAACTAGGTTGTTATAGTAAGCAATCTCCTCCTTAGTGGGGTATTCATTGAAACAATCATCCAACCTAGGATCTACCTTCACTTCCTCAATTTTCTCAATCAACTTATCAACCGTAAGATTATTACGTTCTAAGTAATTATCTGAGTATATGGCGGTCCCTAAGTTGTTCAAGGCATAATCAAGCTCTATATCAATCATTCTACTGAGCTCCCTGAGCTCACTAATCTCATTCTCAAGTTGGCTGCGCAACAAAGCCACTTCGCCAGGTGTAAGGGGTGGATTCGCGTTTTCCATAATGGCAAACTGAATAGTCAATGAAAATCTGTTACGAACAAAAGCACAAAGAAAATAGATAGACTAAAGAATATCTAGAAAAAGAAAATAAAAATCTCACTAGAAAGGAATCTAGTGAGTAGACCTAATAGAAATAAAAATTCAACCTAAACAATAACTATTCCCCGGCAGCGGCGCCAAAAACTTGATGCGTGGTTTTGTAACCTTACAACAGGTTTTACCTCTCGAGGGATCTCAAGAGGCTTACAACCCCACCAGGCAGTGTACCTGACCGATGTAGTATAGTGTAGTGGTAAGTACGGGGGATTGATCGTTCTCCACAGGGAATAGTGTTCGTTAGGTGTGAAAGACTACTCTAATTAGGTCTAAGGGTTGAGGAAGATTCTTTTTATGTTTTTATATTTTTTATGAAAGCAAGTAAAATCTCGGTTTTGAAAGAGTGGGCGGAATTAGTTGCTAGTCAACTAACCCAAAATTACTACGGATGCAAATAAAATAAATAACTGAAAATAAAATGTGGTGAGAAACTTATGTGTAGAGAAATGTGTTTACTTAGATTTCCTTACTCCCTAACTATCTTTTACCGGTTAATTAGTGTGTATTAGTCGCGTGGATGACGGGTGTATTCCTTAATACCATTCGTGAGGTGGCGTATTTACTTCCCCAACTCTACAAGCTCCTACTTCACTCCTATGTCGAGCCGGCTAGGAAGCTCCTAACATGGGATCACTAGAATTCGCTTGTGCATTAAATACAACCATAAAAACCTTTAGTACGCATTTGGTTCATGTTTCTTAAGACGTTCAAGCAAGTTACCGAATAGGAAGTTAGCCAGTTTTCTTAAGCCTAACATAGATAAACAATCATCCAATACAACTAACAACACACTAATAACCAATAATCAATAGCTAGGTTTCATTAGATCTAAGCAAACACAAGATAAATTTAGCCTAACATGTTAAACAAAAGACAAGAATAAGATAGAATCAAACAACACATAGACATATTGAATGATTAATTGATAACTTATCTTTCAATGTAACATGGAAGATCTCAAGGCAAAAAGCCTTGAAAAAGATGCTAAAATCGTCTTAGGGTTTTCTCCCAAAATTCCACACACTAAGCTCTCTCTAATGACAAAAAATTAGAAAACTATATATAGATTTTTGGATCTAACGGCGTCACCTTATGGAGTGTGACGCCGTCACCTCGCCGCTTCTAGGGTTCCCGGATGACCTTCTTGACGCCGTCCCTCTTTAGCTCTTCAAAAATCCATTCTGGCTTATCAAGGCTTGACGCCGTCAGCTCGTGAACGTGACGCCGTCCCCTTATGATTTAAGCCGTGACGCCCTTGATCAAGTTAAAGCGTGACGCCGTCAGAATTCACATGCTATTTTCACTGGCTCATCATGAGTAAATTTCACGTCCACTTTTTCTTGCCAAAGCATGACGCCGTCCAGAGTTAATTGTGACGCCGTCAAAGGTAACTTTCAGCCGATTTTTGAGACTTTGTCGTTTTCTTCACTTTTATGCTCCAAAAACGTCCAAAATGCCTCCTTTTCCAGATTTCTCCTCAAAAGTACCTAAAATGACAAAAGGAACGATTTAGGGCAATATTTGATCAAATAAATACGATTTAAGGCTTAAATGACCCCTTAAAAGCGGTACACTTTTCGCTTCATCAACCTGCCTGGTGATAAATAGGCGTACGGGTAGCAGTATGTTCGTTGGATGGAAACCAGGATGGATATGTAGACGTCACCGCCGGTGTAGGTATTGGAAGAACTTCAAAGAAAGACTCGTTCGGTGCCACAACAAATGGACGGCCGGGCCGTTATAATCCCTAAATATAAAATTAAAACGTAGAGTGAGTAACCAACAAATGTAAATATAAGAAACATAAAAGCACGTAAATATACCTGCGTGTTTTGAATAACACTAAAGTCACTAAAACCAACATTTTCACCACCAACAAAGCTTGATTCTCTATGTGGTTGTGGTTTCTTCACAAATCGGAATTGCTGCATTAAATTTTTTAATCAAACGATTAACAAGTATTAATTAATGTTTATACAAAACCTCAATAAGTTTACGTAAACTATTTACCCCATATTCCTCGTGTATTTGTTTGAGTTGCAAGTCATGTTCCCGTAACCTCGATTCATATTCATTCATCTTCTGAAACACTAGGGGGGAATATCTTCGTGCATAGATCGGTTTACCGGTGGCTGTATCACTGGAGAGGGGGGGGGCGGATTCCCATCAAAAAATGCTCTACTTTGAAACCACCACTCGTTATCTTGCTCAAAGTAATCCGGTGTAAGCCTCGGCAAAGGTCGATTTACCTTTTTAAAAAATGTACAATATATACAACATTAAAAAAAAACCAAACAAAATATTATAATCATATCGTAATAAATTTAGTGCATATCTAAAACTCACACACAATTGGCCATCCAGAAACCTGTATAGACCCTCCCTATTGACCACGTTTCTATAACCCCAGGCAATTGATCGGGGATACAACTGTTGACGATAAAAAAAGGAAGGGGCTGCACCATGCGGGAACGTCTCTAATGTCCACGTCTACAAAAAAGGTAATTATTTTTAAAAAATGTTAACGGGATACATATACATGAAGTTTACAAATTTATATATGACATACCTTGAAGGCCCATATAAATCCACTCAACGTGTACTTAGGAATTGTATTAGGATCCCTCCCCTCGGCAAAGTGCTTTGCCCTACGCGCAACTGCTGCATCCTTTATATTATCGTACAAGGTTGGCCATACATACGACCCCCACGGATACACATTCCAAGCATCTAAATCCTCAACTAACCTAAATAAAAATCCGTCAACTACTTTCCTAACCTCAGTCCCTTTTAACACCAACATCAACACGCATAACAAACAAAGGCGAACGGCATCTACGTCACTCAACTCACGAAACTCTTCACTTTTTATTTTATTTAACAACATACCAACTTTTATTGTTCGTGAATCAAGTGACGAAGGGAACACTCGTCTCCTAAACGGATTAGGTCCATCTTCATAACGATTTCTAAAATTTTTCCCAAACCTTAAACTCGTAAGTAGATAGAATTCCTCTCTACCAAACTTAATCTCGACCTCACCTACCCGAGAAAGATCACGTACACGATATCTCAAAGGAACAATGTCTGACTCACCCTCATCACACGACACTTGGTGGCATATAAAATAATGTACTAACACACAACTCTCTTGCATTTTTGGTATATCTAACAACCAACCAAAACATGTTTCCCTAAATAATTGTTCCCTAGGGGTGTTCGCGATCAAATTTCTAATAACACTAATTTACGACAACCTACTCCTACATGTAAATACGTGTAATGGAACAAAAAAATTAACATTGCGAAATACCCGATAATCTGCCATATTCACCGCCGACAACCGTTAACTCAATCACCACCGCAGCCACCACCACCACCTGTCACCTCACCACCATAGTGTCAGCTCACCACCACAACACCACCAACTGTCACTGCACAACCTCCACACAGTCACGTCACCACCACAACACCACCAACAGTCACCTCACAACCACTACACACTCACCTGTGGTGGTTGTGCGGTGACTGTTGGTGGTGAGCTAACAGTGTGGTGGTGAGGTGACAGGTGGTGGTGGTGGTGGTGGCGGCGGTGGTGATTGAGTTAACGGTTGTAGGCGGTGAATATGGCGGATTATCGGGTATTTCGCAATGTTAATTTTTTTGTTCCATTACACGTATTGTTTATTTGTTATGTATATGTGTTGTAATATATATTTATATGTTTTGGTTATTTTAGGATTATGCGGCAGAAATTACATGTAGGAGTAAGTTGTCGTTAACTAGTGTTATTAGAAATTTGATCGTGAACACCCCTAGGGAACAATTATTTAGGGAAACATGTTTTGGTTGGTTGTTAGATATACCAAAAATACAAGAGAGTTGTGTGTCAGTACATTATTTTATATGTCACCAAGTGCCGTGTGATGAGGGTGAGTCAGAAATTGTTCCTTTGAGATATCGTGTACGTGATCTTTCTCGGGTAGGTGAGGTCGAGATTAAGTTTGGTAGAGAGGAATTCTGTCTACTTACGAGTTTAAGGTTTGGGACAGATTTTAGAAATCGTTATGAAGATGGACCTAATCCGTTTAGGAGACGAGTGTTCCCTTCGTCACTTGATTCACGAACAATAAAAGTTGGTATGTTGTTAAATAAAATAAAAAGTGAAGAGTTTCGTGAGTTGAGTGACGTAGATGCCATTCGCCTTTGTTTGTTATGCGTGTTGATGTTGGTGTTAAAAGGGACTGAGGTTAGGAAAGTAGTTGACGGATTTTTATTTAGGTTAGTTGAGGATTTAGATGCTTGGAATGTGTATCCGTGGGGGTCGTATGTATGGCCAACCTTGTACGATAATATAAAGGATGCAGCAGTTGCGCGTAGGGCAAAGCACTTTGCCGAGGGGAGGGATCCTAATACAATTCCTAAGTACACGTTGAGTGGATTTATATGGGCCTTCAAAGTATGTCATATATAAATTTGTAAACTTCATGTATATGTATCCCGTTAACATTTTTTAAAAATAATTACCTTTTTTGTAGACGTGGATATTGGAGACGTTCCCGCATGGTTCAGCCCCTTCCTTTTTTTATCGTCAACAGTTATATCCCCGATCAATTGCCTAGGGTTATAGAAACGTTGTCAATAGGGAGGGTCTAGACAAGTTTCTGAATGGCCAATTGCGTGTGAGATGGAGATATGCACTAAATTTATTACGATATGATTATAATATTTTGTTTGGTTTTTTTAATGTTGTATATGTTGTATATTTTTTTAAAAGGTAAATCTATCTTTGCCGAGGCTTACACCAGATGACTTTGAGCAAGATACCGAGTGGTGGGTTCAAAGTAGAGCGTTTTTTGATGGGAATCCGCCCCCCCCTCCAGTGATACAGCCGCCGGTAAACCGATCTATGCACGAAGATATTCCCCCTAGTGTTTCAGAAGATGAATGAATATGAAGCGAGGTTACGGG
This sequence comes from Artemisia tridentata subsp. tridentata, assembly GCA_021014915.2. Classification (NCBI taxonomy): domain Eukaryota; kingdom Viridiplantae; phylum Streptophyta; class Magnoliopsida; order Asterales; family Asteraceae; genus Artemisia; species Artemisia tridentata. Next base: position 435,460,548 of record CP139505.1, on the reverse strand, counting down.
AACATGACTTGCAACTCAAACAAATACACGAGGAATATGGGGTAAATAGTTTACGTAAACATATTGAGGTTTTGTATAAACATTAATTAATACTTGTTAATCATTTGATTAAAAAATTTAATGCAGCAATTCTGATTTGTGAAGAAACCACAACCACATAGAGAATCAAGCTTTGTTGGTGGTGAAAATGTTGGTTTTAGTGACTTTAGTGTTATTCAAAACACGCAGGTATATTTACGTGCTTTTATGTTTCTTATATTTACATTTGTTGGTTACTCACTCTACGTTTTAATTTTATATTTAGGGGTTACAACGGCCGGCCGTCCATTTGTTGTGGCACCGAACGAGTCTTTCTTTGAAGGTCTTCCTGTACCTACACCGGCGGTGACGTCTACATATCCATCCCGGTTTTCATCCAACGAACATACTGCTACCCGTACGCCTATTTTTCTCCAGGCAGGTCCATCTCACGCCCCTGACGTTGGTGTTGAGAACCGGGTAACCTATTCATTATCTAAAATAAATAACGATTATTATTGTGTACTAGTAATCATATTGATGTTAAAAATTTTATTGTTTATTCTTTTTTAAGGATGTGATCGAGCGACCGAGGAGGGATTGTCGCCCGGGTAAATATCACGAGTATCCTTATACCCAACAGGGACCTACCACTATCCTCCCTAAGAAACGTGCCGGTAAGAGTAAACGGAATAAGGGTACCTCCAACATTCCACCGTTTAACTTAGGAGAAGAAACGGCTGATGAGGATGCAGAGGAGGATGATGTTACGTATGTTGGTTGTGGTATTACCCAACCTTTAGTAGTTGATAATGTTGACCCCAATAAGGTAACACTAAAAGATGTTTTATATTTATTAGCATGAAGGTTCTAATTAACATTGTTGTAATGATATTGTATTTTATTTTTTGTTTATAGTAGAGCGTGAGGTTTATTTTACACTTGATCATTTCCTCATAAACCCATGAGAGATATACCTTGACTGCCATCTAAAGGGTTGGGTAGCAGAACTTAACTTCTTTGAAGAACTACTTCCGGGTTTATACAAGCAGGGGACTGATCCAGGACCATATGATGGAATTGGTTAGCTGTCTGAAGATGTAAGTTTATTGATACATTTTCTTAAAAGTTTTAGATTATTTTAGTTTCAAGGACGTAAAATGATTTAATTTTATCTTTTGAATTAGCAAATGAATTGTTGGATAGAGTTACTAATAAGACGTAGGGCACCTCAATCGCAATGGACTGTTTCGAAAGCATGGACAGCATCGACTTACCCCACCGAAAATGGTCGTCGTGTACCCATGCTTTCGATAGCTCCTTCGATTAGGGGAACATTGGATGGTAGCACGCGTCCATACCCGTCATGGGATGATGTCAACTGGTTAAGTAAATGACTTTCAACGTATATTAGCTTTGTATAAAACTACTCTCTACTAATATATTTAATTATATATATTTATATAAATTTTTGATGTTGGTGGTGATGCCGATGAATGCAGGAGGGAATCATTGGGTAACAGTAATTATATACCTAAGGAGATCCACTTTGATGGTTCTCGACTCCCTGCATAACAGTGATCGTTGTGAATATCTAAGGAAATATGTACTAGAATGGACCGGAGTTCTTAAAAATTGTTTAGAGGAGCTGGGACATTTCATAAGAACACAACGTCAACACTACAATTTCGCATTCTACTACAACGCCCACAGTTATCCGATCTCACAATAACAAAATTTTTAAGATTGTGGAGTCATCACTTGTTGGCTCATATATGAGTTTGTTATAGGTAAGTTTCCACCACAATGGGATGCTCATGATGTGGTAGGCTTTTTCAACAATGTTAGGTATAACATGACTAAGATGTTTTACGCCTGTTGATGTGAGGATACTAGTATGTGTGGCTATGTTTAACTAAGATTATTGTTGAAGTTGTATATATTTTATGTTTACCTTTTAAAAGCTCGGCCTTCGTCCACTCTACCATTCATGTGGTTGTGTATGTTGCTCCAAAAAAAAGTAATGTATGAACAGAATAGGATGTATAGTATTTACGAAAATAATATAATGTATGCTTTAAAATGTACTGTATGAACAAAAGAGGATATTATATAAAGAAGACAATCTTAAAGCATACATGACACAGATTTGACAACTCTATGACAATGATGTGACAACTCTATGACAGTTACGTGTATGTGTAATTTTTTACATATTTATTACCTACGTTTAGGTTTAATATTGTCTATGTAATGTTTATTTACGTCAACTTCGTCTTGTTTTCTTTGTAGTTGAATAAAATTTTTATGGTATATTAATCCTCTTTATTAGTAGTAACCTAATTTTAAAGCATACAATTTTTTTTTAATACATGCTTTTGCACAACCGAATTAGGGTTTAATATAAAGAAAATTAGGGCTTCTTTTTTTTTTTGAACATCTCGTGTAACCCCTTAACAAATTTGTACGCGAGATTATATTTTAAGAGTATATACATTTTTTTTAGATCCCGCGTAATCCCTAGTATTTAAATACACGAGATGTATTTTTTTTTAATCGACCACTAATATAATGACACGTAATCACGTGTAACCCCGGACCATTTTTACGCGAGATCCATGTCTAAAATTGAAATATGATAAAAACTTGGGCAATGCTAGACATATACACTCGTATATGTCTAGCACAGTAATTTTCGCTTTTAAGAATATATACGTTTTTTTTCAGATCCCGCGTAATCCCTAGTATTTAAATACGCGAGATGTAATTTTTTTTTAATCGACTACTAATATAATGACACGTAATCACGTGTAACCCCGGACCATTTCTTACGCGAGATCCATGTCTAAAATTGAAATATGATAAAACTTGGGTACTGCTAGACATATACACTCGTATATGTCTAACACAGTAATTTTCGCAATTACAAAAATAGACCATCGCCTAAGTGCTAATTCACTTTTTGGACCTTCATGTTCGTTTATTCAAAAATAGACCGGGCGACTGGGCAACCCACTCATGCATCCGACAAGTGTCCCAAGTACATGCTAAGTGGCGGCTTATGGTTGGTGGTTGTACAAGTTGCCCGGTCGCCCCAATCTATTTTTGAATAAAGTCATATGAGGTCCAAAAAGTGATTAAACACGACTGGTCTAATTTTGTAAATTTCCCTTTAAATAAGTAGATCATAGAAGCATAGAACCTGCATGAACTGAAAATTACCCAGAACATGGGCAGCAAATTCCCGGAAGCGAATGTGACGACGACCCGTGTTTTCACAATGCTCAAGCACAAGTGACATTAGATAATAAGAGTAAAAAGTTACCACAGCCATAACCGTCAGGCAAAAGAATCCCAGCAACCATCCCAAACCTCGAAACACATACGGCAATGTTAATATTGTTGGTCCTACTATCGCGGTCGTTAGATGATATCCAGCGTGCCACCATTCTCCTATATTACACAACCACAAAAAATGTAAGCATTCGTACTTGGTTTGAGCTATTTCACTCGCTACGAGTTTAGGACTTAGTTTGAATATTCAACTTTATGTTTGTTATTAAAATAAGATGTTGTAACGTGGAGTGAAGAATGATTCTTTGTGTCATTAGTTAAATTGTTATTAAAATTCCACAATTATCAATATTAGTTAGATAAGCACCAAAGAGCTTGTATCCCAATGGTATTCCATGTTGTGTGAAAAGCTCCTCAACCAAATGGTTGCGGGTTCAAGTCGTGCTTGAGACATGTGAGATAGATTTGTAGTGTAAATGTTGTGTAATAGTTATAAATTGTCAAGTATATATAAACATCACAAGATATGAAAACTAGGCTTATTAACTTTTTTAGAATTCAAAGTAACGAATCATATAGGGGTTGTCTGGATTAACTTATATTATGGCCTTATCAGCTTACTGTATTTGGAAAAGCCGACAACTCGCTTCTCTTATAATTTTATCAACTAGAGCCTAAGTTGACAAACTCATAGGCCGAAAAGTGTAAGCTTATCGGCTTCTTTTCAAAATATAAATTAGCTGATAAACCCGTACAGTAAACTAATCCTAACAGACTACACCAGGCCATCAAATAAGTTAAAACAAACACTCGACATTTATAAAAGTTTGAAACCTTACCTTTGGATTCAAGGACAAAGGTTGAGCCTGCATCTCCTAGCACTGCATCTCCTTACCATTCTCCTAGCACTGTATCGTCATTTAAAAGTTATGATATATGCAGATATGTGCATACAAATAACACTAAATATAGTAAATGTGTGTGCATATGAGATACTACTACGTGTGTGTTTGATATGAGGATGACAATAAATTCATGTGTTATATTTAGGGACTTTAGGTGGTGTTAGTTGGAGGCGTCAACGACCCAAAGCAATATATCTGCACCAACATTCAATACATATGCATCAGCATTCAATTTTATTATCTGTGTTAGTTAGCACTATATTAATGGTTGTTGGCTTGTTGCTTATTACGAGTAGTAGTATTTACATGATAATGTTTGGTATCATGAAGCGATCATAATAACACTCTTTAGTTTTGATTGTAATAAAGATTTCATAGCCCGCGCGTTGCGACGGGTTCAAATTTGTAGAGACAATTTTAAAAAGTTTACTCCGAATTGTCGACTTTGCATATAATAAAGTTTACGATTAGAAAAAGCATACTCCGAATTGTCGACTTTGCATATAATAAGCCGATGTGTATATATAGAGACAATTTTAAAAAGTTCGAACTATAACCTCTATTTTGTTTTAAGGGAATATATTATCTACAATTAATTGTAGCAATTGGCTACAATTTTGTGCTTTAAATGTGGGTTTTTTTTTTGGGTCCTGATTCTTTTTGTGAGTCCTGATTCTTTTATGTGGGTCCCTGATTCTTTTAGTATAAGCGAAAAATCTACTTAGAGGATATTAAGCCAAACAAACTGTGCATCTAGAGGCAAAACTAAACTCGATCTCTACATACTCACTACCATGTATTGCACGTACTAATAACAGTCAAATCTAACAAAACGTTTACGAGTGTATATGACTCACTTGACGTATCATAGATAACAAGTCGATTGGGATCCCATATAAGAAATTCTTCGTTATTCAAAAACAAATTAATAGCACCAAGAAGTAAGATCCAAAGCTAATTAATGTAAATAAACATCTTTTTTACCATACAGATTTTCCATTAATCTCCCAAAGGTCAAATGTATCATTGATGCTCGATCTTGTTCCGCAAACAAAGGCATCCATATATTAGTTCTAAACGCGCGATTACGCGATTATATGATGAATTTTGAAAAAAGCAGACGGATCTCTTTAACCTTGAGGACGATTAGCATGTTCTCTTTATGTTAAATCCAAATCCAATATAAATATCCATTTAGAAACGTACACATAAATTCCTTACACTTTTTGTGTTTGATATTTATGTTATGTGACATGCTCCATGTCATCTTTTTGAAGCTTCGAATTTCACAAACACCACCACAAGTTCAATGATCAAAATGACAATCTCTTAAAACCTAACAATCTTCAAGACTATGGTTTCACCGTAGCCAAATTATATTCATATGCATAGGTCTTGTGGTGCCGATATTGATAGCCTTGACTTAATAAATTGTTTATAGCTTCTTTTATATTTTTCATTCGAACACGCTGTATAGCAAAACAAAGTTTTAAACAAAACAATTTACATATCATGTCTCATGGTCGATATACAAAATGTACTGTAGTCATGAGGAAAGTTCAATACGAAAAAAAAAAAAAAAAAAAAAAAAAAAAAAAAAAAAAAAAAAAAAACAAAAAAAACCGCTCCATCCTGGCCATTGATCTCAGTTTGATCTGACGGTTGGATCTATTTTTCATCCGTCCTATTTAATTATATAGAGAGGTAGGTTGGTCCATTTATACTCACACACACGACTCATTTTCTCACTCACTCATTCTCTCACACACACTCTCATTTTACTCACTCTCTCACACAATATATTCATGGAATGCAAACCTCGGTAAAGTTGGAGATATTCATGGAATGTAGACCTCCGATCGGAAAATATAACCTCCGATCTGTGGCGGTTTGTCGCGGTCTATGGCGGCAGAACCTTTACCGAAAAATATAACCTCCGATCTGTGGCCCGTGGTTTTGTGTGTGACTAGATGCGTGACTCCGAATTGACCTCGGCCTAGCTCTCGTCCGATGGTGTAGGTGGCGCGTATGTCTTCAAGTTGACGGCCGAGGACACGGCCGACGGGTTGGGGAGGCGCGTGGGATGGAGGTGGCGCGTGGCGTGGTGGAGGTTGTTCTGAAGGTGAGAGGATTGTTAGGCCGTTAGGTTGTTGTTGAGTTTGTTGTTATTGCTGACATGGCGGTGGTGTTGCCGGAATATTGTTACAGTTGCCCATTTCTTATAATAAATTTTTGTGTGAGAGTGTTTGTTGGAGATGGTGTTGAGATTTAGAGTCAAAGGCATGTGTGAGACATGTGGACTTGAGTGATAAGTGGGAAGGTGTCTAAAACATTTTGGTGTGTAAATGTACCTATTCATAATGAATCACATGCTAAATCTCATGTGATTCATGTTGAATCACATTGGATTCATTATGAATCCCATGTGATTCATGCTGAATCCCATGTGATTCATGCCGAATCCCGTGTGATTCATAATGAATCCCATGGGATTCACATGTGATTCATGCTGAATCCCATGTGATTCATAATCAATCACATGGGATTCATTATGAATCTACAAAACGCTCACGCCCTTCAAGGAGAATCCCAAGGTAGCCATAGACGTGTGAGGTGTAAATCATCTTTATTCTGAAACATCTCAAGGTATTTGAATCATCTTTATCTTTATCCGACGGTTTTATTGATGATCCCAGAGGTGGGTGGTGGCATGAAGGTGTTGGTGGCTGTGGTGCTTTGAACAAGGGTCAAATGGACTCCGTGGGTCTTCAAACTTTTCAGATATGATTAGGGGGCCTGATCTATATTTTTGGGTGAGTTGGTGGTTGGCTGGAAAATATTCCAGCAATGGTGGTTGCCAGAGACGGCGGTTTCATGGTGATTCTGGCGGTGGTCAGGTGATTCCGGTGAGTGGTTAGGAGAGAGAAAATAAATATGTGTTTTTTTATGAGAGAGAAAGTATTGTATTAAATGAGATGGATTGGGATTTTTTTGTTTTATAGAGATGGGTGAAATTACTTATGTGCCCTTGTTTGTAATTTTTGGCTTTCATCTCAGCCATTGGATGAAAGGTGAATGGATGGTTGTGATCTTCTTGTTTGTTCTTTAAAAAATACATGATTGTGAGGGATCTCACCTCTTGTAGTCATAGAGTATTAAACTTGAATTTAAATGTATCAGGACAAAGTTTCAAAATACAAATGTGAGAAGAGAGAATGATAGATGGTTACAAGAAGATTATAGAGTGAGCAAAAATATATTATACCGACTATAGAAAATACACGTTTATATCAAAGGCTACGCTTCCCTAGTTTCTAGAAAAATTTTGCGTGAATAATATCTCAACATTTGAAAATGTAGACAAAATAGTTAAATGTTCACATGAATAAGTGTGAGAAAATTATTTTACCGGGTGGAATACCCTTTACCCAAAAAAATTGTGGGAAACAAATCTAAAGAACACATTTGTAAGTGTGGAATAGTAATATAAATATACATCCACACACACAAGCGTGTAGATATCATATTGATGAGGCGAAAAGTGTACCGCTTTTAAGGGGTCATTTAAGCCCTAAATCGTATTTATTTGATCAAATATCGCCCTAAATCGTTCCTTTTGTCATTTTAGGTACTTTTGAGGAGAAATCTGGAAAAAGAGGCATTTTGGACGTTTTTGGAGCATAAAAGTGAAGAAAACGACAAAGTCTCAAAAATCGGCTAAAAGTTACCTTTGACGGCGTCACAATTTACTCTAGACGGCGTCATGCCTTGGCAAGAAAAGATGGACGTGAAATTTACTCATGATAAGCCAGTGAAAATAGCATGTAAATTCTGACGGCGTCACGCTTTAACTTGATCAAGGGCGTCACGGCTTAAATCATAAGGGGACGGCGTCACGTTCTAGGTTCGACGGCGTCAAGCCTTGATAAGCCAGAATGGATTTTTGAAGAGCTAAAGAGGGACGGCGTCAAGAAGGTCATCCGGGAACCCTAGAAGCGGCGAGGTGACGGCGTCACACTCCATAAGGTGACGGCGTCACACTCCATAAGGTGACGCCGTCAGATGCAAAAGTCTATATATAGTTTTCTAATTTTTTGTCATTAAAGGAGAGCTTAGTGTGTGGAATTTTGGGAGAAAACCCTAAGACGATTTTAGCTACTTTTTCAAGGCTTTTTGCCTTGAGATCTTCCATGTTACATTGAAGATAAGTTATCAATTAATCATTCAATATGTCTATGTGTTGTTTGATTTTATCTTATTCTTGTCTTTTGATTAACATGTTAGGCTAAATTTATCTTGTGTTTGCTTAGATCTAATGAAACCTAGCTATTGATTATTGGTTATTAGTGTGTTGTTAGTTGTATTGGATGATTGTTTATCTATGTTAGGCTTAAGAAAACTGGCTAACTTCCTATTCGGTAACTTGCTTGAACGTCTTAAGAAACATGAACCAAATGCGTACTAAAGGTTTTTATGGTTGTATTTAATGCACAAGCGAATTCTAGTGATCCCATGTTAGGAGCTTCCTAGCCGGCTCGACATAGGAGTGAAGTAGGAGCTTGTAGAGTTGGGGAAGTAAGTACGCCACCCCACGAATGGTATTAAGGAATACACCCGTCATCCACGCGACTAATACACACTAATTAACCAGTAAAAGATAGTTAGGGAGTAAGGAAATCTAAGTAAACACATTTCTCTACACATAAGTTTCTCACCACATTTTCATTTTTGTTATTTTATTTTATTTGCATCCGTAGTAATTTTGGGTTAGTTGACTAGCAACTAATTCCGCCCACTCTTTCAAAACCGAGATTTTACTTGCTTTCATAAAAATATAAAAACATAAAAAGAATCTTCCTCAACCCTTAGACCTAATTAGAGTAGTCTTTCACACCTAACGAACACTATTCCCTGTGGAGAACGATCAATCCCCCGTACTTACCACTACACTATACTACATCGGTCAGGTACACTGCCTGGTGGGGTTGTAAGCCTCTTGAGATCCCTCGAGAGGTAAAACCTGTTGTAAGGTTGCAAAACCCACGCATCAAGTTTTTGGCGCCGCTGCCGGGGAATAGTTATTGTTTAGGTTGAATTTTTATTTCTATTAGGTCTACTCACTAGATTCCTTTCTAGTGAGATTTTTATTTTATTTTTTTTTCTAGGTTTTCTTTAGTCTATCTATTTTCTTCATGTCTTTGTTCGTAACCATACCATCCGACATCATGGAAGATGGTGATATCCTTAACCCCCACAACCCACCACCACAACAACCACCACCACCTCCTAGAGCCCGTACTTTAGGAGAGTATTCCCGTCCTAGCCACCATGGCTATCGAAACACCATTGAGCTCACTCAAGGAGCCAATATCACACCCTTGCGATCCGACACCATCCGGTTGGTGCAAAGCGGATGCGCATTCCATGGACTTCGTTCTGAAGATCCTAATCAACATCTCAAGGACTTTCTCAAAATCGTTGATTCTATAGACCTTGATGTTGCCACTCGAGAGACGACCCGATTGCGTCTCTTCCAATTCTCTTTGCGGGACCAAGCTAGTCAGTGGCTAGAACGTCAACCCGCAGGATCCATTACCTCTTGGGATGATCTCACCACTCGTTTCCTTGCTCAGTTTTTCCCACCGGGAAGAACTACCAAGCTAAGGAATGATATCTTGATGTTCCAACAACGTCAAGGCGAAACTCTCTACGAGGCATGGACTCGATTCAAGGACTTACTCCAAAAAGTCCCTCACCATGGCATAGAACTTTGGCTCCAAGTCCAAATCTTCTATGACCATATCAATCTCTACACAAGGCAAACCATTGACCAATCGGCCGGTGGCAAGCTACGTGATCTAAGTGCGGAACAATCATGGGCTCTCCTAGAGGATCTTGCGCTTTATGACAACGAAAGTTGGAGTGATCCCCGTGATTTGAATAAAACGGTCAAGGCAATATCTTTGCCTTCTAACAATTCAAGCACTTCCGACCGTAGGATCATAGAACTTGAAGACCAAGTCAAGTTTCTCATGAAATCCTACGAGGCTCCTAAACCTCCAAGCCAAGTGAACAAAATCACTTCTTCATGTGAATTATGTAGTGGTCCCCACGACACTCGTGATTGCATGGAACTCCCCGAACAAGCTTTTGTGGACTACGCATCCTCGCGTACCGACGGAGCGGGAGACAAGTGGTACACTTTCAAACCCGAGCCAAACCATTACGGTGATTCATACAACCCCTCATGGAAAAATCACCCGAACCTTAGGTGGAAACAAAACCAAAACGCCCAACAAACAAATTCTTCCAACCCACCTAATCGTTTCCAATCAAGCGGTTCTAACTCGAACCGTACTTTCAACAACAATCCTTCCGGCAATGGTAGTACCAATAACTTTGAAGGATTGATTTCCCAATTTATGGCATCTCAAGAAGCTCGGATAGCTAGATTCGAGACCGAATTCAATCAACAACAAACGGAGATGACCAATAAAATTGACAACTTGTTGAAAGCTCTCCATAACCAAGTGTTATCACCTCCACATAAGGACGCTAGGAACACAAATAGCGGACCCCAAGTAAAAGACCCCTCTTCATCCAAACACGTCCACTTTGTCAATATTGTCACTATTAAACCAATTGATAGGAATGAGGATAATAGTGAACCTAAGGATGAGGATAGGAAAGTCGAGGTTGATAAGGAAGTTAGGACAAGTGTGATTGAAGAAGTAGATGATGATGAGGACTACTTCAATAGGCTACCCACTAAGGAAGAGCGCGCATATCATACAAACTTATTCGATGACCCCGAGACACCATACTTCCTAGGTAGACCCATCATAGAAATAGGCGACCCTTCTAATCTCAACATACCATGCAACATTGGACATCTACATGTGTGGAAAGCTTACATCGACCTTAGATCACCCATAAACATCATGACTAGAGCCCACTACAACTTGATAATGAAGAATCAACTTGGATATAGGATGTTCCCTGACAAGGGTTGGATGAGTAACTTCACGGGAAGAGTTAAGGGATTACCGGTTTATGTAGGAAACTTCACCTATGTCACCGACTTTGTAATTGTAGAAGATATCCGCCCAATAGTCGATGCATCCTTGACTCAAGTGGTTTTTGGAAAACCATTTGTTGAGGTCTCTAGAATGACTTATGAACCTTCCTTAGGGATAGTTAGATTTAAGGATGAGACCGATGAAGTAAGCTACCAAATGCCATATAAGATAGAACAATTCCAACACTTGTCAAATGTTGAGAAGGAGCTCAAGCAAGCGGTCTACTATAGGAATGATGAGGATAGAAGTAAAGGAGTAGACTATGTTATGGAAAGGATATTCGGTTTCTACAAGGATTGTTTGAAATTAGGACCGGAATATAAAACCGGGAAGGAGAATGGCCTAGGAACCGTGACCGATGATGGAGTCACGTAATGTACGTGACTTTGAGTCTAGCTACAAGACTCGTTAATAAAGAAAAGCGCTTCTTGGGAGGCAACCCAAGCTTTATTTGTTTTATTTGCTTTGTGTGTTTATTTATTTGCTTGTTTGATTTTATTTTCCGTATGTGTGTTTAATTTTTATTAGTATTGATTCATGTTCAAAAGTAATTTGTGAAAATGCTTTATGTTGTTTTTAACTTCGTCTTAACTACATATAAAGGTATTTTGCAAAAGATAAGTGTAAGGGAAATCTAAATCGGTTTATTAGAACACAAATGAACATGAATCGTAATAATAATAAATTAGCATACATATTCGTATTTGTTTGAGTCAAATGCTTGTATCGAGTCATAATGATGTTTTGCAGGAATTCCAGGAAGTAAGGTAAAGGTTTTTCCAGAAATTTTCCGGAAACTTAAAATGAAAATTTTTGTCAGGTCATTTCTGACGGCGTCAGGGTTTATAACCTGACGGCGTCAGATTTAATTTTCAGAAATTTTTGAAAGTTTTGTTTTTAGAAAAGTTTTTATTAAAATCTCCAACTTATAATCTCCAGGAATCTGCAAAGTTATCATTCCACAAGCATTATATCCTTATATATAGATTTTTTCCCGCCGATGTTATGCAGGTTTTCGTGTTTGTTTTCTCAGGTTTAACAGGTTATTTTGGACAAGGAGATGTTTTTGGATCAAGCTTGTGGCGATGCATTAGTCATGGAGCTTCTACATTACTTTGGAGGAAGATTTAACCGTGTAATTTCATTATCCACCGAGCGAATCAGGGGAGTATTTGATTTCATTCTTTTACCTTATTTACTTTTACATCTTGTTATTTGAACATTGGGGACAATGTTCATCTTAAGTGTAAGGGGGGGTAAAAGTACGATTTTAGAGAATGCTATTGCGCTTGATTTTTGTTTGTTTAATAGTAGATGTGTAATAAAACTAAGAGAAATACCTGTTAGGGCAATTTTAGTGCCAAATTTAAAATTTTTTACAACATATAGGAGTGAAACTTTGATCTTAATGAGCGTCTCACGGATAGGAGTTATATGACTAGCACAAAAAAACCGTACCACTAAAAAATTTTCCACCCCAAATATGTGAGGTTCACCCCTAGAATTGGTAGGAAAAGCATTTATGCTATGATGTGTGTACCGGTAGCACTTAGATTCTAGAACTTGCGTTAGGACCATTCCGAGGCCACAAGTGAGACTACATTCGTGTAGTTAGATTTACTACATGATAAGAGGCATTAGGATTAACCCATTGTTTTTACACCTGTGTTTTTGTTATAATTACATTGGCTACATTGGTCAAGTAATTCTCCCACACCCTTTGCGTTGTACTCATTTTTAGTACACGATACCCCTAGTACACCCCTCAGAGCCTATCTTTTCGTTTCGACCTTTAAGCATTTTACTTAAAGGAAGAATTTGTTACACCCCACTTAAATGTACACCCAAATCGCCTTAGCCTACCTTGTATGCACTCATCTTTAGTGCATTATTGTTACAACATTTGTTTAAACCCAAGTTAATTATCTAGTTGATTACATGGTTGCTAAGTCGAGTCATATCCTTGTACATATTGTTTTGGGACGATTGGGACTCATGGGTAAAGTACTAGTGTAATGGAGTAATGGGGAAGAACATCATTTATTACCCCCATATGTGCTAAATGTTTTAAAAGTACTCCAAGTTTTTCAATTATCTTAATTCGAGTCATTAGATTAGTATTTGTAAAGTTATGTAAAAAAATTCAAGTGTAAGGGGAATGCAATGCCCCTATGATGTATTATTTTGGATGGTAGGGCAAGAGTGTATGTCAAAAAAAAAAAAATAAAAATAAAATAAAAATAAAAAATAAAAATCGAAAAATCAAGAAAAATACAAAAAAAAAATGAGAAAAAGAAAAAGTAGAAAAAACATACGGACTACCATCCCGTTTCATTGTATTTTGTTTTATGTTTGTTTTTGTTTTTGTTATTTCGTTTCTAGCTTAAGATCGAGTCTAGTCTTGGCTTAGCAACATTGTATAGTACATGTAATTGATCAAGATCTTTAACTAGCCACCAGTAAAATATCCCTTATCCAACAAAACCGTGTTTTCCTTTTCCCTACACCTAACTTTATAACCCATTTAAAAGCCCTCTTTGATAGTTTATCTTTGGTGCTTACGCCTAGTGGAGGAGGTTTTCGATCCTTTCCCAAGCCTATGGTAATCTATTTGCTATGACAGGTAGTGAGAGATATTATCCGTTTTCATTTATGAGATTTATTTTGATGACACTTGAGAGATGTGAGTATCTAAACACTACTTGTGAGGTGCTAGTATGTAATCTCCGTGCTTATTATGATTGAAGTGGAACGATTATTTGTTGTAATTACTTTTATGTTTGCATTAAATGACCCCTAACTTGTAGTTTGATTAGAATAAAAGCGCATTTGCTTGAGGACAAGCAAATCTCAAGTGTAAGGGTATTTGATGAGGCGAAAAGTGTACCGCTTTTAAGGGGTCATTTAAGCCCTAAATCGTATTTATTTGATCAAATATCGCCCTAAATCGTTCCTTTTGTCATTTTAGGTACTTTTGAGGAGAAATCTGGAAAAGGAGGCATTTTGGACGTTTTTGGAGCATAAAAGTGAAGAAAACGACAAAGTCTCAAAAATCGGCTAAAAGTTACCTTTGACGGCGTCACAATTTACTCTAGACGGCGTCATGCCTTGGCAAGAAAAGATGGACGTGAAATTTACTCATGATAAGCCAGTGAAAATAGCATGTAAATTCTGACGGCGTCACGCTTTAACTTGATCAAGGGCGTCACGGCTTAAATCATAAGGGGACGGCGTCACGTTCAAGGTTCGACGGCGTTAAGCCTTGATAAGCCAGAATGGATTTTTGAAGAGCTAAAGAGGGACGGCGTCAAGAAGGTCATCTGGGAACCCTAGAAGCGGTGAGGTGACGGCGTCACACTCCATAAGGTGACGCCGTCAGATGCAAAAGTCTATATATAGTTTTCTAATTTTTTGTCATTAAAGGAGAGCTTAGTGTGTGGAATTTTGGGAGAAAACCCTAAGACGATTTTAGCTACTTTTTCAAGGCTTTTTGCCTTGAGATCTTCCATGTTACATTGAAGATAAGTTATCAATTAATCATTCAATATGTCTATGTGTTGTTTGATTTTATCTTATTCTTGTCTTTTGATTAACATGTTAGGCTAAATTTATCTTGTGTTTGCTTAGATCTAATGAAACCTAGCTATTGATTATTGGTTATTAGTGTGTTGTTAGTTGTATTGGATGATTGTTTATCTATGTTAGGCTTAAGAAAACTGGCTAACTTCCTATTCGGTAACTTGCTTGAACGTCTTAAGAAACATGAACCAAATGCGTACTAAAGGTTTTTATGGTTGTATTTAATGCACAAGCGAATTCTAGTGATCCCATGTTAGGAGCTTCCTAGCCGGCTCGACATAGGAGTGAAGTAGGAGCTTGTAGAGTTGGGGAAGTAAGTACGCCACCCACGAATGGTATTAAGGAATACACCCGTCATCCACGCGACTAATACACACTAATTAACCGGTAAAAGATAGTTAGGGAGTAAGGAAATCTAAGTAAACACATTTCTCTACACATAAGTTTCTCACCACATTTTCATTTTTGTTATTTTATTTTATTTGCATCCGTAGTAATTTTGGGTTAGTTGACTAGCAACTAATTTCGCCCACTCTTTCAAAACCGAGATTTTACTTGCTTTCATAAAAATATAAAAACATAAAAAGAATCTTCCTCAACCCTTAGACCTAATTAGAGTAGTCTTTCACACCTAACGAACACTATTCCCTGTGGAGAACGATCAATCCCCCGTACTTACCACTACACTATACTACATCGGTCAGGTACACTGCCTGGTGGGGTTGTAAGCCTCTTGAGATCCCTCGAGAGGTAAAACCTGTTGTAAGGTTGCAAAACCCACGCATCAATATCATATTGACAAACAAATCACCTAAAATACTCTCCATACCTACAAACGTGTACAAATCCTATGATTCACTTTCTATTTGTCTTTTACCTTTTTAATAAATAATTTTTACACGCTTGGAAGCGTGACCCCTTTTAAATAGTGTGATTTTTTGTTACTACATACTGACACACGCCTAAAACCGTGGATAAAATCATGTTTCTACACGTTTGTAGTTGTATTCAATTTTAACACACCTTATAGTGTGTAAATGTATAAATAAAAATACACGTCTCCATAAGGCGTGTTTTTTAGTGTAAGTTTGTATAAAGTGGGTATTGTTAATGGTGATAACCATTATATGTAAAAGGTGGTGATGTGCTGAATGGTAACGTGACGCTCACGTGGAGGTGATGGTAATGGTTACCATTGTAACCAGCCTAACAACATTTTTAAAAAACAAAAGAAAATATTGTAAGAGGAGTATTAGTGAAAGAAAACTATGAAAGACTTTATCTGAGAATATATTTTTATGGTAAAAGAGCTAGGTGCAGCTCGGAAGAATAACATGTTATTCTTCTGCCACCTCAGTGACACCTCATCACCTCACTAATAACACACCAAAAACTAAAACAACCTTACAAACAAACAAACAAACAAATAACATGTTTTTGGTATTTGTGGGTCCCACAAAAAGTATCTCACTCACTCACAAAAAAAAAGAAAAAAATATTACTGATGGCGTGAGCGAGTGTTTGGCGGAGGAACCAATGGCGCGCCAACGACGATGTTGCTGGTGCAAAACGACGACCCCGTTGGTTCGTTTTTGGCGGATGGCGGACGAACCATGGCTTGCACCGTGCTCTCTAATGGATTGATAAACTTCAACCTAATCTTACATAATTTCTACACAAATAATTATAAAATTATATATATGTTTTACTATATAAATTATTATATGCATGGCTTTTTACCATGTTAACTTTTTTATATGTGTTGGTCCAAAGATTTGAATAAAACATGAATATGTTAACAAGGTATTTAACTCAGTACCTGCTTGAAAACTAATAATACAATTTGTATTTTTCAATGTTTGATTCTTATTAGATATATATCAAAGAACTATACCCACCTCTTTGTGGAATAACAGTTGGATTGAAATGACAAATAAAACTCTCAAAATATGAATAACACAAGGATGCTAGCTGAGCTTAGTGTGTTCTTAGAGAGGAGGATCCTATAAACCGTACATTTGTATCATTTACGTTTTTATAGAATTACTACTAAGTATCTCTATTAGGAGTGTAAAAGTGAAGTCACATGTATGCACTAGATTAGGTGTCAAGCAACTAGTGGAAGAGTACATATTTTCAAATGGTCTTTTATATGTAGCTTCACATCAGAGTACTTTAGTAAATTCTACCTCCGTCCCATATTAGTTTGTCCAGTTTGACTTTTTGTAGACTTTCTTCTTCAACTTTTACCTTAAATATTTTTATTTGTGTTATATACTATTTGATAAAAACTATACCAAAGAAAATACATTTAAAACACAATCAATTCATATATTTTGCATCAAGTATTATATAATACAAAAAAACAATATTTAAAGTCAAAGTTAAAGAAGAAATACTACAAAAAGGCAAACGAAACAATTAATATGGGACGGGGGAGTAGTTAATTCAACTATTCACTATAATTGTTTGACTTCCTTTGTGCTTTTTGCATTTAGATTTTTTTCCGCCCATATATCAAGACTTCATTCCGAGATAGTCTTCAAGGAATCAATGAGTTATTGTCATCACTCACGGACTCCATCATCCCGATACTGGTTCTTATCTTCACTATCTGTTATCCGCATCAGGTTGTGATAAGCGTTTCTTTTATACTCTAAAGAACTTTTTGAGGATGACTTCGTGAATGTTCAAAGACTTGTTTTATACTTAGGATTATTTTTTTTTTTTATTCAAATCATGCATAAGGGATTATTTAACAATGAATTGGCCCAACGATATGAATGAGTATATATGTATACTTGAATGAATTACCATATACGTTAACTTGTTTATTGGTTGATTGAGGATGTGAAGAGGTGCACATTGTGGTTGCAGGTCATTTATTTTGGGTAAGGATCAAGTGAGAAGAAAACTTATGATTAGAATGATGAGAAATAATTATATATAAATACATATTTTGGGTAAGGATCAATGTTTATTAAAGTAGTTACGGTGTTGATATATTGAGATGCAAATTTATGATGGAAAACGTTGATAAACAAAATGGATTATGATAAACAACATGGAGATTGATGTTGTATTGTTTATGAGTTAGTCTTTGTTAATCAATAAAAAATGTTGTTTATCAATAAAATAAGTTGTTCATCATATCTCTTTAATTTTGTTCATCATTTATATCACAATGTTCATAAGTTAAATCACGTTGTTCATCAGTTTTCTAAAAAAAATTATATGTTTATCAGTTCATCAGTTTTTCAAAAAAAAAAATAAAAAAATAAAAATCATAATGTTCATCAGTTTTCAAAAAAAACACAATGTGCATCGGTTAGGTTACAATGTTCATTAATTAGTTTTGTTCATCAATCTTGTTCATCAGTTACTAATGTTCATCACTTTATTAGTTATATAACTTTGTAAATTAGTTTATCAGTTCTTTTTTCATCATCAACTTGCATATACACCATGAAAAAATAACACAAAATGTATTGTGGTACACAAATTAGTGCATTTAAATGTACTTTTATAAAGAAAATCTCACTTAAGCATTTTATCAAACACCTTGTGTGCATTAAATATGTGTAAATCGACATTTTCAAAATGCGATATCTCACTCATATCATATCGGAATTGAGTGATTCAAATTTCTGGTAAAGAACGGCTAAAAATCTTAAACTTTCGTGTTTTCCGTTTTGCGTAATTCAAATTTAAGTTTGACAAAAATAAGGCCGAAGATGCCGAAAATTTCAAGAAAATCATAACCCACTTAAAATCTAAAAGAAATGTGAGATCTATATATAATTAAAGAGAATTGAAGTTTTAGGGGAATATAAAAAACGGGTCAAACCCCTTTGACCGAATTAAAAAAAAAAAAAAAAAAAAAAAAAAAAAAAGGATGATAAGTTTGGTGAGACACATGTCAAAATATAAGTGGCTTTCTATACTTTTTGTATACATCTCCAAAGAGTAATGTATCTAGGGTTTTGCTAAAGTGTGTCAACTGGGTATACGATTAAGCGTAGTTAATGAAGACATAATTTTTCTTTTAAATTAAAAAAAAAATGCATTCAATGAAAATTTGTTGATGTTTAAAATCTCCATAATTAATCATCGTTTTAATATTAATTAACTCCAATATTTCTTATATATATCGATAAACAAGTGCCCAGTGGGCACAAGTTAGCAAAACGGCAAAACCCATATATCTAATATGTGTGGGTCTGACACGGATTTCTTTGAGTACGGGATGTTTTTTGAGATGTTTTTTTGAGATGTTTTTTGAGATGTTTCTTTATAAATGTACTTTTATAAAGAAAATCTCACTTAATCATTTTATCAAACACCTTGTGTGCACTAAATATGTGTAAAACGACATTTTCAAAATGCGATATCTCACTCATATCATATCGGAATTGAGTGATTCAAATTTCTGGTAAAGAACGGCTAAAAATCTTAAACTTTCGTGTTTTCCATTTTGCGTAATTTAAATGTAAGTTTGACAAAAATAAGGCCGAAGATGCCGAAAATTTCAAGAAAATCATAACCCCCATAAAATCTAAAAAAAAAAATGTGCGATTTATATATAATTATAGAGAATTGAGTTCTAGAAATTATTGTGAAATATGTTTTTCGTAAAACTTTGTCGTTTGAAAGTTAAAACTTTTTCGTTTGAAAGTTATGACAATTTGAAGTTTTAGGGGAATATAAAAAATGGGTCAAAGCCCCTTTGACCGAATTAAAAAAAAAAAAAAGATTGAGGAAAAAAAAAAAAAAAAAAAAAAGATTGAGGATGATAAGTTTGGTGAGACGCATGTCAAAATATAAGCGGCTTTCTATACTTTTTGTATACATCTCCAAAGAGTAATATATCTAAGGTTTTGCTAATGTGTGTCAACTGGGTATACTATTAAGCGTAGTTAATGAAGACAAAACTTTTCTTTTAAATCAAAAAAATGCATTCAATGAAAATTTGTTGATCTTTAAAATTACCATAATTAATCATCGTTTTGATATTAATTAACTCCAATGTTTCTTTTATATATAGGGGTGAGCGCGGTTCCGGAACCGCACGGAACCGACCCGGAACCGCAAGAACCGAGAACCGAAATATTCATAATTTAGGAACCGAGAACCGGACCGCAGAACATGTTTCGGTTCCGGTTCAGTTCTCGGGTTCGGTTCGGGTATCTCGGTTCTACCCGAATGGAACCGCAAATTTCTAAAAACCCGTGTTGTAGAGGACCCTTGTATATGTATTTATGTATATATATATATATATATATATATATATATATATATATATATATATATAATATATATATATATATATTATATATATATATATATATATATCTTGATCATGCATGTGCATGTTATACGTAAAGATTCACTAATATTTCAAAATTTGTCACCAGTATATGTATACTATAGCTAGTCTAATCTTTGAAGGCTTCAATAGTGTCATTCTTCTCGCATTTTTGGAATCAAAAAGTAATAGTAGTATATAGTATCTGATTAGTGTTTTAATATTAAAATTTTAAGGTATATCAACATAAGAATGCTGATTATCTATTGATACTTGCAAGAATTTTAAGAGTTCTATCTCAAAGTATCATGTCAAATATAAGTTATAACATCATATTAATATGATAAAGCTAGTATATTGATTTATGAGATATCTTGTAGTTAGAAAAAGTATAACGAATGCTGATATCACTGGCTTGTTGCTCGCATAATAGAAAAATACAAAAACTTGAACTGGGCTTCTAACATGTTGTATAGACAATTTGATAGTAAATGAGGCCCCTTTGGCTGGTGAGGTTTTAGTTATCATCGTAAATTAAACGTATTAATCTTGCTAAACACATGCATTGATGTATAGATTATAAAAAACTAAAAATATGATAGACATTTTGAAATTGTGCGGTTCTTCGGTTCCGGAACCGATACCCGCGGTTCCGGACCGAACCGAACCGAGAACCGAAAATTGCAATATCTAAGAACCGAGAACCGGACCGCGGTTCTAAAATGCGGTTCGGGTTGGGTCGGTTCCGGTTCGGTTCTCGGTTCCGATTCGGTTCTCGGTCTTTTTGCTCACCCCTATATTAATTAACTCCAATATTTCTTATATATATATATATATATATATATATATATATATATATATATATATATATATATATATATATATATATATATATATATATATAAACAAGTGCCCAGTGGGCACAAGTTAACAAAACAGCAAAACCCATGTATCTAATATGTGTGGGTCTGTGGAGGTTCAAGCAAGTACCTTTTATGTTGGAAAATTTAGTGCACTTGAGGGATAGGTTTACACCTGGTAATGGCCTTGGAGGTATGGAGTATACACCCATCAGGTCAATGAACACCCTAACTCAATTGTGGTTATAGTGTAAAAGAGTATTCTGCTGATGCAGATTACTCTGCTGATGGTGCTATCAACTCTGCTGATAGTATTATTGTTCCTGCTGATGGTACAATAACTCTGCTGTTTAGGCATTAGACTCTGCTGATTAGCTTTGTCATTCCTGCTGATAGTATTATCGTTTCTGCTGATAGCTTTATTGCTGCCGATGCAGAACGATTCTGCTGATAGCATTAGTGATTCTGCTGATAGGCTAAAGTCTGATCCTGCTGATCAGCTATTCCTGCTGATTGTCTGATAACCACAGATTCCTACATTTATGGAAACTATTATGGTATAATTAATGGGCCGTTAATTATAACATAATTCCATGGGCTAGGGTTTTGAGTAAACTCTATAAATAGAGATCATATTTTTCTGCATGAGTGACAGGATATAAAACCCTAAACACTAAATACGATCGGTTCTTGCTCTGTGCCTAGAACAAGAACATCACTTGGTTTTATCCCATAGAGATATTCGTGCAACCCAGGCATAGGGTCGAATAGTTTCTATTGGAAAGTGATACCACGACTTCAAGTGAATATCCGGTACCCTTGATTGATTATCTTTACCCTGTTACTGGGAGCACTACGACACACAGAAACCAACAATCAATAGAAACTATTAAGTGATAATCAATGGCTGCTGCTATGAGACAAATAGCTGCTAACTTTTCTAAGCTAGAAAAGTTTGAAGGTGTGGATTTCAGACGATGGCAGAAGAAGATGAAGTTCTTGTTGACTAGCATGAACGTGGCTGATGTTCTGACCACTCCTATTCCTGCTGATTATGGGGATGATGCTACGATGGAACAGATGAGGGCCAGAAGCAAGTGGGAGAACGATGACTATGTCTGCAGAGGTTTAATCCTCAATGGTATGTCTGATACTTTATTTGATATTTATCAGAATGTGGAATCTTCTCAAGAACTATGGGATTCTCTGGAAGCCAAATATATGGCTGAGGATGCATCAAGTAAGAAGTTTCTTGTAAGTAATTTTAACAATTACAAAATGGTCGATTCTAGACCGGTCATGGACCAATACAATGAACTTCTTAGTATACTTGGTCGTTTTACTCAACATAAGATGAACATGGATGAGGCTATTCAAGTCTCTTGTATCATCGATAAGCTACCTCCTTCTTGGAAAGATTTCAAGCACATGCTTAAGCATAAGAAGGAGGAGTTAACTCTTACTGAGTTGGGCAGTCATTTGCGCATTGAGGAATCACTCAAGGTGCATGAAAGTGACAAGCCAAAGAGCAGCACTGCTGCTGGTCCATCAGTTTTCAATATGGTGGAGCATAACAACTCCTCCAGGAACAATGACAACAAGGGCAAGCGGAAACATCAGGATAACACCAAACCTGATCCTAACAAGAAGTCAAAGGCTACTTGTTGGAAGTGTGGTAAAACTGGACACTTCAGGAAGGATTGCAAAGGTGGTAAAATTGGTAATAAGACCAATGGATCAGGCACAAGTGGATCTGGGAATGGTAACTCCAATTCCCTGAAAGGTCAGAATATATTTAATAAGTCTTTTTGGATTTATTATGTTACATATATATCTGAATTGTTCTTTGTGCAGGATGATGATGTGGCTTGGTGGGTTGACTCTGGAGCAACAGTTCATGTGTGTAAAGATAGAAGATGGTTCAAGACCTACGAGTCAATGAATGATGGTTCTATTCTTCATATGGGAAATGAGTCAACAGCCCTGGTGCATGGAAGAGGAAGTGTTGAGTTGAAGTTTAGTTCTGGAAAGATTATTACTTTGTTAAATGTTTTACATGTTCCTGATATTAGGAAAAACTTGGTTTCTAGTGGTATTTTAAATAATTGTGGTTACAAACAGGTTATTGAATCTGATAAGTTTGTTTTGTCTAAAAATGGTGTATTTATTGGATTTGGTTATTTATGTAATCACATGTTTAGACTTAATATTGTTCATGATGTGATTGAATCTGCTTGTATGTTGTCATCTAATCAATATGATTCAACCCTTTGGCATGCTAGACTTGGCCATGTACACTTTAAACGTATGCAAGATATGTCTAAGGATGGGTTAATCCCAGCTTTTGACATGAACACTAAAAAGTGTAATACTTGTATGTTGAACAAGATAACTAAGAAACCATTTAAAGATGTAAAACGTGAAACTAATGTGTTGGAATTAATACATAGTGATTTATGTGATTTACATGCTACTCCCTCTTTGGGGAATAAGAAATACTTTGTGACTTTTATTGATGATGCTTCTAGGTATTGTTATGTTTATTTATTGCATACTAAGGATGAAGCATTAGATAAATTTAAAGTATTTAAGTCTGAAGTTGAATTGCAACAAGAGTCCCTGATCAAGAGATTAAGGACTGATAGGGGAGGTGAGTACATGGATACTCAGTATTTCCAGTCTGTTGGTATAATCCATGAAACGACTGCCCCTTATACTCCTCAGCAAAATGGAATTTCTGAAAGGAAAAACCGAGTGCTAAAGGAGATGGTTAATTCCATGTTGTCCTACTCTGGACTGAGTCAAGGGTTCTGGGGTGAAGCTATGTTAACAGCTTGCTATTTGCTAAATAGGGTTCCTAACAAAAGGAACAAGACTACCCCTTATGAACTTTGGACTAAAAGGAAACCCAACTTGAATTATCTCAAGGTTTGGGGTTGTAGGGCAGTTGTAAGACTCCCTGATCCAAAGCATAAAACTTTGGGTGAAAGAGGCATTGAGTGCATCTTTGTTGGATATGCTGAGCATTCCAAGGCATATAGGTTCTATGTCATTGAACCTAATGAAGCTGTTTCAATTAACACTATAATTGAATCAAGGGATGCAAATTTTGATGAGAATAGATTCTCTTCAGTCCCTAGACCAAGTCAGAGGATTCCTAATGGAACCAATGATGTTGGTGTATCAGAAGCCTCTGATGAGGTCCCTGATGAGGTTGTGGAACAACAACCTGAACCTGAGCTCAGAAGGAGCACAAGGGTGAGGACTCCAAAATCATTTGGACCTGAATTTCAATTGTACTTGATTGAAGGAACAAGGGATGAGGTCTCTGACCAACACTCCTATTGCTTTAATGTTGAGGATGATCCCAAAACATTTGATGAAGCAATGAAGTCCCAAGATGTTGCTTTCTGGAAAGAAGCAATAAATGATGAGATGGACTCCATCATGGGCAACAACACTTGGGTGTTGGCTGATCTGCCACCTGGTTGCAAGCCTTTAGGCTGCAAATGGATTTTCAAGAAGAAAATGAAGGTAGATGGAACTGTTGAAAAGTTCAAAGCAAGATTAGTCATTCAAGGCTTTAAACAAAAGGAAGGAATTGACTACTTTGATACTTATGCCCCTGTGGCTCGTATCAGTACCATAAGATTGCTGATTGCCTTGGCATCAATTCACAATCTGATTATTCATCAGATGGATGTGAAGACAGCTTTCTTGAATGGTGAATTGGATGAGGAGGTTTACATGAACCAACCTCAAGGCTTCATCATGCCTGGCAATGAAAAGAAGGTGTGCAAACTGATTAAGTCCTTATATGGACTTAAACAGGCACCTAAGCAATGGCATCAAAAGTTTGATGAAGTGGTTTTGTCTAGTGGTTATTCACTTAACCAGTCTGACAAATGTGTGTATAGCAAATTTGATGAATCTGGTAAAGGAGTCATCATTTGTCTATATGTTGATGACATGTTGATCTTTGGCACTGACCAAAATCAAGTGGACCTTACTAAGGAATTTTTGTCATCAAGGTTCTCCATGAAGGATATGGGGGAGGCAGATGTTATCCTTGGTATTAGGATTAAACATGAAGGTAACAAAATTTCTATCTCTCAGTCTCATTACATTGAGAAGGTGTTGAAGAAATTTAATTACTTTGATTGTACTCCAGTGAGTACTCCTATGGATGCAAGTGAGAAGCTAATGCCCAATAAAGGCAAGGCTGTATCTCAACTTGAGTATTCTAGGGTAATTGGCTGCTTGATGTATGCCATGACTTGTACAAGACCTGACATTGCATTTGCTGTGGGTAAACTGAGCAGGTATACTAGTAATCCTAGTGCTCATCATTGGCAAGCAATTCAGAGGGTACTGAAGTATTTGAAGAAAACTATGAATTATAGTCTCTCATATACTGGTTATCCTTCTGTACTAGAAGGGTATACTGATGCAAGTTGGATCAGTAACACTGAGGACAATTCGTCTACTAGTGGCTGGGTATTCCTACTTGGTGGAGGTGCAATTTCTTGGGCATCCAAGAAGCAAACTTGCATTACCAGTTCAACCATGGAATCTGAATTTGTGGCCTTAGCTGCTGCTGGTAAAGAAGCTGAATGGTTGAGAAACTTGCTTCTTGAGATTCCATTGTGGCCTAAACCTATAGCACCTATTTCTATCCGTTGTGATAGTGCTGCTACATTGGCAAAGGCTTATAGCCAGATGTACAATGGGAAGTCTAGACACTTAGGTGTCAAGCATAGCATGATTCGTGAGCTTATCATGAATGGGGTGGTATCTATAGAGTTTGTTAGATCTCAACAAAACTTAGCTGATCACTTGACGAAGGGTTTGGCTAGAGACTTGGTTTTTAAGTCTGCTATAGGGATGGGTTTAAGTCCAACTTAGTCACTGAATGCAAAGACACCCAACTCCCTCCTGAGGAAACTTTGGAGTTGAGTTCAATGTGGCAAGCTGAACATTTAGTGGACTGGAGCACTGTTTTATTTACATCCCAAGGTTGTGCTCAGAACCTGCTGGAAAGGAGGATGAAGTCTTCACTTCTTAATGGTTGATTTTCTTTGAAAAAGTGCTTTGCAGGGGCATGATTAAAAGATGAACCACCTATGTAAATGTTGAAGTTTTGCCGCTTCAGGAAGCTTTAGGACTTTTAGCTTTTACAACATTTATTAATTGGATATGGACACATGGCTTGTATAGTGTCAGGAGTATTTTAGTGTTTGAAAATGTATGTGTATTTTATATTCAGGTATTCAAATGGGTTGAAGGGTTCAATTCTTAGAACACCCTGATTCTCGAATATTTGAACTTGTAAGGTACTAAGATGAGAATTCAATCTTCAAGATATTTTCATTTATGCATATGTTTTGTTTTGTGTTTAATTTTCATGCAAGGAAGTGAACTAAATTTGGGGAGGATTGTTGGAAAATTTAGTGCACTTGAGGGATAGGTTTACACCTGGTAATGGGCTTGGAGGTATGGAGTATACACCCATCAGGTCAATGAACACCCTGACTCAATTGTGGTTATAGTGTAAAAGAGTATTCTGCTGATGCAGATTACTCTGCTGATGGTGCTATCAACTCTGCTGATAGTATTATTGTTCCTGCTGATGGTACAATAACTCTGCTGTTTAGGCATTAGACTCTGCTGATTAGCTTTGTCATTTCTGCTGATAGTATTATCGTTTCTGCTGATAGCTTTATTGCTGCCGATGCAGAACGATTCTGCTGATAGCATTAGTGATTCTGTTGATAGGCTAAAGTCTGATCGTGCTGATCAGCTATTCCTGCTGATTGTCTTATAACCACAGATTCCTACATTTATGGAAACTATTATGGTATAATTAATGGGCCGTTAATTATAACATAATTCCATGGGCTAGGGTTTTGAGTAAACTCTATAAATAGAAATCATATTTTTCTGCATGAGTGACACGATATAAAACCCTAAACACTAAATACGATCGGTTCTTGCTCTGTGCCTAGAACAAGAACATCACTTGGTTTTATCCCATAGAGATATTCGTGCAACCCAGGCATAGGGTCGAATAGTTTCTATTGGAAAGTGATACCACGACTTCAAGTGAATATCCGGTACCCTTGATTGATTATCTTTACCCTGTTACTGGGAGCACTACGACACACAGAAACCAACATTTTATGCGGAAACAAATTTTTGCATATATAGTAATATCACTCACATGACTATTACTTCTTGCTATGATATATTATTGGCATCATGGAGGTAAGATTTTACCTTTTTCCCTACTGTAAACTACATGCGTTCTTGTGTTATTTACTCGTATTTTTGAAAACAGACATACATTGAATCAAGAACTGCGAGACTAGAAGAATATAGGATCCAACAAATGGATATAGAGGAATGGATGAACTACGTACAGGCAGCTGCCTCGTTCAATGAAGGAGCGTGTGCGTAAACATGACCTTTATAAATGGATTAAGCAGCGAAAAGTTGATGAAGAAGCAATTCTTGATGAACTTCCTTTGGATGTTAGACGAGATATCAAGCATTATATATGTATCGAACTAGTTAGACGTGTGAGTTTAATTATATGATATGTCTTTGTTTTTACATATGGCTATAAATATCTTTAATCAATATGCAAACTTGAATAGGTTCCAATCTTTGATCAAATGGATGAGCGAACAGTGGATGCAATATGCGAAAGACTATCG
Source organism: Artemisia tridentata subsp. tridentata (assembly GCA_021014915.2). NCBI lineage: Eukaryota > Viridiplantae > Streptophyta > Magnoliopsida > Asterales > Asteraceae > Artemisia > Artemisia tridentata. The sequence continues at coordinate 435,432,792 of CP139505.1, read as the reverse complement.
CACGTTATATGCACATCTGGAACATGTTTATTGCGTGAGGAACTGGTGACGTGGGCTCTGGACCCACGTTCAAGACACACCCTGCCATTGTCCACACAGACAGTCACGTATGTTTCTGAGGTGGAAGCATATGCGCTTTCTTCAGAGGACTTAAAATTTGTTGCTACACAGTTTCGCAGAATGCGCAACAAGAAACTGAGGCATACATTTAGAGTTATTCGCACCAGTGGAGGACTTGGGCTGCTTGTTACATACAGTCAGCATGGAAAAGTTACAGAAGGCGAAAGTTGGTTGGTATCACTGACATCGGCAACAAACATCAGAAAAGGCAAGACATTTGAATCCGGTGATATTATTCACACCCCAGTACCGAAGCCAAAAGATCCTGATTACTTTGATTGAGCATCGTTTGTTATGTCTTTTGTTGAATAACGCCTGCATATTTGCTTTGATTTTTGTAACTAGGTCATACAAGATGTAATAGAAGTTATATACACAATACAAAAGATATGATAAAGCAAATTCTTATTAGTCCTCTACTCTCATTTAGCATGTGAGGCCCTTTGTTTCTTCACTTCACAATTCATATATAGGTTTACTTATTCCAAGTGGATGGATGCGTGTACAAACATATAAATTTCTTAGAAACCCCATGTATTAGTTCAATACACTCATTAAACAAAACTAATCAAGAGCAAAGGAATTGATATATTTCATAAAAACAAATAAATTACTAACATCAAAATTGAATTGAGATCCTTATGTTCAAAATGTCATGTTTGACCAATAAAAAGCACAAGTAGAAGCGAGACAACTAAGATGAAATATATCGATCTTGGTAGTTCCAAGAGACTTCTATATTCAAAAAAGAATTGAGATCCTTATGTTCAAAATGTCATGCCCATTTTTTAGTAAATCGATGGCCCGCTGTTTCAATTGCTTTCATTACCAACACGACATCTCATGTTCACTAAGATTGCCAAATAGCATAACATACAACCGGATAGATATCAAATATATCGATCTTGGTAGTTCCAAGAGACTTCTATATTCAAAGAGTAATCTTCCGAACCCGGTAATAGTACCACGGTTGCAACCGTAGAGTTGTGGCTTGAAATTGGAAGTGCCATTTATAATCACTTTATTAGAATCAACATCCTACAAGTATGCTTTAATTATTAGTGAGCCCTTGGTTGGTACGGCCAGGAAAGATTTAATCAGTGGAATATAGACAGCCGTGTAGCTCATAAAAAGGCGCGGCTCGGAAGAGTACCGCCATGTAGCACTCCTTACATATGGGTCCAGATTGACATTTATATAGAAATTCATCACCATAATAAGCGTGTAAATATCCACGAACTAGACGAGGAGGGTATCCGGTTCTGTTTTAAATCCTAGAGTTCAAATAAAAATACAGAACAAATAAAAATACACACAAGACCAAAACTGATCCAAACACCCCGATACTCTACACTAAAGAGATACATGATGTAAACTTAAAACATATTACCAAACAAATATCTAGAACCAATCACAGCACATAATTATTTGACCCAAAGGAGGTAAAATCTTTCAAGAAGCCATGAACACTTTAACAGCAATACCAGACAATCACTTATCCACAATTATTAGGTGTTAGTTTGTTTTAGTAAGATGATTCGCATCTGAATCTAACTACCACATCTTACTAGTAAGAAGTGGCTATAATGTATGAATCTAACTGAAAAAGTGTTGTTTTATTTTTTATAATTATCTGAATAGTTTTAATTTTCTCTTTTTTAAGTATATATTAAACTATTGCAAATACGATTAATAAGTAGATGATGTAAACTTGAAACAAAACATTTTTATCATAAATTTAACACAATTATAAATCAATTCCTTTGCTCTTGATTAAACATAATAAAAACTATTACATAAATCGTCGTAAAATAAAACATAACCTTAACGCAATGAAACAACAATTAAGTAACTTAACCAATACCAAATAATTTAAAACCTAGCTTTGCATAATTTGTGCCGCGATTTGATCTCGTAAGTTAATCATGTATTGTTGATCCGCGTCACTCCCAATTGGTTGAACTTCAACATCACCGTCATTATCATCATGTACATTTTTATTATCATGTACGTCACTTTCATCGTATTTATTGAACAAATCATCGCTTTGACCATCTTTTCGAATAAAATTATGAATAGCAAAACATGAAATAGTAATATCTATTTGTGTTACCAAAGGAAATTTGGGCATACTCTTCAAGATTGGAAAACGCGCTTAAATAAGCATGAACCTGATGTTTACCGTTTTTCGCATGAACCTGATTTTTTGCTTTGTAGTAATCAAACTTATTTTTTAATTGTTTTTGGGTGGTCGTTAGGCCAAATGTTTCCTTTCATTTTTTTTCCGACTATCGCCCATGACTCAAATGTAGGCTATTACCCTCAGCATATACCATATTCACTTCCTTGATACATGAGTCCAAAAAAAACTTGAATTGTTCGGAAGTAAAATTTAATGTAATCGTGTCACCCATTCCTATAAAAAAAACAATGCAAACATATAAACACACATCTACAAAATATACAGTTGGGAAGTAGAAAAAATGATTATGCTGTGCTTATATATATTATAAAGTTCAAGAGTGGCCCTTTCGAAATATATATGCTACCCTAGAAGAACAGTCACATCTCAAAGTAAAAAGACACGATGCACAAGTGAAATATATGTTCGGGACCCATGAACATTTTATTTCCAGTTTGGCTGACTTAACTATTTCCCTCAACCAGATAGTTAATATCTCATGTAGATACAAAAATAAGAGTAGGCAGACCCTCAATGGAAGTTACTTTAACCTATGAACTTCTAAATTTGAAGCAAGTCCATCTATTCTGACCACATTTATCATAGAATTGGTAATATTATCAGGTGAGAAAAGTAGATAGCTGGGTTAGCAATTTTCAGAAAATCACTAAATTTGGGTCCAGCACACATACGTAAAAGAAACTGAAACTGTTAACTGAACTATTTGTCTAGAATACAAAGAATAAGGCCAGAACCGTAACTAAGTATTATCTGGATACTGTATCTTCATGTTTTCCCCCTTAAGTATGTCTAAGATCACTAAAATGGAGTTTCCTATCCTTTATCCAGCTGGACATGCTATCAAGGATAATTTTACGCAACCTCTTAAAAAAGCAACATAATAAAAAACCCCACGCTTAACTATCCCAACCCGCGACTAAGTTATTACCTTTCAGTTGATGACCGTTGTATAGTACTCATAATATTAGATGGAACAGTCACTAATCATTAAAGGCAGCTAAATAAAACAGAGTTAGATTTGACGATGATTTCTGTGTTCCAATACCAAGGTATACTTCTAAATACTTTATAAAAATGGACTGACATTTCGAGGTTCAGATAAGATATTCTTCTTTACCACCACTTCATTACAAGACTACATACATAGCGAGTTTTATAGAAATCAACCAACAATAAGTCCAGCAGAAGGTAAATAAGATCATGTAAAGTAGTTATAGAAATCAAAGATCTCTAAACGATGTAGTTTATAGGCTGTAACTCAGTAAAGAACAAATAAATTCACCACAGTTGACTTTTGCTGTATTTTCATAAAAAGAAGAACAGTGACAAGTATTACAACTAGAATTTTCTAAATTTCCACCAGTGATGCATAGTGGATTGCATATTCTTTTTAAAATCCTTTGATTGTGTTTGACAATATTGTACTGCTCAAATATTTGATCCAAAGTATGTTATGCATCTTCCAGTAATAGCTTAAACGACTTATCTTATACACATAACCGTAATATTAAGCATACAAGTAACAAACAGCCTATGCTGCATTTTTATGAGATACAAATACAATTATTCAGAAAGTAATCGGCTACTCATGAAATCTGAATTACTTAGAGGGTAACAAAGCTAATAAACGGCTACTCATGAAATCTGAATTACTTGAAGGGTGCAGGTAAAGCATAAAGTAAGACCTAAAAGCAATATGACTGTGTCAGATGTAATCACGTCCATAGACAACAACATGAAAAGGGAGCATAGTATAAAGGGATTGAATCGACTTTGCATCCTAATTGTTTATCACCTTGATTGGAATAGCTTGGCACAAGAATGATAGGAAAAACAGGTAGTTTATATAAGCAGTATATATGCTAAAGCAACCCAAACACCCTTAACACTTCTGTATTTACACGTCGTATCAAAGTATAAAACACACAATAAGCATAAATAGATAGTTTGAGATAAACAACTTGATCATATAACCACTTCGATAAGCAAAACCACTGATGAGTTACTAGTCATTCGGCAATCCGAAGCATCCCAAATCAGAACAAAATAGAAATCCTAATCCTAAACTTTTTGCCTTCACCAGCAGCCATATTGAGTCGAGCTAGATAGTGTCAAACTCAATTACTTCACATAAAACTCGAAATCAAGCATAACTACTCTATCAAAGTTGACGCAATTTAATGCAACTCTGCTCTATTAGACCGACCAAGCACCATTTTTCTTTTTTTGATAAACATACATATTGAAAAAGACAATATTGATCATACAAGCATTATGGATTATACCTGCAATTCACGTATTGATGCTTCAAAGTCCTAGGTAGCTCAAACTTGTGCCAAATGAAGACGAAATAAAACCTGTTGAAAACATTACAGTATGTATTAGTATCTTAAGTTAAACTAGTGCAAAAGTATCAAGCTAATCATTACATTCTTAGGTAGCTAGCTAAAGAAAACATGGGTTTGTAAAATGACCGTCTTATCTTCTAAATTATATAAAAATGACTAACTTATAAAGCATTTACTATCAAACTCAACATTTCACTTTAGAATATGGGTCAATGTTACTACTAAATAGGAACATATATACATTTTTCATTGTTCTGATTCAAAGTTGTTTTTGCTCCATTCACATCAAATGAAAGTAGAAATACCTAAACAAAACAAAAGAACTCAATAACTACCAAATCATAACAATAACAAAAGTGTGCTCAGTTTGACATGGTTTGAAATGTCGATTCAAGCTCGAAAACAAACATAGATTCAAACTTTCAGCCATAAACATACACAAACTTTCAGCCGAGGCTGGAGGTGGCCGGCGGCGGGTGAAGGTGGAGAAGATGAATAGGGTTTTGAGGGTAAGAGATAGTCAGACTAGTTTCCCCCCTCTTACTGAGTCAGAATTAAAAGGTCTGACCGCGTCTGACTCATAATGAAAAAACAGACAACAAAAACATTTGACCGCGTCTCACTGGTAAGATGTCAGAGGCAGTCACACATTTTTTTTTTTTAAAAACAAACACACCCTTAGACTACCACTTGCATTACTTTTTAAACCTTCAGCTGACCTTGTAGACAAAACTCAGTAACGAACTATACCCCAGGCCCAAAGAAAAAGGTATAACTGTTTTCCTTTTATGAAGCTATATTAGTATATAATGGCTTAATTATCTATACTGTTGTTGAGATTATTTCTATTAGTTTTACTTCTCAAGATATTTATGTTGTGTGCCAAATTGAAATACTGATGAATGACAAGTAAGCTGATTCAATTCTTAACTTTTTTATTTTTTTTTTGAGATACTGACAAACTCAAATGACAACCAAGGAATCAATAAAGGGCATAGATACAATAAATACACTAACATCCAAACAAAATTGAAATACACTAACACCTTACAAAATTGACTGTAATACCAACACACTTACCGACAATAAAAGCCAAATTGAAGTACTGATGAATCACAAGTAAGCTGATTCAATTCTTAACTACATAATAAATCATCCAAACAAAACGAATGTCTAACCTGTGTTTATTATTATGAAAATAGTCTATCCCACATGACAAAAAAGCTCGATCGACTGAAAGAAATCAAAAGCCATAAGCTAAGTGGCAGATGTAAGCTTATTTTGATGGAAGAGAAAAGTAGTAGAGACATGCCATAAAGAAGCTAGCGAAAAAACAAGTGAGACAGGTGAGTGATAGTACAAGCAAGCTAATATAGGTTTCTCTTGACAAAGTTTATCTGTAAAGAAATAAGGATCATTGTCTATCACACGGGTGTTAAGAGGCTTTTGCCCCATATAATAACATCATTCCGGCAATGAAGTGAATTGTAAAACCTTACACTTTCAAAAAATCTTTGCATTTTACTCCATATTATCCTTAATATCAAGTATCATTCAACTAAAAACTCTACATTTTGATTCTTGAATACAGAACTTATGAGTTAAACGTGTAAAATGGAAACATGATAGGGCGAGTCATTTTTTCATAGCCTATCTGACAAATACACATCAACGATCTGTTTAGCAAAACTAACCAGATCTGATATACCCAAATATCAAAATGGAACATATAATTTGATGTTTCCATTTCATCTTTTACAAGTCTTTATATGAAAGAGAAATAAGAAAGGATTTACGTTATTCAAAATACAAAAAGAAACATTTGTAACTTATACATTTGCATGAAGTAAAGGTGCAAATAAATCGGTTAAAATTGGTTTTCGGTTTTGGGAAAACCGGTTATAAAAAAACCGGATTTACTAAAAACCGGTTTTGGTTTTTTCGGTTTTTCCGAAATCGGTTTTTTCGGTTATAAATGTTCGGAATCGGTTTTTTTCGGTTATAAATTTTTGGAATCGGTTTTTTTATCAGTTTTTTACCGATTCGGTTTTTTCGGTTATAAATGTTCGGATTCGGTTTTTTATCGGTTATTTACCGGTTCGTTTTTTTTTCGGAATTTTACATACATGTTCGAACATTTATTTAATAAACTTATTAATTATCAATAATTTTAAATTTTCGTTACCTGAGTATTTAAATTTTTTTCTTGCATTTGGGTTTGAGATACGAGAGAGAGCTTAAGAAACGAGAACTTTGTCCCTTGATAGAACCAACACAACCTAGAAACTCGAAACGAATCGTATTTTCCAAATATATTGAATTCTTGAAAGTTATGTGAATTTATACTTGATTTTATTGGAAAAATGATTTCGTGAACAATGGCGCAAGTTTCGTAATTTTTCGAGTCCGTTTGATATGTCGAATGAGTCCCGAACCGTTTTGACGAGAAGTATTGCTAGTTAACCCTTTTAGTCCCTCTTGTATACTTTTATTTGCAACCCAACACTTTTCCTTTTGCCCCACTTTGGTCCCTCCATCCATATAAAAGCGCCATTTTATTTATTTTATTCTTTTATTACACACACCACTCTCTCACTACTCTCTCCCCTCTCTCTCTCTATACCGCTGGCGACCCACCGCCGTCCGGCCACTGCCACAGATTCTGGCCACCGGAGAAATTTCCGGCCAACTTCCGGCCAAATTATTTTTATTGTTCCAAACGATAGATCGGGCCACCCCGACTTCATTTCTACCACCCACTCGCCACCACCACCCTCGAACCACCGCCACGCGCCGCCTCCTCTTGCTGCCATCATCACCGAGACACCACCACACACCCTCCATCTTCCCCGACGGTAAAACCCACCCCACGCACGCCCTATTTGCAATGGCTAGTAAAAAAAAAATATATATATACTCCCTCTGTCTCAATTTAATTGTCAGGAGGCAAAAAACACGGAGATTAAGAAAATCCCACTAAGTAGTACATTTTTATGATAAAATGACACTTATGCCCTTTAAGAGTACTATCATATGTATTTACTTGTATTGTACTTGCTTGTTAATGCATTTATTAGTGTAAGGGTAATAAACTAATTTGATCACATATATCTTTCCTTTTTTGGCAATAGACAATTAATTTGAGACATCCATAAAAGGAAATATGGACAATTAAATTGAGACGGAAGGAGTAAATAAATAAAACCTAGCACTTAAGCCAAAGAAGAAGATGATGGTTCAGTGAGTGTTGGAAAAGAACTCACTGAACCCCAGTCTCCTCAACAACAATGAAGTAATTAAGAGTGATGACTGAGAACGTGTCCTGAAGAACCAAAGTGCCTGAGAAGAAAGGCAGAAATATCTAGGAAGGATTTAAGATAAGATCAAATCTTATCTTGTCAGGAAGAAATCCTTCCTAAGACGGCTTAAATTCTTGGAGTGTCAGACCAACCACTCCTAAAGACTTAATAGGCCATTTCTATTGGTTCTTGGAAATGACAATTACTGTTGTAATTGTCAGACACGCTTGCTCAACAACTTGTAATATTTTAATTACTTTTACTCTGTTTACTTTGTGTATAAATAGATTGAGAAGGAGAGAAGTTGTGTGTGTTTTGTACAATTAAAGCTTAGACTTTTACAAAACAACTTCTCTCCTACAAAGAGTAACGTATCCCTGAGATAGCTCAGTGAGGTCGCATTGTTACCACTCAAGCAAAACTTGAGTTTAGATAAGAGACACCACCATACCTTGTCTATTCAATCACAAGTGTTTGTTCCGCAAAACACTTGGGTATAGATTCTTTGATTCATTTCTAATAAGAATTTAAACGTTGAAAATTACCTTGAGTTTTTTTTATATTCACGTTTTATAACTGTTAGAATTAATCATAACATTGTATTAGTCATAAACACAAATAGATTAACTTTCTAGTTAACTCTAAGCGTGTAAAGGGACCAACAAGTGGTATCAGAGCCTCTGGTTTATAAAATCTTTTTTTAAACTAACCAAGAGTGCTCTAGGTTTTTAAAACCAAGATCCTACTATGGCTGATATCAAGGTACCCCAGCTAGTCGACAAAAAGGGTGGCAGCTACTCCGCTGTTGCACCCAGACTTGAAGCTGGGAAATTTAGCAAATGGAAGAAGTGTATGATTTGCTATCTTACCGGTATGGAACCCTACTACATAACCTGTATCAGGGATGGGCCATTTGTCCCTAGGACAGCCGCAGGGCTAAACAAGCCTGAGGCCCAATGGACCATTGATGAGAGGAGGGTGGTCAATCAAGACCAACGCCTGAAAAGCATCCTTATATCATGTCTTCCTGATGATATAATGGAATTAGTCATCAACTTTCTAACAGCCAAGCAAACTTGGGATGACTTGGTAAACAGCTTTGAGGGTCCCTCAGATACCAAGGAAAATAGGGTCATGGACCTTAAACTTGAGTATAATACTTTCAGGGCAAAGGACTCTGAAAGTCTCTCACAGACCTACACCAGATACAAGACTTTGATAAATGAATTATCAAATGATGGTGTTGTACTGTCTAAGCATAAGACAAATGTTGGCTTTGTCAACAGTCTCCCTGAGAAGTGGCTCAACTTCTCACAAGGCCTGAGGAATGCTAACCACATTCAGACCCTTGAGCTTCCTGAAATTTATGGGAAGTTTGTCTATGAAGACAACTTGATCTCAAGGAGATACCCTGACTCAAAAGCTCTTGAGTCCAAAAAGGCCTTAACCTCCACACCCATATCAACTGCTTTCTATTCTAATGGTGTTGTGCAAGATTTTCAAGAGGATTATGAAGAAGAAATTGATGAAAGGACTGGTGAGGAGTACCTGAACGACTTGAACTTGGAATTCCAAGAAAGGGCACTCCTTGCTAGTTCAAGACGTTTCATCAAAAGAAATCAGTCCAACTTTACAAAACCAAAAGCAAATGAGACCACTGAATGCTTTAAATGTGGTAAAAAGGGTCATTTTGCTAAGGACTGTTTTTCTAAAACTATCTCAGAACCCTCTTACAAATTTTCAGGAAATAGTTCCTCAGGAACTAGCAAGTTTCAACCTAAAATGTTTCAGTCCACCCAACAATTTCAAAACAAGGGTCAAAAGGATTTTGAAACAAAATATAGGAAAATCAAAGCTAAACTTGCACTTCTTGAAACTAACCCCATATTGTCTCAGGCTGCTCAACCATCCAAACCTGTTCAGACAAAGAACAAGGTATTAGTAGCTGAAGCATATGATTGGGATGAAGAAGAGGTCTCCTCAGATGAGGAAATCAGAGTTAGTGCACTGATGGCACTTTCTGAAGAGGATCAGGTGGCTGTTGGAAAGAGCCATGCTAGGAATGGAGAGTGGGTCAACATTACCATGAAGAAGGTAAAAACTTTACTTTCTATGGATAATGATTCTGATTGGCAGTCTTACATGAATTATATTTGCGTTGATCTAAAGTTTGTTGAGGAACAAAGGCTTAACCTGTTTTCAAAATATAACAATATTGTGTCAGAATTGAATAAATGTAGAGATGAACTGCTTGCACTGAAACAAGCCAAATTAGAATCTATTACTCTACAAATTCAAAACACTGAAATTTTGAAGCAAAACCAAGCCCTTCAAACAGAACTTAAGAAAGAAAAGGCTGTTATTGAAAGCTGGACCAAAAAGAACCCTAAGGTCTTTGATACTGTGGGCTTAATTCCTAAGGTAACTATAGGAATTGACCACCTCACTGAAAGCTCCAGTGAGAGTCCCAGTGAAATGACCTTTGTTCCAGCTGGCATATCCTTTGAGCAAGAGATGGAACCCAAGTCAAATGACTGGATTGTCAGGGACAACCCAGTTAGCAAGTTGCCAAACTTTGAGACTGGAAACATCTTGCTCCCTGAAAGTCAGGCTCTGAAAAGTATGCTTGGACTCTTTGACTAACTCAGTATTTCTGATCCAATCAATGAGCCTGAATCAGAATCAACTCCTCCACTCCCTCCACTAAATACCCTTCAGGGTGCTGCACCAAGCTCAGACCTCCCACCATTGGTCTACTCCCCACACTCTCCAAGGGAGAGATCAGGAAAAGGTAGAATCCTCCTGAGAAGACCACCCCTTGAAGTCTCAGTAAATACTGATGACTCATCAACTTCAGTCCCTACTGAAGTAACAACCCAAAGTCCTGATCCAAGAATTGATCAGTTGACTGAAATGGTCAGGAAGCTAAGTGAGAAGATTACATCTTCTGAAAAACCTTCTCAGTTAAAGAAGGAACAAAAACTAGCTTCCTCAAAGACCAAACCCAAACCCCTGAAAAAGTGTGAACTGTGCAACTATACAAATCATCTCACTGATGATTGCTATAGAGTCCTTTATTGCATGGTTTGCAAAAAGGAAGATCACAGGACATCTGATCATAAAAAATGCTCAGTCATGTCAAACTTTTCAGGACTTAAGGCTCAGTGCTTGAACTACCCTTCTGATTCTAGGCAGAAACAGAAGCAAAAGGCCAAGCCTTTCCCACCTTGCCCATTGTGTGGATTCAATGACCATCATCCTGAGGATTGTCAAACTGACAAACACTGTGAATCTAGTGGAAGTACCACTCAGAAATCCTCAGGAAAAGAGAAGGTCATTCAGTCAAGAAGAGGAATGAATAAACAATCCTCTCAGACTACTGAGGCTACCCCTGCGATTAAATGCAAAACATGTGGTAGCTCAGTCCACTCAACCACTGACCATGAATCAATTAATACTTTCATAAAGACCTACAAAACCAAACCCTCCATGAAATGGAGTCCTAGAAAGAACTGACCCATTTTACTATTTGTGCAGAAGCATGCCAGGAATCCTATTTGGCATCTAGACAGTGGATGTTCAAGGAGCATGACTGGTGTTAAGGAGTGTCTGCACAAATATGTGGAAGAACCAGGGCCCAAAGTGATATTTGCTGATAATTCATCATGTCTCACTGAAGGTTATGGTTCAGTAAACTGCAATGGTATTGTCTTTACTAGGATAGCTTATGTTAATGGTCTTAAGTACAATCTGATCAGTGTCAGCCAACTATGTGATGCAAAATAAATAGTTCAGTTTGATGATAAGCAAGGAACCATCTTCAATGCAAATAAGGAAATTATCCTCATTGCACCAAGAAGACAAGATGTTTATGTATTAGACATGTCAAGTCTAACTCAGGATGGAACTTGTCTCTTTGCTAAGGCCACTGATACACTCAACTGGCTTTGGAATAAGAGGCTCACCCACCTGAACTTTAAAAACATAAACAATCTTGTAAAACAAAACAAGGTCCCTGGCTTACCATCACTTGTGTTTTCAAAGGATAAACCATGCTCAGCTTGTGAAAAAGGTAAACATCACAGAGCATCCTTTAAAACCAAAACCAACTTTTCCATTAGGAACTGCCTACATCTTCTCCATATGGATCTATTTGGACCTATCAGTCCAAGGTCTACTAACCATGAGAAGTATACTCTGGTCATAGTGGATGAATACTCTAGATACACTTGGGTATTCTTCCTGATCAAAAAGAGTCAGGCAGCTGAAACAATCATGTCCTTTGTCAGGAACATTGAAAATCAAAATGACATTAAGGTCAAACAGATTAGAACTGACAATGGGACTGAGTTCAAAAATTATGAACTTGAATGTTTCTATGATGAGAAAGGTATTTCCCAAAACTTTTCCTCTCCATACACACCTGAACAAAATGGTGTTGCTGAAAGGAAAAATAGAACACTCATTGAAGCTGCTAGGACAATGCTATGTGGATCAATCCTTTCCAACCATTTTTGGACTGATGCAGTCAAAACTGCCTGTTATACACAAAACAGATCCATCATTGTCAAGAGACATGGGAAAACCCCATATGAGTTATTCAAAGGAAGAATCCCTGACATCAGCTACTTTCATGTCTTTGGGTGTCCTGTGTTTATTCATAATCACAAGGATCACTTAGGGAAATTTGATGCAAAAGCTGATGATGGATACTTCCTGGGATACTCACTTGTCTCAAAAGCCTTCAGAGTGTTCAACACAAGGAGACAGCAGACTGAGGAAACATTTCATGTTACCTTTGATGAGAGCACTGATGCAATCAGGTTCTCAACTGCCTCAGTGGAAGAAATAGGAATTGATTACTCTTCAAGATATCCTCCTGATGAATATCTTCCTGAAAACAATCCTTCCACTAAGTATCAAGATGATGCTAACATCTCCTATTACATAATCCCTCACAACCTACCTAACCCAACCATCACTGAGTTTGTTGAGGCACATACAAGTACTGAAGATATCCCTCAGACTGAACAAAATACTCAGGAACCACACAATCTCAGTGATGAACCAACCCACTCAGACACTCAAGAAAATGAAAATCTTGTGTCTGATCCTGATCATACCCATCAGGCTTCTACAAGTTCTAATCCACTCCCAAGACCTCAGGAAAGTTGGACCAGGTCTCAGGATATAGAACTTGTCAATATCATTGGTGAGCCTACTGAAGGCATGCTTACAAGAAGCATGGCTGCTGAACTAAGAGCAGCCTCAGTCAATGAATGCCTATTTGTAGACTTCATATCCACAATTGAACCCAAAAGTGTTAAAGAACCACTTACACATCCAAGTTGGGTTCAGGCCATGCATGATGAACTAGAACAATTTGACAGAAACAAGGTAATGACCTTGGTCAAATGTCCTGAGAATGTCTCAGTCATTGGCATGAAATGGGTATTCAAGAACAAAACTGATGAAAATGGCATAGTCATTAAAAACAAAGCCAAACTTGTAGCCAAAGGCTATAATCAACAAGAAGGCATTGACTATGAAGAAACATTTGCACCAGTAGCAAGGATGGAAGCCATCAGGATCTTCCTTGCTTTTGCTACATACATGAACTTCAAAGTGTACCAAATGGATGTTAAAAGTGCATTCTTAAATGGTTCACTGAAAGAAGAAGTTTATGTTCAGCAACCTCTTGGATTTGAAAGCCATGAGTCTCCTGATCATGTCTGTAAGCTTAACAAAGCCCTTTATGGACTGAAGCAAGCTCCCAGGGCATGGTATGAGACTCTCTCAGCCTTCTTAATCCAAAACAAATTTGTCAGAGGCAAGATAGACAACACATTGTTTATCTATAAGACAAATAATGATGTCATACTAGTACAAGTGTATGTTGATGACATCATCTTTGGCTCAACAAGTTTCAAACTTTGCAAACAATTTGAAAACCTAATGGCAAAGAAGTTTGAAATGAGCATGATGGGAGAACTGAAATACTTCCTTGGTCTACAGATCAAGCAGACTGATAGAGGAACCACTATCAGTCAAGAGAAGTATGTAAAGAATCTACTGAAGAAGTATGATCTCAGTGACTGTGCCTCAGTCAAAACTCCCATGGTCCCCCCAAACAACCTTGGTCCTGATCTTACTGGTAAACCAGTAAATCAAACTCTCTTTAGAGGAATGATAGGATCACTGATGTATCTACTTGCATCAAGGCCTGATATCCAATTCTCAGTATGTCTATGTGCCAGATATCAATCTGACCCAAGAGAATCTCATATCACTGCTGTGAAAAGGATATTCAAGTACCTGAAAGGCACTCCAAACCTTGGATTATACTATCCAAAGTGCTCAGGGCTTGATCTTAAAGGATACTCAGACTCTGACTATGCTGGATGCAACATGGACAGAAAAAGCACCTCAGGCTCCTGCCAAATTCTTGGTGGAAAACTAGTCTGTTGGAGTGCTAAGAAGCAACAATCAGTTGCCTTGTCCTCAGCTGAGGCTGAATATGTTGCAACAGTAAGTTGTTGTGCAAATGTACTCTGGATGAAAAGTCAACTCAGTGACTATGGAATTCAGTACAAGATGGTTCCCATCTTTTGTGATAACACAAGTGCAATTGCCATATCAAACAACCCTGTTCTTCATCAAAGAACAAAACACATTGATATCAGATATCACTTCATCAGGGACCATGTCATGAATGGTGACGTAGAATTACACTTCATTCCTACTGAATATCAGCTAGCTGATATATTCACTAAGCCTCTGGATGAACCAACTTTCACCAGACTGAAGGCTGAACTAGGAATGTTGGATATTGAGTACTCAGGTCCCTGAGTCAATGTGTACTTCAGTGATAGTTATCACTAAAAACCTCAGGAACTAAACCCAAGTTCCTGAAATCTTAGGCTTCAGGATCTAAAACCCAAAGTTCCTGAATCCTTGCTCCTCAGGAATCAATCCACATTCCTGAAACATCAGTGACTAGACCCAAGTCCCTGAAGCCCTCATGAATGATAAAATCATTCAGGGTCCTAAAAAGAGACATTAAATACTGACTTAAATGCTCTAAGTATCTAGTTAGTAAATGTCCGAGGTTGGTAAATGAACTCATATTTAATTCAAGAATATTTGTTCTTTGCCTTTCTGGCTTCCACCTATGGGCCACCACATTCCCACTTGGCATTAAATGTCTCTCCGATCACATTACAGAAATGTGATGACTCATCTCTGCAAATTACACTTTTGCAGAACTGCTCAACTGTTCACCTTGACTATTGTGCCAAACCAGGGTAAAGTGGAGTGTTGGCATTAAATGCGGATCCCAAAACATTTTATTCAAAACAGTTTTCAATAATTCTTTTGAATAAATTAAAACCGCTCAAATGCCTAAAACACCCCCATCTCCACTTCCCTATAAATAACCCAACAAAAAGATACACACACACGTTTTTATAGAATCTTAAGCAAAACTCTGCCATTTTTAATTCTCAAAAACAAATTGTGTGTGTATTCTTAAGCTTTAGAAACCCAGAAACCTTAGTCAAACCCAGACTTACCCACAAATGGCTTCTTCTAAAGCTATTATATACGCCCCCAATGTGGAATTCCTCACTGGGGATGTTGACCTAACAAAGAACAATGTGGTGGGAAATTTCTCTTATCCACAAAACTACCCAGCCTACAAGAACGTTATGAAATTTCTTCGTAATTGTTTTCTTGCAAAGGCTTTCACCCACACCCCCTCAATCATCTACCATGACTATTTGAGGGAATTCTGGTGCACGGCTGTGGCTACCAGCCCCAAAGACACCAAAGAGTCAATCATCACCTTCACGGTGATGAATGGGAGCAGAACCCTCTCCTTTGACTACTCAACCTTCATCAAAGCCACAGGCCTTGACTTTGCTGAAGCGTTTGCACCCAACCCTACTGATCAGGACATAAAGAATGAACTGATCTTTCTAGCACCCCACGACCCCAGACGTCCTACAACATCTGCTAGGGGCTTATTGGAGAAAGCTCCAGTAGTCAAAACATGGTTCCATCCTATCTGGAGGATACTGATGACATTTGTCATTCAGGTCCTGGGTGGAAATAAATCCTCTACGGAACAATTGAACTCATCACAACAATTGATGCTGTTCAGTCTCCTTGAGGGTACAAAAATTGACATCGGAGGAATAATCTTCCGAGACCTTGTTGCCAAGCTCTCAGGAAAACATAGGCAAAGGCATATGTCCTACCCTAGATTTGTTTCCTGTGTGCTTCAGGACCTACTTGGTTCTGACTACGTGAGGCCTGATGCAGAAGGTACGAAGCCTGACGTCCTGCACAAGTCAAACTTCACTAGTAGCATCAGCGAGGTTACACATATTGCCCTGACTGAATACATGCAATCAGTCATTCAGGGTAATGACGCTGTCTCACCAGTTCCTTCACCGACCAAAAAGGTGAAGAAGACAAAGAAGGGTCAGTCCAGCCAGGTGGTTAGACCCAAGCCACTCGCCACTGAGACTGATCCTCAAAACCAACTAAACCTTAAAAAGTTGGAAGTGACCCAGACCTCTGAGACACCCACTACAGAGACCACCTTGGCCACAAAACAAACGCCAACGGAGGGCACTGAGAAATCATCCTCAGTGTCCTCGGGCAAACCCTCTCCGAATGTCCCCTCAGACAAACACAAGTCTAAGAGGTCAGGAATATCCACCCACTCACATCCCGATGAAGGTACTGATAAATCACAATCAGTGCCCAAGGGAGGAAAGGGTCCTGAACCCTCGGTAGGGCAGCACCACCCTACTGGGAAGAGGACCCACACCCCCTCACATCCCGATGAAGGAACTGTCAAAAAACAATCAGTTCCCAAGGGAGGAAAGGGTTCTAAATCCTCGGTAAGGCAGCACTACCTTACTGAGAAGGGGACCCGTTAACGTTCCTGAGCAATCACCCTCAGGATCTCAGGGAGAAAAGGATCCTGAATCCCCAAAAGGACAGCACAATCCTGATGGGAAGGGGGTCCACCAACTTTCACAATCAGTACCTAGTGATACCACTGGAAAACACCCATCAGTGGTTGAAGGTGCTCAGGGGGACAAAGACTCAGAGGGAAAGAAACAACCCGCTGATACGGAACCCATAAACCCCTCAGGCGGTCCAATTCTCTCAGGAACTGCCCCCAAAAGCCAGGCTGGTGTTACCCCAGTTATTATGGCTAGTCAGGCTGAGCAAACCCACTCAGTTATTATGACAACGGGGTCAGGACCTGACCAAACCAAAGGCGATTCTTTTTATAAAGAGGAGCCGGTTGAATTTTTGGGTATTGAGTCCATGGGGGACTTTCAGGCTCTTATTGAGTCTGATGAAGAGCTCAAGGAAGAGAGTGAAGAGGAAATTTTTGAGGCAGGTGAGGATATGGAAACTGATGTACAATCTGAACAACCTGAACAATCACATCAGTCATCTCCACGCCAAAGTGAAGAGTCAGGCTCTCAATCTTCTGATTCTTCTGATACTGGGGACATCCTCAAAAAATATGATGACTCTCTTCCCCTCACTGAAAGAAAATTGGTCAAGTTCCTACTCAAGACCAATAGAGCTCTTTACACTGGTCTCACTGAAGAGATGTTCGATCATCACACTAAAGCAGCTGTTCACTATGCCAACCTGAAGGCAGATGTTGAAAGTTATCATGATGATGTGAACGAAATACACTCTGACACCAATAACTCCCTGACAGCTATTGATCTTCATCTCAGGAAGTTCAATCTTACTCTTGAAGGCATCACCAAAAGCCTTGGAACTATTCAAACAGCTGTCAAGGATGACCCGGAACTCAACAAGAAGGTCCTTCAGGCTGCTGAGACTTACCAGAAGCACTCAGCTGAATTCAGTGATCTTCTCAGCTTACTGAAGGATTCTAATATTCAGGGTGTTAACTCTTCATTGGACTCAATCAGGACTTCCTTGGGTCTTCAGGAAACCATCTGGGTACTTGGGCACAATCTTCAACATCCTTGGCATGGTCTCTTGGGTCAAGGATGTCAATGATAACTTAGATTTACCAGGCATTCAAAGATCCTGCTGCTCCAGTGGCTCCAACTCTTGCTATCACCATGGCTCAAGCAACAGTTGAGGGGGAGAAAGACACTGGAGTCCCTGAAGTTTCCACAAGCCAGCAACCTCCTTCTCACACTGAGGGGGAGATTCCTGAAGCTTCTTCCACCCATCAAGAAAAAGGCAAAGGCATCCTCACTGATCCTGAGCCTCAACCTGCACCAATCTTGGTAGCAAAGGATCCTGAATCACCACCCAGGATCCCGTATGATATTGATGGAGTTCTTCACCACTTCTCAGCTAATGAACTCAGTGCTTACCTAGAGGAAGAGGAAGCAAAGAAGAAGTTAAAGGAGGAAGAAAAAGTGAGCAAGCCTGCTATCATTAAGGTTGTTCATGAAGAAGCTGAGAAGATTGGTCTTGAAGCTAAGGATCTTTCAGGAAGAGAGGGTGGTATGACCTTTGTAAAAGCTCAGATTGAGGAGATGATCACTCTCAGGAAGAAAAGGGAGGAAAGGAATAAAAGGGCTAAAGAGATCAGGCAGAACAGAATTAAGAAATATCAGTGGTATATGACTAACAGGTTGAAGCCAGAACCAATCACTGATGTTCATATTCATCGAAACACCAATCCTGCCACTGTTACTGTCTACAGAGGTGCTGACATGAGAAACTTTGATGTTCATAAACCCTTCAGATTCGCTGACTTCGGGATCACAGAATTGGATGAGTTGGGTCCATTAATAGCAAAGAAATCAAATGTTGTGGTCCCTAATCTGTTGAAGTCCTTGAGTCTGAGGTACGAAAGATTGACAGCTGCACCTCAGGAACTTGGCACTCCATCTCTTCTTCCTGATTCAGCACAACCAGCTCCCTCTCAGTCTTCTTCAAGAAAAAGAAAGAAGATTGAATCTGAGCCTGAGATCAAGGTTCCTGGTCTTGACTGCAATAGGGCTCTCCCTGAAGGTGTTCCTTTCAGGAACAATATGGTCATTGAACAACCTGAAAGAGGTTTGTTCTTCATTGATGAGTTCGGAGACCAAGCCTTCCAGAGGTGGAATGATATCGATCTGTCAGGGATCAAAGCTATGCTTGGTTTTCTAATGATGGCCTCTCCACTCAAGAGTCCTGAAAATGTGAAGTTTTGTCAAGATCTGAAAAGGAAAATCCATGAGCACCCTGACCAACAAGAGCTGCAGTCAAAGAAGCCCAAGCTTGAAGCCCTTGGTATTAAGTTGAACTGATGAATCTGCCTGACTACTACCACCACCACCTTTTTGTACTTAGTTTGTTAGGACTTGTAATGATATCAATAAGATGATGTTTTTATTATTTCAGTGTCCTTATTTACATTCTAGTACATTCAGTATGAGTAGAAGTCATTAGCTCACTCATAACTGATCAAAACACTTAGGAATAATTTATATCCAAATAGGGGGAGATTGTTGGGTCAGGAAAAACCCAAGAATACTTAAAACATGATTTGGACACAAATTAACTAAGTGTTAACTTAATCCGAGAACAATTCAAGTCACTGAGAGAACAGCCTCTCAGTGAGTCATCTTCAAGATGCTTAAGGCGAATTCAAGAAGAAGGATTCACTACACAGGAAGGCGGTACTCCCTGAAGTAGCACTTAAGCCAAAGAAGAAGATGATGGTTCAGTGAGTGTTGGACAAGAACTCACTGAACCCCAGTCTCCTCAACAACAATGAAGTAATTAAGAGTGATGACTGAGAGCGTGTCCTGAAGAACCAAAGTGCCTGAGAAGAAAGGCAGAAATATCTAGGAAGGATTTAAGATAAGATCAAATCTTATCTTGTCAGGAAGAAATCCTTCCTAAGACGGCTTAAAGTCTTGAAGTGTCAGACCAACCACTCCTAAAGACTTAATAGGCCATTTCTATTGGTTCTTGGAAATGACAATTACTGTTGTAATTGTCAGACACGCTTGCTCAACAACTTGTAATATTTTAATTACTTTTACTCTGTTTACTTGTGTATAAATAGATTGAGAAGGAGAGAAGTTGTGTGTGTTTTGTACAATTAAAGCTTAGACTTTTACAAAACAACTTCTCGCCTACAAAGAGTAACGTATCCCTGAGATAGCTCAGTGAGGTCGCATTGTTACCACTCAAGCAAAACTTGAGTTTAGATAGGAGACACCACCATACCTTGTCTATTCAATCCCAAATGTTTGTTCCGCAAAACACTTGGGTATAGATTCTTTGATTCATTTCTAATAAGAATTTAAACGTTGAAAATTACCTTGAGTTTTTTTTATATTCACGTTTTATAACTGTTAGAATTAATCATAATATTGTATTAGTCATAAACACAAATAGATTAACTTTCTAGTTAACTCTAAGCGTGTAAAGGGACCAACACATACATACAGATGTGCGTGTGGTATTGCTCTAATTTTATATCCATGATATGTCGTTGTGGTTTTAGCAGTATTCAAGTTTTAAATTTATATTTAGCCGACTTATAAATAACACACACTTTAACGAGCAGCGTACCCGGTCAGTATGAATATAATGGTAAGTAGAGTGTCGATCACTAAGAGTGGAACGTATTATCTAGTTATTCTAATTAGTATTTTAATATCTTAAGTTAGCTATACAACCTAATCTAACGCAAGGGGGTTTCAGTCTGAGAGACTGGCACGGTTTGATTATGATTAAATATAAACTAAACTAATAAGAACGAATCAGCGATTAGCACACACGTACACAGATAAATACTTGAGACAATAAGAAGACCTGTCCTGATAGTTAAGTAGCTTGTCACTAGTTTTATTGCTAGTTTTATATGAAGTGTATAGTTCGATGCAACGCACCGAGATTAATCCCTTTCTCGTTGGCTCTAATCTTATCGGCGAGTAAACCCTTAATGATTACTTATGACTATCCTATTTATCTTTCTTTCCTACTTTTCTACAGACGATAGAATGCATAGGCGATATAATAAATAGGCGAGGAAGGGGCATGGCGACCCAAGCAATGCTCAGCTAGACACAGAGGCTATCAATGCACTAATAAAAGTCACCAAAGACATCAACATATAAACTTTAATTAATGGGAAAGCAATTTTAAGGGGAGTTGAAGTGCATGATTAAATCAATGTCACAAGCCCATCAATCCTGATGAATTAAAGTGTACTAATACTATAAAACAAAACTACTTAATGAATTGAATACATGCAAGACCTTCTTACAGCTCTTGTATCTTCGTTTAGGGTGTGTCTTGTGCTGCTACTTCGTCTGAATTCGGCTTAGGGTTTTGTGGTCTTCGGTCTTCTTCTAAAACTAGGCTCTCGGAATTCGTCTGACCTTGGGGTATTTATAGTTTCTGTCTGAGGGTTAGATGCGGCGCATAGGATAAGTAGATGCGGCGCATTGACTTAACTTCGCGTGGGGTCCAAGATTAATATATTCAGGAATATTCGTACACCGCCTTAAGATGCGGCGTAACTCCATTTATAGATGCGGCGCATGTCCTTGCTGTCTTGGATTGTAGCTTGTGAAATCTTGATAGTGATGCGCCGTATGTAATAAGTAGGATGCAGCGTATCTGGAGCAGAATAATCTTGATCTTGTACATTTCAGTAGACTCTTAACTTCTTGCTTGTTTTGCTCCATAATTAGTCCAAAATCGCCAAGTTTCACATAATACTTATTTTTACCTGAGAATTACAAAAGTAAACATTAACGTATCAATTCTCACAGATAATATAATAAAACAAGTCAAATAAATAGGATAAATGATGGTAATAAAATGTACTTATTTGAGTTCATCAAATATCCCCCCACTTGAACTTTACTTGTCCCCAAGTAAACCTTAGAATTAATCTTATGAAAATGTATCCTAAAAGATGTTAGGATTTATTTTTATATTTAAACATGTATTCATTTTGTCATAATCACACAACCAAACACTTAACGAATTAGAAATAAAATAAAATATTTTGATAAAAGCAAATCTAATCGTTTAACTGTCCAGTCGTGACGAATATTCTATCATAAGCTTGGCAAGTATACGCATCTCCTCCACTAAAGCCAAGGAATAACAAATCTAAAGCGGTAAAAAAGGGTTTGTTGGTTAAGGGTTAATCATTCTTCTTAATCTCTATCGATCTCAAATTCTAGAAAAGGCGACAAAATCACAAATACATGATCGAATCCACGAACACGATACTTGCAATTGCTCAAATCCTTAACTCGAATAGGCTAAAGATAGGACCAAGTAATCTTTACCAATAATATTATATTAAAAAGGGCGACAAAATCATAAATACATAGCCGAATCCACGACTACGATACTTAAGATTGCTCAAATCCCTAATCTCAATAAATCAAATGTTTGGATAAAGAATAATATAGGGTATGGATAATATTTGGGATACAAATTGGTGTAAAATGAAAAATAAACAAAACAGATAAATTAAAATCCTAAGTGTGGTAAATTGCTATCCCAACCATCCCATGAATAAGACTCATATCACTGAATAACTCACGCTTTAACACTTGAAACACACGCTTTAGGTAGACACGAATTATACTCAACAAGATCTCAATCAAGGAATATCCTTAGTTGGCGTTCCCATAACGTCCAACTCCCAATCAATCCATAAATATAATATATAACAAATAGTGGTGATATCGACCACTTAATACAAAACTTTACATAAGTTGGTTAAAACAAACATCCAACTTTTCCTTTTTCTTTTCTATTTTTTCGATTTTTTTTTATTTTTTTTAACATGAAACATAAACATAGATGTGTAAAATTTCACCACATCACTATAAAGATAACTCTGGATAATTTTTCCATACTTTTCATGACTTCAGAAATAACGATAATAGTGAAAGTAGTAAACACACGAAAAATAAACTCAAATATATACAATATTTACTTTCACTCCAATTGCATTGTGCAATTTCCTGACTCAACCAAAGATAATGAATTACGCACGCAAACACAGGTAATGTAAGGAAACACACTTTGCCTAAAGCAATTAACCAACCACGGATTTTAATCGTAGGCTAAGGTGTAAGGGTATAACGAAACATTATAACAAAGGTGTAAGAAACGAAAGGAATGGCTCTGAGTGTTTTTCTAGGGGTATCTTACTCTAAAAGTGAGAGTAACAAAAGGTTTATACGGGGGTTAACTAACCAGTGTAGTTAGTTAATATCTGATGAACTCAAATAATTACATTTTATTACCATCATTTATCCTATTTATTTGACTTGTTTTATTATATTATCTGTGAGAATTGATACGTTAATGTTTACTTTTGTAATTCTCAGGTAAAAACAAGCATTTGGTGAAACTTGGCGATTTCGGACTAATTATGGAGCAAAACAAGCAAGAAGATATGAGTCTACTGAAATGTACAAGATTAAGACATTCTGCTCCAGATACGCCGCATCTTGCTTATTACATACGGCGCATCACTATCAAGATTTCACAAGATACGATCCAAGATACAAGAGGACATGCGCCGCATCTATAAATGGAGTTACGCCGCATCTTCTGGCGGTGTACGAATATTCCTGAATATATTAATCTTGGACCCCACGCGAAGTTAAGTCAATGCGCCGCATCTACTTATTAGATGCGCCGCATCTTACCCTCAGACAGAAACTATAAATACCCCAAAGTCAGACGAGAGAAAGAGTTCGACAGTTTTAGAAGACCGAAGTACAGAAACCCTAGGACGAATTCAGTCGAGGTAGCAGCACAAGACACACCTTGAACGAAGATACGAGAGCTGTAAGAAGGTCCTGCATGTATTTAATTCATTAAGTAGTTTTGTTTTATTGTGTTAGTAAACTTTAATTCATCAGGATTGATGGCTTGTGTAATGTGACAACGGAAAGATTGCACTCCCTTAAAACTGCTTTCCCATTAATTAAAGTTTATATGTTGATGTCTTTGGTGACTTTTATTAGTGCATTGATAACCTCTGTGTCTAGCTGAGCGTTGATCGGGTCGCCATGCCTCTGCCCTCGCCTATTTATTAGATCGCCTATGCATTCTATCGTCTGTAGAAAAGTAGGAAGAAAGATAAATAGGATAGTCATAAGTAATCATTAAGGGTTTACTCGCCGATAAGATTAGAACCAACGAGAAAGAACTTAATCTCGGTGCGTTGCATCGAACTATACACTTCATATAAAACTAGCAATAAAACAAGTGACAAGCTACTTATCTATCAGGACAGGTCTTCTTATTGTTTCGAGTATTTATCTATGTACGTGTGTGCTATTCGCTGATTCGTGCCTATTGGTTTAGTTTATTATTTAATTGCAACCAAACCGTGCCAGTCTCTCAGGCTAAAACCCCCTTGCGTTAGATTAGGTTGTATAGCTAACTTTAGATATTAAAATACTGATTAGAATAACTAGATAATACGTTCCACTCTTAGTGATCGACACTCTACTTACCATTATATACATACTGACCGGGTACACTGCTCGTTAAAGTGTGTGTGTTATTGATAAGTCGGCTAAATATAAATTTAAAACTTGAATACTGCTAAAACCACAACGACATACCGTGGGTATAAATTAGAGCATACGCACACGCGCATCAAGTTTTTGGCGCCGCTGCCGGGGAGTGAATTGTTATTATCTGTTAATTTGATTAGTATTTTAATTAGGTTTTTAATTTTTTTTTTATTTTTATCTAACCGCTAACTCTGTTGTATATTAGGTTAATTTGCATTCATTGTATTATTTGCATATTTTCTGTTTTGTGTGTTATTTGTTTTCTTTTATTTGTGTTTATTTTGGTTTGTGTTTATTTTTGTTTTTATTTTTCGTATTTTTCTGCATACTGCTATCGTTGTACTGAGCTTATTCAAACGATACGGCGCATCTATTTTCTTAGATACGGCGTATTGCGTTTAATTTTTATAAAATACAACGCGTTTAATTAATTCGATACGACGCATCTTTCCCCAAGATACGGCGTATCTGTTTTTAATAAAAAAAATTTCTAAACGTTAACGCCATACGACGCATCTGCTTTAGCAGATACGGCGTATCTATTATTTTAATTAAAAACAGTTTTCGAATTATTAAACAGATACGACGCATCGATCTCTGTCGATACGGCGTATCTTCTGAATCAAAAATCTTGTATTTTGAAACGTAACGAAAATACGGCGCATTAACTTTTGTTAATACGACGCATTTAATTTTAAATAAATATCGATTTTTGATAATTAAAACTGATACGGCGCATTCTACTTTATAAGCGGCGTATCTATTTTCTGAATAAAGTCTGATTAAATTTTAACGATTATAAGATACGGCGTATCCAACTTTTTGGATACGGCGCATCGTCTGCAGATATCAGTAACTTTAATCTTTCGTATTCCGTTTTCGTTGTTGATTTTCTGATATATTACCTTCTTGAACATACCCTACTGATGCTTTTGTGATAGTTTCAGGAAGTGCATGACCAGGAGTTCTACGAAGAACTTGATTCAACCTTTCGAAGATCCTGAACGAGCTTTTCATTCGCTTAAAAGACTTTTCAACACAAAAAGCTTTGATATCTCAAGTTCATTTGAGCTTGATTATTTTTCTGAAGAGAAAGAGGAAGAAGAAACAGAAGCAATGGGCGAAAACACAACTATGGAGGAATACATGAACAAAACCCGTGCTGATTACACTTCAGGAGTTGTGTTAGGAATATAAATATTCATATGAAGGTTCGGTCACCCCGAGCATCTAATTAGCATTTATATAGCTCGTAGGCTTATTTATATTAGCTTAGTATTATTAGTATTATTAGTTTTATTAGATTAGTCATATCTATATTTGTGGAGTGGGTCGGGGCTTTCCCCACTGTCAGCTCACTCCACAGCCCACTAGGGGCACCAATATTAGGTAGTATAAATATCCCTTCCCACACAAGGGAAGGGTGGAACTCTTGTCACAACTTTCACATAGTTAATCTAATATTCCTGTTTTTCTCTCAAGGTTCCCTCTCTCTCTCTAACATCTCACTAAACTCAAACATGGATCTAATCTTCCATGAACCAAGACCACCCGAATCAACCACACAATCAATATGGTTAATTCCCACAATTGGTATCAAGAGCCATGGTTTCATCTTGGTCAGATCTGTGGTCAGTGGCTTTATATTCGGTTGGTCAGATCTGTGGTCAATGGTCAGCGGCTTTACAATTGTTGGCTTTACATTATTTGGTCAGTGGTCAATGGTTGCTTTTATTCGGTTGATTCTAATATGTGGTCAGTGGTCAGTGGTCAATGGTTGTTTTTATTCGGTTGATTCCTAACTCATGACTGCTCGAATTCTTATTTCCAAATCCAGATTTGCTTTAATATTCTTGTGGGCTTCCAACACTTTTTAAGCACTTAATGTTGTGGTCTAATGTTTAAACGATTTTAAGTTTGTGGTTGCGGCTTATTTTTGTTAAACGATTTTTAAGATCTGGGTTTAAAAGTTTTCATGACTACACATCAGTTTTCATGATCTGGGTTTAACAGTTTTGTGTTTCATGTTATATTTTTGAGGTTAATATTGGTCATGGTTTGGTGATTTGGTTGCTTATGGCTGAGATTATAAGGATGTACTTGGTTACTGCTAGTGTTAGAAAGATGATATTCTTGAATGCGGTTTGTCATGAATGAGAAAAACACAAACACAGATCCGGTTTTTAAGGAAAAGTACGAAAGTGACAGGTTTGACTGGTCAAACGCGGTTTGTCTATGACGCGGTTTGTCTATTGGCTCACAGACTCGGTTTGTCTGTTTTACCCTGGACTCGGTTTGTCCATGCTGTCACAGACTCGGTTTGTATATTTAACCATGGACTCGGTTTGTCCATACAGTCACTAACTCGGTTTGTCTGTTTGTCATGGACTCGGTTTGTGTACATAAGGTGTACGCGGTTTGTGTATAATCAAGAACTCGGTTTGTGGTCTTACCTGTATGCTACTTGTGTGTTTTTGGCACAGACTCGGTTTGTGTGTTCCACACCCATGCGGCTTGTGTATGATACCTATCATTAGCCAATTCTAAACAAAACAACAAACCACTCATATCTTAAAGCAAACCATATACCAAAACAAAACCTCAATTCGATTCTATAATTTGTCCAAGTAATACAAATAAACAATTACAACAGCAGCCACACTAATATCTCATCTTTCAACCAACAACTAATGCATCAAGCCACAACATCTACCCCATCTCCACACATAAAAACGAGACTAAAAACTTAAAAGAACAAAAAGATCTCAGATATTATTCCACGTTTCACAATGATACGAAGATCATTAAAGATCTTAACAGTCGAATGAACAATCATCATTGGTCTTTACAAGTCTCGAATTCAAAATGAATATCACCTACAAGTCCTCAGATTTCTTTTCTTTTCGTGTGGTACAAATCCATGGACCGTTCAAGGATCATATGAACAAAAAGAAATTATCCATCACGGGACATTTTTCTTTAAGCTTAACTTTGTGTTAATATCCGATGATAAAGATTGATTAATAACAAATCTGTTATAATCATTCTTAATATCGTTCTAACAAAATGAAAACAAAGTGATACAACCTTACCCGTGACCCTTTATGGATCTTGAAGCTCAACCGCTTGAAATACTTTCAAAATGGTTTTGGTCTTGTTCCACACCTCACTAATCGATTAACAAAGTGGTGCTCGTGGAGTTGATAGGATCAGATACGAAAATATTATTGGATGAAGGTGGCGGATTAAAGTGGGATTAGGGTTAAGGTTTGTGTTGTTGTTGGTGGCTGAGCAAAAAGAAGGAGTTAGCTGCGAATGGGGTTGATGTTCTTGATTAGGGTTAAGTGATGTGTGTAAGTGTGTGTTAAATACCGGTTAATTAGGGTTAGTTATGTATTGGGGTGGGCTTGCATTAGGTTCAACTTGGGCCAAGTATTATGGTGGTCAAACTACACTGCGTATTGGACTTGGGCCAGATTTGTGTTATCAGTAATTGGAGCCGTAAATGATCTTACAAGGACAATCTCCTATGTAGTTTCTTTCTTAAGTTTTGGAGATGTAAGCGTGTCCAATAGTGTTTTTCTTGGACTTTATATTGTTGGATTTCATCACAAGGACTAGTTTGTTAGTGATAACATTTTGGGTAAATGAATGTCAACGTGATTATAGAGTTGTGTGAATATGGCAGCTGTGTCCTATTGAGATCTATGATTTGAGTGAGCCTGCAATTTGATCTTTGTGATATGAGTTCTAGTTGACAGATTGCGATTTGATTAATTGTAATTTGTCAAGTTGCATTTTGACTTGTTGCGACTTGACGGATTGCGATTTAACCAGTTACGATATGACGTTGCGAGTTGACACTTGCGATTTGACTTATTGTGACTTGGTTGATTGCAATCTGACTTGTTGCAATTTGACAATCTGTGACTCGACTTGTTGCGATTTGATCAAGTTGTGATTGGACTTCTGTGACTTGAATTTCGGAGATTGGTATTGCACCTCACTCTTGGGTATTCTGGTTGATTTCACGGTTTCTCTTGTAGATTTTAGAAAATCCCGCGAAAGATTCGATTTCTCGGTTTAAGTCTCAAGAGCTGTAAAATCCCGTGAAATTAATTTTGGACAAGTAGGCTGGACTTGGGTTTAGAAATAATGAGACTTACGGGGTTTGACTGCCTTTTCGGGATAAGTTTGTGCTTCAAGATCAGCAGGAATTGGGAAATTATGGTAACTTGGTTGGTTTGTTAATTCACGGGTTGGTGTACTTAGTGTCACAAACATCTCGGGGTGGATGGATGCACGATGTTTGTTGACCCTTGCTCAAGCGTATTTAAGGTGATTAGACCTGGATGTTCAAGAAGTGGATATATACAATTAAGAATGGAAGGTTGGGTATATATCACTACCTATATTTAAAGGAGTTACGTTGTTGTGCTCAATATAGGTTCTAAATCACAATTTGCAATTTAAGGTGATTAGACTTGGATGTTCACGAGGTGGATATATACAATTAAGGATGGAAGGTTGGGTATATATCACTACCTATATTTAAAGGAGTTACGTTGTTGTGCTCAATATAGGTTCTAAATCATAATTTAGTGCAAGTTTAAGTCGCGGACTTGTTCTTTTTCAAGCTTCATCAAGTGATTGTTGTTTCTCAAGCTTCTAATGGGATTGTTGCTCGAGATCTTCTCAAGAGGTAGTCAGGCTTAAAGACAAGAGGTGATCTGTTTGGAGACATGTGTTAACCTTTTACTCACTTTAAAGTCATATGCATTTCATCAAGCGGTTTTGGCATATTTCGAGCTTCAATGAATTGTTAATCTACTAAACCATTGATGATGAGGAAAGCAAGGGGTTACTACAAGAGAGTCTTCATCACCATCTTCGTTGCAGTAGTTTCAGTTGTCTCTTTCCATGTTTTGCGCCTGACAAATTCACAAACATCACGGACTCTTAACCTTGGCAAAAAGGTCATTACATAACCTTTTTGAGGGAGAGAATTAGCGCGAGTCTCCTAGTGGTTCCGTCTCCAGCGATGTGAATTTTAGCAGTTCCTGTTTCAGTGGTTAAAGGTCTTAGCTATTTGCCTAAGATTTCAGCAGTTTGATACTTACTGTTGTGCAGTTTGTTCTTGAATTTATTTCTCGGATAAATCTCAAGAACTGTAAAATCCTGTACACAGTACGACAACTATTCCATGCACTGAATCGGACAACATCCAAGTAGCTGGGTCAGACAGCTTTGTTTGATAGGACTGACTATGAGTCATGGGCACTGTTAAGAATTGGCGCTTGTCTCTTTTCCTTTTGACTAGTCAACAGCACAAGATGATCACGAAGTTCATTTGGTATTCCTTATTTGAGATTGAAGCTGAATTTCTCGAAGGCGTCTACTTATTTTATCTTGAAGTCGGGGTTGGTTGGATGCATGACCTTCAATGATAACTTGCTCGTGCGAAAAATTTAAGTTGAAGACTTGGGTTATCTAGTTACCAGCAGTCGGGGTAACTATCACTTAAGAGTTACTGGAGTACTCAGTGTCACACGTCATTGACGTTGTCGATAATCGCAAGAGGTGTTAATGTCTCATACTTTGGTTGGGTATTGAGCACTTAGAGATCTGCTTGGAGCATTAATTCTCTACACCGTTCTTCCAACATTAGTGCAAGCTTAAGTTACAAATTTGGGGAATTCTTCTTCTGGTTTCAGTATTGGTATATCGGGTTTCCTTCATCAAGTGGTCTCTAATCTGGGTTCAAGGTTGGTTAGTTGGCCAAAGGTTTTATAAGGTTGAGATGTGATCTGTAATTCTCACAAGATATTCTTACCCAAACTGATGTTCACCAAAACCAAATCAGTCACGCCACATTCAATCGGTTACTGTCTCACGGTTTCTTCTTGGTTTTGTAAAATCCCGCGAAAGAACTTATTTCTCGGTTTAAACCATAGATTTGTAAAATTCCGTGATGATGGGCTATGCGCTCTTGACCAGGATCGGGTTAAAACCATTATCGAAGTTCAGTTATAACATCACTAATGGCTGGATCGAGGCTTTTAATTGACAAGATGTGACTACGGGGTTAGTTCAGTATTATTTATTTGAGGCTGAAGTGAAATTTCATGGGTGCGTGTACTTAGCATCTGAAGATATCGGGGAGGTTGGATGAAGATTCTTCGAGATCCTTGTTCGAGCTTTCAATATAATGACAAGGACTTGGATATCTAGTTATTTTTTTTTTCTTTCTCCCTATTACAAAAATAACTATCACTTTAAGGGGTCACGTTGTAGTGCTCAGTGTCACACGAAGTTGTGGATATCCAAGAGGTGATGTACGTCTTATACTTGATGGTTGGTTGGTTGAAGAGTATAGAGTACTTAGGGATTCGATGGTGCACGAAGTCTCTACACCGCTTTTTGTCACGCATTAGTACAAGATTAAGTCACAAGTTCGGGTTATGTTACTTCAGTCTCAAGTTCATCATATTGGGTTTCTCTCCATCAGTGGTCACGACATCAAGCCGACAAAATGATAATGGGGTTGTTAACGAGTTAGATGAGAGAAGTAGTAAAGAGAGAGATTATGACGTCTGTACACTTCAGTGCAGGCCTCGCTCTTCATCAAATGACGTCTGTACACTTCAGTGCAGGCCTCGCTCTTCATCAGTATGACGTCTGAATACATCAGTTCAGGCCTCGTTCATCAAAGAAAAGAAAAGTGTACGCTTGAGTGCACTTTATCTTCAAAAGAAGAGGAGTCTTCTTATTTATGGCCATTCTCATCAACAAGATTCATGCTCTTTCCGTGCTTATTCAGTCTTCAAGTGGATCGGTGCACATTGGAGTATATTCTTATTCACTTGTTCAACCAAAAATTGCAGTTGACAGGCATATGCAATTTTTGAGGGGGGAAAGAGTGAATAAACAACATGTCAGTCTTCAAGAATCGTCAAGCGGAGCCACTTATCGCTGATGGTATTCATATTCACAAGTTCAATCATCAAAAAGTTGCAGTTGCCAGGCATATGCAATTTTTGAGGGGGGGAAAGGGTGAATATTAATCTACATGTTGGTTGATGACTGAGAAATGGTCATACGACTCCTGAATACGTCAGTTCAGGAGTCGTGCAAACCATGGTTCTCCAACACTACTTCTTCTGTCTATCAAGGTGTTGAAGAACATGGTCATGGAATGCTAATCAACAAAGTCTCACGGGTTGGTCTTATCAGCAACAATGGGTTTCCAGTCAATGCTTAAAGTACATGTCATCAGGCTACATGTACACATCATGATGATGATTCCGATTAATCGTAACCATCATGGGGGAGAGGAATGTGTACACCAAGGACGCACAACAGGTTCACGTGATTGGGCTTAATCATATATTCCGGTGTTGAGAACCGCAGAGATGATCAGTGGTTCAACTTGTTACCTTGGTATTTACGTTTCACTGTTACGTCATGGACTGATTAATCGTAACCATCAGGGGAGAGAGAATGTGTACATCAAGGACGCACAACAGGTTCACATGATCAGGGCTTAATATCCAAGGATGGATACATACTATAGATGATCAGTGGTTCAACTTGTTACTTTGGTGTTATACTAAAGACTGAAGAAGGTCGAGTCGTCAGTCTACTCTTCATTCTCTGTTGGGTGTTATCATCTCATGTGTATGCTGCGGGCTGATGGGTTATATGTAAGGTTACTGGAAGGCATTTGGTGAGATGAAGATGATTGGTATTCTATCCCTCCACATTGGGCAATCTTGAAGAAGGTCGAGTCTTCAGTCTTCTCTACATTCAAGAATGTTGAGCTCTTTTCTTACAACTTGATATTTAACTTAATCCCATGACAGTTCTTGTTTGATGAGTTGTGGAGTTAAGTTAGGTTCAAGTTGTTCCGTAGTTTAAGGTTTGGTTCAACTTGATTTTAACCTAATCTCATGACAGTTCTTGTTTGATGAGTTGTGAGGTTAAGCTGAAATCAAGTTGTTTCTGGGCTTAAATTTGTGGTTTAACTTAACCTCATGACAGTTCTTGTTTGATGAGTTGTGAGGTTAAGCTAGATTTCAGTTGAGGCTCAACTTAAACTACCGAAAAGATGCCTAAGGTTTTTGACGGCGTCACTCTAGGACGGGAGTGTTAGAAGATTAAAGACGGCATGCATTTGGTTATCAAAAGTCTTCTTCATATTTCGGGCGTTCATCCAAAGTCTTCTTCCTATTATGGGTGATCGTCAGAGGTTGTCAGATTGGGGGAGAGCACTAATTAGGGGAGAGTGAAAAGCCAGAATCATTCCCTGATTAAATGTGCTCACGTTACTCTTCAGCAAGTTAAATGATGGAAGCGGAAAAGATTCAGAATGCTGAGGAGTAATGGTTTCTGGTTCGTATCCTTGTATATATTTTGCTTCTTACATTATTTTTCATATCTTATACCATTTTTGTAAATAGATACATAGAAATCATGCTAATTGTAAATAGAGAATCGTAAATCCAGAAAAACCATAAAAAATTAAAAAATTAGAAAATACCAAAAATAGTTTCACCTAGGCATGTCTTCTGTTTATCGATAACATTTACGGACTTAGAAATGTCATTCAATAATGGCACGGGTCTTTAAATGAAGCTCGAGCAGAAGTTAAAATGGATTGTTAAAACATGTCTAAAATGGCTTGCTATTACTTTAGATAGCAACCCGCGCCTCATATTGGGGAAAGCACGTCGCCAAAAAGACGGCTGTTCCTCCAACTGGGTGATGTTCACCTGGGCATGGATTACTTCATATCCATGTTTCCTGATTTGATGTACGTTTCAGTGCATCATTTCTTGTAAAAGAAGAGAAATCTTCTTAGTATAACAAATAGTTTTCATTCTATGATTCTTCTGAAAATTATTTGTGAGACACTTGGTGAATATGTGTTGTATGAAATTTGTTTATACTTGGATTATGCATAAAATTTGTCACTCAATCAACGACTACAAAACCTCACGACAGTTCTTGTTTGATGAGTTGTGGGGGTTAAGCGTGATTTTAGTTGAGGTTCAACTAGAATACGGGTCATTGATTGAGGGGGAGAGTGAATTCAAATTTTATATCATCAAACGGATTTATTGGTTAAATCATACTTGTTAGAAATGGTTTTGTAGTTAATGGGGAATTAGTTGAAGAGGATCTTGCTTAAATATATCAAATGACCAAGTGTGTTAGTTGCTAGAAAGTTTAGGACATTATGTGCAATTTGCTTATAGTTTCCTAGCTTTATGTATCTAGAAGGTTCATTTGTGTTACTTTGGAATCCTCGTATAATCCCCAAAATGCTTTAAGACTCAAAACCTAAAAGAAGTTAGAAAACCAGTTGTGTTTGATGTTTTTGAATACTCCACTGGCATTTGTATGATCTAAATGAATGAGTTTCAAATGTTGTTTGTCTCTGCTGCTTAATGGTTGGTGATATTGTGCATATGTTCTCAGGATTCGCTTAGGTAGATTGCTATAATGTTAGAATCATGTTCCTAAGATCCTGAATTGAATATTGAAATCCGTGTGAATTGCCATGTTCATGATTGCTAATTGCTCTTCATGCTAGATAGTGGTTTGACGTAGTTCCTGATTGGGGTTTGATTGTAAGACGAACTTGGTATTATAATGTGGCAAGCTGCTGAAGGGTAGCTATCTAGGAATAGTGTATCTGTATGTATGTATATCTGTGTTGATATTCTTATGCAGATTCCATAGCCAAAATGAATGTACCAGTTCCCAGTCTAACCATTTGATCAGACGATCAAACTCTATTGATTGGCTCGGAATTCACCACGACAACAACATCGGCAGCAACAACAACAACAACACCTTCATCTCCACCACCATCATTTCAACAAAGAAGTACTTCCTCAGATCTCGCCAAGTGGGGATCGACAATACTTGAGAAGATTTGTTGGTGGATGGATAATCGATGTTGACCACTAACTCACTCAGAAAAGTGGGTGATTACATTATTTGAGCAAAAAGGTCAATATCATTTGTGTCATAATAATCAATTTGTGCAAAATTAGCAGTGAATCTCCCTCTTAGATTAAGGGGGAGCAAAGTATGTCTCATCATCAGAATACATTAAATCGGACACATTTTCTCCCATGTTTTCTAAATTATTTAAATCAATTGGGATCACAAATCTCAAAAGGTTTGAAATTTTTGATCGGGGGAGAGAATGTGATTTAAATATGAAACCTGATGAAAATGTGATGTTTTGGACATAAAAGTAAGCTCTCCCATATGTGCTAAACTCTTTTGTATACCAAGGCACATATTGAGGGGGAGCAAAATGTTTTGAATGTGTAAGTAAGCTCTCCAGTAAGTGCTAAACTCTTTTGTATACCAATGCACTTATTGAGGGGGAGCAAAGGATTTGGCATGCATCTTATGTGAGCAAGGCTCAGACTTCACCAATGAATTGACGATAGCTAAAGTCAGTAGTCGAAAGGACATGTCCTGGACGGGTAATAATTTCAAGCCAGTTTATCTGGTGATGCAAGCGTGTCTCGCAAAGGACGTGTCTGAGTAGAATGTACCGATTTCGAGCGATCTTCCTTGAATGTGATCTGGACGGGTAATAATTTCAAGCTAGTTTACTAGTGATGTAAGCGTGTCTCGCGATGATCATGTTCTTGGAAAATCAATCAATTCAAAAAGTGCGAGCTCTACCTAACATGTGCAAATTTATAAAATAATCAACCGAGCACATGTTGAGGGGGAGCATTTGAAAAATATAAAACTCTCAAGTGTTTGCAAAAATATGTTTCAGAATCATGAACACTTTGAGAGATTTTTCAAAGATTTGGTTTATGGCAATCGTGGAAGTACACCAAAGACCGACCATTTTAATTAATGCATGGAGTTAAAAGGATGGTTAGGTTAGGCTCAAGTTCCCACGATCCCGCCAGAGCCGGAGGGATCTACCCAGGGACAATCCACTAGTTAGTGTAGAAGTCCTTAGGTATGATTAAAAAGGAGAAAAGTGTGATTAAGGGAAGAGTGCCGACTGAGATGGAGCTAGTACTGGAACAAACCCAACAAGGTACTAGTAATGAAGTCTCGGTAAGCACTGAAGGGGTTGAAGAATGAAAAAGAATTGTAAAGATAAAGGGTGAAAAGAATTAGCCCTCCTTACAACTTAGGCAGAAACCGGGTCAATACATATGCTGTCAGAATCACTTAGTTGATTGCTGGCATTGAAGACAAAGTATCATGGACCCAGTGATACGCTGCACAACCCTCCCTAGCCACTCAAGGTCCCTCAAAGGATTCTTGTTTCAATTGTCACGGAGTTCAATACATTCCTATCGTCTCTCTCACTCCGAGTTAGATGATATTGAAAAGGTGGCAGTCCTCTCCAGCCTCCGCTCACTAAACCAAAGCGCACTATTGAGTCTAGAGCCACGAGATGCATAATAAGATCTCATAGGGACACGAATTACTTCTACACTGGGTGTTCAACATTAAGGACACCAGTTGTACACTTAAGAGTCCTACGCAGATCTTAGCAATCTGCCAGAACATTTATGAGGGAATTTACAAATGTAATTCTCAATGATTGAATGGAAATTCCTGCCAGGGTCAACATCAAGCAGCCCTGAAAGCAGGTCACTTCGGTAATTCTTTATGGATTACGCTTAGTGGTCACGGCGGTTTCAAACGGTCTACAGTCGTGGAGTGATCTCCAGCGACTCACCTAATCGTTGATGTGCTACGGTTCGATCTTAAAAAGCCCTCTGTGGGTTTTCGATTAGGAACGGTCTTGGTAAGGATTAGAGAGAGTTTTCACACTATGATGTTAACAATCTCGAAGTCCGAACCTGTAAGTACCGGACGTTTTATTGCTAACTGTCGTATGCAGGAACATCTGGCGGTTGATGCTGATTGCTGTTGCAGCTGTTTGCGGTTGTAGCTGACTGAAGTTGCAGCTGAATGCGGTTGTAGCTGATTGAAGAAAAGATGCCAATCCTATACCACATGTTCACACTACATCATCATTGTAACTCAAGAATGTCATGATCAACCTAAAAGACCTTTTACACGGCTTCTGCAAACTCTGATGCTAAAGATCATGACACCAAATAGTGTGAGCATGTCGGCTCAAAGATTTACACATCACA
Source organism: Artemisia tridentata subsp. tridentata (assembly GCA_021014915.2). Lineage (NCBI taxonomy): Eukaryota > Viridiplantae > Streptophyta > Magnoliopsida > Asterales > Asteraceae > Artemisia > Artemisia tridentata. The sequence goes on along the minus strand of CP139505.1, from coordinate 435,396,075 downwards.
TGGAAACATACTGTTGAAAGATGACTTGGAAACAAATGTTGGATGATAAAGTCGAAGAATACTCAAAGATCATCCAAGACAAAGAACGGTCATCAAAAGATCACTGCTAAAGGCACAAAGACTTAAGACATTGAAGAATCAAAGACTACGAGCTATGAAGACAAGTTCAGAAGAAAGAATGCTAGAATTCAAATTATTATTTCCGGGGTGACCTCCCTTAGGGGGAGATTGTTAGGAATATAAATATTCATATGAAGGTTCGGTCACCCCGAGCATCTAATTAGCATTTATATAGCTCGTAGGCTTATTTATATTAGCTTAGTATTATTAGTATTATTAGTTTTATTAGATTAGTCATATCTATATTTGTGGAGTGGGTCGGGGCTTTCCCCACTGTCAGCTCACTCCACAGCCCACTAGGGGCACCAATATTAGTTAGTATAAATACCCCTTCCCACACTTGGGAAGGGTTGGAACTCTTGTCACAACTTTCACATAGTTAATCTAATATTCCTGTTTTTCTCTCAAGGTTCCCTCTCTCTCTCTAACATCTCACTAAACTCAAACATGGATCTAATCTTCCATGAACCAAGACCACCCGAATCAACCACACAATCAATATGGTTAATTCCCACAAGTTGCTAGACCAAAGTTTGATGATAAGTCAAAGTTTGAATTGAAGGGTCAGTTTCTCAAGGAGCTAAGAGAAAATGCTTTCAGTGGATCGGAACATGAGGATGCTAATGAGCATGTTGAAAAGGTCCTCGAGATTGCGGATTTGTTTACTTCAGAAGGAGTCACTGACGATCAACTCATGCTAAGAATCTTTCCAATCTCGCTAAAAGGAGCTGCTAACAAGTGGCTAAGGAATGAACCTGCTAGTTCAATCACTACATGGGAAGATTTGAAGAGCAAATTCCTGAAGAGATATTGTCCACCTGCTAAGACTGCTAAAAAGATGGAGGCTATCAACAGTTTCAAGCAAGAGCCTGATGAAACTCTTTATCAAGCTTGGGAACGATTTAAAGATTTACTGGTAAAATGTCCTCAACACTATCTAACCCCTATGCAGGAGATAATATTGTTTTATCAAGGATTGGACGTGCCTACTAGACAAATCTTGGACGCTAAGGGAGCTGTACCTCAAATGAGTGCAGCCAATGCTAGGAAAGCGATCCAAGAAGCTGCTGATCATTCTCAAAAATGGCACGATAGGACCTCTACTAGATCTAAGAGCAGCACTAATTTTGACGGGTTTGCTGCTATTCAAGCTCAATTGGATAAAATTAGTAGAGAGATGAAGAAGCGTGATGAAAAAGTGTATGCTGCACAAGTTGGATGTGAAAAATGCGAAGGACCTCACTACACTAAAGATTGCCCGAATAAGAATGAAAGTGAGACGTTTGAAGAAGCATATTACAACCAATTTGGACAACCATTCCGACCTTCAGGAAGATTTAGGGAAGCTACTCCGGGATTCTATCAAAAGAACAACTTTAATCCCACTTATCAAGAAAGGAGGCAGACTTTAGATGACACTCTAAAGCAAATTATGGCCGATGCTGCTAAAAGACATGAAGAGAATACTGCTATGATCAAAGAAATCCGAGCTTCAACGAACACTATTACAAGAAATCAAGGAGCTTCGATCAAAGCATTGGAACAACAAATTGGTCAAATGAGCAAAGTTCTTCAAGAAAGGGGATCCGGAAGTCTACCGAGCTCAACTGAAACCAGCCCTAGAGATCATGTCAAGGCCATAAGCACCACTGAAGAAGTCACTCCTAACATTCCTTTTCCTAGAAGACTGATGAATGGTAATGATGGTGCAAGACCCGAATTTTTATTTAATTCTTCAATCAGTTTAAGGATAATACTAAAAGAGAAGACAAAGATTGAAGAGGAGATCAAGGCTACAATGAAAGAAGAGAGCTCTGCAACCGACTTAAATGCCTTGCCTCATAAAGAAAAAGACCCAGGAAGTTTTACTTTACCTTGTTCAATTAATGATATATCTTTCAATAATGTGTTAGCTGAATTAGGAGCTAGCGTTAGTGTAATGCCCCTTAAGACATTCACTACCCTAGGACTAGGAAAATTAGCACCAACTAAGTTACTTATTGAATTGGCTGATAAAACAGTAAAACGACCTGAAGGGATTGCTAATAATGTGCTAGTTAAGATTGAGAAGTTTATTTTCCCTGTAGACTTTGTTATATTAGATATGCCCGATGATGTTAAGATTCCTTTAATCCTTGGAAGACCTTTCTTGTCTACTGCCCATGCTAAGATTGATGTGTTTAAAAGAAAAATCTCATTAAGGGTAGGGAATAATAAACTAGTCTATAAGTGCCAAGATCCTGTTAAAAGCATAATTAGAGGCGTCTATGTGCTAGGATTAAGGGAGCGTATGGACCTCGATCTTGAAGCTAGGCTTATGGGAGAAACATTGATTCTAAACAACTCAACTAATCCTAATCATGAGAACTTTGAGGAATTTATTGACCTTAATGTACCCACCGAACTTAGACGCGATATTTTTAATGATTCTGATGACGAGTGGCATGATTGCGTAGTAATTAACAAACGTAGGAGAATAGTTGAGCATACGAATTTGAATAATGATGTGTTTATTGAACTACCACCCCACCTTGCTTATTTATGCCTTTATGATAATAAGAATTTCCCGTCTATCATTTTGTCATCTCTGCCCGAAAGGGACAGAACTTTGTTTATACAGATATTAAAGAATAACGGCGTGGAAATTAAGGACGAGCAAGGAATTTTCAATATTACTGAATTGGCGATGAGGGAGCGCGATGCTTCCGACTCCTTCAATGATTGATATTAAAGAGCTGAACGTGAGTCTAACTTGAAGACTCTAGAATAAAGACAAGTGCTGACCGGGAGACAACCCGGAGAAAATTTTTACTATTCTGTTCTGTGTCGAGTCAGTCAGGCCCGCGGAGGATACGGCGCATCTCAATCCCAAGATGCGACGCATCTCCTGCACTGGTCATATCTTACTTTATTTTTCTGCATTTTTATTTTCGAATTTAAAACTTTTTATCAGTTTATTTTAATGCGGCGCATCCCTGGTTAAGGATGCGGCGCATCTTCTATTCTGATTCGTAATTATTCCAGGCTCGATACGGCGTATCTTCTTCCATAAGATACGGCGCATCGACTGACCTGATGATTTTCATTTTAATTTTTATGTTTTATTTTTGCTAACTACTAATGTATTATGCAAGTTTGAACCTTCTTAATTTAGGTGTGTTTAAAGTCTTGGTGGTATTATAGATTCCTGCATTTCCTGTGGATACATCAATTATGAAGCTTCAACGTTCTCATCCACAAGAAAGATGATTTTTGCTCTTATACTAATAATGGAGGATCATACCGAGCAAATCTCAGGGGAGTTTTTCTGTTCTAATTCTTTTATTTTCCAGTTTTTAACCTTTGATACAAACAACGAGGACGTTGTTTAACTTAAGTGGGGGGATTGGAGAATTAGAACACTTACTTGTCCTAAACTTTTCAGAATATGCTTAAAATGTGCTTAATATATCAAAATTTAAAATTTTTAGCATGTTTTTGTTTAAAGTCTAAGTTGCATAGCTGCACACATGACGTTATTTTCAAAAATTGCGATTTTTCAAAATTCACAAATCTATGAGTGTGCCGGTGACTTGTAAACTTTAGAACTTGGCTTGTATACTATTCGAGACCACCATAATAAGTATTATTTTATATAATTGGAATGACTTGTCTAAATTGGTAAAATTTCTAGGATTACACCCAAATAGCCTTAATATGTTATGTGTTATTAGCTAACTACACTGGTTAGTTAACCCCCGTATAAACCCTTTTGTTACTCTCATTTTTAGAGTAAGATACCCCTAGAAAAACACTCAGAGCCATTCCTTTCGTTTCTTACACCTTTGTTAAAATGTTTCGTTACACCCTTACACCTTAGCCTACCCTGTAGATTAAAATCCGTGGTTGGTTAATTGCTTTAGGCAAAGTGTGTTTCCTTATATTACCTGTGTTCGCGTGCGTAATTCATTATCTTTGGTTAGGTCGGGAAATTGCACAATGCAATTGGAGTGAAAGTAAATATTGTATATCTTTGAGTTTATTTTTCGTGTGTTTACTACTTTCACTATTACTGTTATTTCTGAAGTTATGAAAAGTATGGAAAAATTATCCAGAGTTATCATTATAGTGATGTGGTGAAATTTTACACATCTATGTTTATGTTTCATGTTAAAAAAAAAAAAAAAAAAAAAAAAAAAAAAAATCGAAAAAAAAATAAGAAAAGAAGAGTTGGATGTTTGTTTTAACCAACTTATGTAAAGTTTTGTATTAAGTGGTCGATATCACCACTATTTGTTATATATTATATCTATGGATTGAATGGGAGTTGAACGTTATGGGAACGCCAACTAAAGGTTATTCTTTGATTGAGATCTTGTTGAGTATAATTCGTGTCTACCTAAAGCGTGTGTTTCAAGTGTTAAAGCGTGAGTTATTCAGTGATATGAGTCTTATTCATGGGATGGTTGGGATAGTGATTAACCACACTTAGGATTTTAATTTATCTAAACCTTTGATTTATTGAGATTAGGGATTTGAGCAATCTTAAGTATCGTAGTCGTGGATTCGGCTATGTATTTATGATTTTGTCGCCCTTTTTGATATAATATTATTGGTAAAGATTAAGAAGAATGATTAACCCTTAAACCTACAAACCCTTTTTACCGCTTTAGACTTGTTATTCCTTGGCTTTAGTGGAGGAGATGTGTATACTTGCCAAGCCTATGATAGAATATTCGTCACGACTGGACAGTTAAACGATTAGATTTGCTTTTATCAAATTATTTTATTTTACTTCTAATTCGTTAAGTGTTTGGTTGTGTGATTATGACAAAAATGAATACATGCTTAAATATAAAAATAAATCCTAACATCTTTTAGGATACATTTTCATGAGATTAATTCTAAGGTTTACTTGGGGACAAGTAAAGTTCAAGTGGGGGGATATTTGATGAACTCAAATAAGTACATTTTATTACCATCATTTATCCTATTTATTTGACTTGTTTTATTATATTATCTGTGAGAATTGATACGTTAATGTTTACTTTTGTAATTCTCAGGTAAAAACAAGCATTTGGTGAAACTTGGCGATTTTGGACTAATTATGGAGCAAAACAAGCAAGAAGATATGAGTCTACTGAAATGTACAAGATCAAGACATTCTGCTCCAGATACGCCGCATCTTGCTTATTACATACGGCGCATCACTATCAAGATTTCACAAGATACGATCCAAGATACAAGAGGACATGCGCCGCATCTATAAATGGAGTTACGCCGCATCTTCTGGCGGTGTACGAATATTCCTGAATATATTAATCTTGGACCCCACGCGAAGTTAAGTCAATGCGCCGCATCTACTTATTAGATGTGCCGCATCTTACCCTCAGACAGAAACTATAAATACCCCAAAGTCAGACGAGAGAAAGAGTTTGACAATTTTAGAAGACCGAAGTACAGAAACCCTAGGACGAATTCAGTCGAGGTAGCAGCACAAGACACACCTTGAACGAAGATACGAGAGCTGTAAGAAGGTCCTGCATGTATTTAATTCATTAAGTAGTTTTGTTTTATTGTGTTAGTAAACTTTAATTCATCAGGATTGATGGCTTGTGTAATGTGACAACGGAAAGATTGCACTCCCTTAAAACTGCTTTCCCATTAATTAAAGTTTATATGTTGATGTCTTTGGTGACTTTTATTAGTGCATTGATAACCTCTGTGTCTAGCTGAACGTTGATCGGGTCGCCATGCCTCTGCCCTCGCCTATTTATTAGATCGCTTATGCATTCTATCGTCTGTAGAAAAGTAGGAAGAAAGATAAATAGGATAGTCATAAGTAATCATTAAGGGTTTACTCGCCGATAAGATTAGAACCAACGAGAAAGAACTTAATCTCGGTGCGTTGCATCAAACTATACACTTCATATAAAACTAGCAATAAAACAAGTGACAAGCTACTTATCTATCAGGACTGGTCTTCTTATTGTCTCGAGTATTTATCTGTGTACGTGTGTGCTATTCGCTTATTCGTGCCTATTGGTTTAGTTTATTATTTAATTGCAACCAAACCGTGCCAGTCTCTCAGGCTGAAACCCCCTTGCGTTAGATTAGGTTGTATAGCTAACTTTAGATATTAAAATACTGATTAGAATAACTAGATAATACGTTCCACTCTTAGTGATCGACACTCTACTTACCATTATATACATACTGACCGGGTACACTGCTCGTTAAAGTGTGTGTGTTATTGATAAGTCGACTAAATATAAATTTAAAACTTGAATACTGCTAAAACCACAACGACATACCGTGGGTATAAATTAGAGCATACACACACGCGCATCAATATCACATAACATATAAAGGCTATTTGGGTGTAATCCTAGAAATTTACCAATTTAGACAAGTCATTCCAATTATGTAAATAATACTTATTATGGTGGTCTCGAATAGTATACAAGCCAAGTTCTAAAGTCTACAAGTCACCGGCACACTCATAGATTTGTGAATTTTGAAAAGTTCACAATTTTTTAAAATAATGTTATGTGTGCAGCTATGTAATTTAGACTTTAAACCAAAACATGCTAAAAATTTTAAATTTTGATATGTTAAGCACATTTTAAGCATATTTTGAAAAAGTTTTGGACAAGTAAGTGTTCTAATTCTCCAATCCCCCCACTTAAGTTAAACAACGTCCTCGTTGTTTGTATCAAAGGTTAAAAACTGGAAAATAAAAGAATTAGAACAGAAAAACTCCCCTGAGATTTGCTCGGTATGATCCTCCATTATTTGTATAAGAGCAAAAATCATCTTTCTTGTGGATGAGAACGTTTAAGCTTCATATTTGATGTATCCACAGGAAATGCAGAAATCTATAATACCATCAAGACTTTAACACACCTAAGTTAAGAAGGTTCAAACTTGCATAATACATTAGTAGTTAGTAAAAATAAAACTGAAAAATTAAAATGAAAATCATCAGGTCAGTCGATACGCCGTATCGAGCCTGGAATAAATACGAATCAGAATAGAAGATGCGTCGCATCCTTAACCAGGGATGCGCCGCATTAAAATAAACTGACAAAAAGTTTTAAAGTCAAAAATAAAAATGCAGAAAAATAAAGTAAGATATGACCAGTGCAGGAGATGCGTCGCATCTTAGGATTGAGATGCGCCGTATCTGCTGCGGGCCTGACTGACTCGACACAGAACAGAATATAAAAATTTTCTCCGGGTTGTCTCCCGGTAAGCACTTGTCTTTATTCCAGAGTCTTCAAGTTAGACTCACGTTCAGCTCTTTATTCAGATCCATCAATCCCCATATGTCTGTGCACGATGTAGTTGCGAATTACATCGTCACGAACATATTCCGGCCCCAATTCAAGTACACCTTTGTCGAATCCTTTCATCTTTTGGTACGGATACTCGATCCCTTTCTCAGCGTCATTTTCATCTACAAAAAGAAATGGTGTATATTTGTAACAAAATTTGTTAGGGGCATGTTCAAACCTTGGGTGAGCACGAGGCATCATGTAAGTGATAATGTTGCTTCCACTTTTAAAGGTGATCTTTCCTTCAAATCTTTTAGCGTTAATTTCGACCTCCTTACAGAATGGTTTCCCAACAATCACGTCACCCATTTCAACATCACGATAAGCATCCATGTTTTCCACCACAGTGAAATCTGTAACAATAGTTAAATTTCCAACAAAAATAGGTACATTCATGAACACTCCAACTACGTTTTTCCCTCTATACTCAATTTTGTTTTTCATTATAGAATTATAGAAATCTTTTGACATTACATTAATTGGTAAAATAGGGAAAAAGTTGGCGCAAACCTGTTTAAATCCTATCATGCAAGGAAATTGTAAATTATAAGCACAATCTACATGGATCTTTCTACCATAATCACAGAAACTAGGATATCCTTCAAATTCATCATAATTCTTAGTGTTGATCATATTGACTCTAGGTATATCCATAATTTCTCCTTCTTCAATTTCGGGTTCTAAATCCTCCATAAATTGATCATTGATTCCTAATGGTAAATTAAGATCATTTAATTCAATGTAGTCTCCACTATAGGTCTCAAGTGATTTATTATTTACCAAGGTTTCTCCCATAAACCTAGCTTCTAGATTGAGGTCCATACGTTCTCGTAATCCTAGCACATAGACGCCTCTAATTATGCTTTTAACGGGATTTTGGCACTTATAGACTAGTTTATTATTCCCTACCCTTAATGAGATTTTTCTTTTAAACACATCAATCTTAGCATGGGCGGTAGACAAGAAAGGTCTTCCAAGGATTAAAGGAATCTTAACATCCTCGAGCATATCTAATATAACAAAGTCTACAGGGAAAACAAACTTCTCAATCTTAACTAGCACATTATTAGCAATCCCTTCAGGTCGTTTTACCGTTTTATCAGCCAATTCAACAAGCAACTTAGTTGGTGCTAATTTTCCTAGTCCTAGGGTAGTGAATGTCTTAAGGGGCATAACACTAACACTAGCTCCTAAGTCAGCTAACACATTATTGAAAGATATATCATTAATTGAACAAGGTAAAGTAAAACTTCCTGGGTCCTTTTCTTTATGAGGCAAGGCATGTAAGTCGGTTGCAGAGCTCTCTTCTTTCATTGTAGCCTTGATCTCCTCTTCAATCTTCGTCTTTTCTTTGAGTAACCTCCTTAAACTGATAGAAGAATTAAAGAAAAATTCGGGTCTTGCACCATCATTACCATTCATCAATCTTCTAGGAAAAGGAATGTTAGGTGCGACTTCTTCAGTGGTGCTTATGGCCTTGACATGATCTCTTGGGTTGGTTTCAGTTGAGCTAGGTAAACTTCCGTATCCCCTTTCTTGAAGAACTTTGCTCATTTGTCCAATTTGTTGTTCCAATGCTTTGATCGAAGCCCCTTGATTTCTTGTAATAGTGTCCGTTGAAGCTCGGATTTCTTTGACCATAGCAGTGTTCTCATCATGTCTTTTAGCAGCATCGACCATAATTTGCTTTAAAGTGTCATCTAAAGTCTGCCTCCTTTCTTGATAAGTGGGATTAAAGTTGTTCTTTTGATAGAATCCCGGAGTAGCTTCCCTAAATCTTCCAGAAGGTCGGAATGGTTGTCCAAATTGTGTGTAGTATGCTTCTTCAAACGTATCACTTTCATTCTTATTAGGGCAATCTTTAGTGTAGTGAGGTCCTTCGCATTTTTCACATCCAACTTGGGCAGCATAAACTTTCTCATCACGCTTCTTCATCTCTCTACTAATTTTATCCAATTGAGCTTGAATTGCAGCAAACCCGTCAAAATTAGTGCTGCTCTTAGATCTAGTAGAGGTTCCATCGTGCCATTTTTGAGAATGATCAGCAGCTTCTTGGATAGCTTTTCTAGCATTGGCCGCACTCATTTGAGGCACAGCTCCCTTAGCATCCAAAATCTGTCTTGTAGGCACGTCCAATCCTTGATAGAACAATATTATCTCCTGCATTGGGGTTAGATAGTGTTGAGGACATTTCACCAGTAAGTCTTTAAATCGTTCCCAAGCTTGATAAAGAGTTTCATCAGGCTCTTGCTTGAAACTGTTGATAGCCTCCATCTTTTTAGCGGTTTTAGCAGGTGGACAATATCTCTTCAGGAATTTGCTCTTCAAATCTTCCCTTGTTGTGATTGAACTAGCAGGTTCATTCCTTAGCCATTTATTAGCAGCTCCTTTAAGTGAAATTGGAAAGATTCTTAGCATGAGTTGATCGTCAGTGACTCCTTCTGTAGTAAACAAATCTGCAATCTCGAGGACTTTTTCAACATGTTCATTAGCATCTTCATGTTCTGTTCCACTGAAAGCATTTTCTCTTAGCTCCTTGAGAAACTGACCCTTCAACTCAAATTTTGACTTTTCATCAAACTTTGGTCTAGCAACTCCTGAAGTGTAATCAGCACGGGTTTTGTTCATGTATTCCTCCATAGTTGTGTTTTCCGCCATTGTTTCTGTTTCTTCTTCCTCTTTCTCTTCAGAAAAATAATCAAGCTCGAATGAACTTGAAATTTCAAAGCTTTTTGTGTTGAAAAGACTTTTAAGCGAATGAAAGGCTCGTTCAGGATCTTCGAAAGGTTGAATCAAGTTCTTAGTAGAACTCCTGGTCATGCACTTCCTGAAACTATCACAAAAGCATCAGTAGGGTATGTTCAAGAAAGTAATATATTAGAAAATCAACAACGAAAATGGAATACGAAAAAAAAAAGTTACTGATATCTGCAGACGATGCGCCGTATCCAAAAAGTTGGATACGCCGTATCTTATAATCGTTAAAATTTAATTAGACTTTTATTCAGAAAATAGATACGCCGCTTATAAATTAGAATGCGCCGTATCAGTTTAATTTTATCAAAAATCAATTATACTTATTAAAATTAAATGCGTCGTATTAACAAAAGTTAATGCGCCGTATTTTCGTTACGTTTCAAAATACAAGATTTTTGATTCAGAAGATGCGCCGTATCGACAAAAATCGATGCGTCGTATCTGTTTAATAATTCGAAAACTGTTTTTAATTAAAATAATAAATACGCCGTATCTGCTAAAGCAGATGCGTCGTATGGCGTTATCGCTTAGAAATTTTTTTTTATTAAAAACAGATACGCCGTATCTTGGGGAAAGATGCGTCGTATCGAATTTATTAAACGCGTTGTATTTTATAAAAATTAAACGCAATACGCCGTATCTATGAAAATAGATGCGCCGTATCGTTTGAATTAGCTCAGTACAACGATAGCAGAACACAGAAAAATAAAAAGAAAAACAAAAATAAAAACAAACGAAAATAAACAAAAATAAAAACACACAAAAACAGAAAATATGCAAAATAATACAATGAATGCAATTTAACCTAATATACAACAGAGTTAGTGGTTAGAATTAAAAATTAAAACCTAATTAAAATACTAATTAAATTAATAGATAATAACAATTCACTCCCCGGCAACAGCGCCAAAAAACTTGGTGTGCGTGTGGTATTGCTCT